>JBBMKD010000216.1:7621800-7662358 GCA_037834095.1 Argya squamiceps | reverse complement strand
GCAGGCAACACTTGGCAAACATCCCACCTCAGCCAGGCCAGAACTCCTGTGCTGGGTTTTAGAGTCCTTTTAGGGGTCTCAGTCTCTTGTCCTTGACGATGGTCATGAGGCAGATGAGGGATCTTTGGACCGTCTCTTACACCAATGCATGGAGGTCCATTATCAGGGTGGTTCTGGACGAACAGGAGTGCTCAGGGAAGGAAGTTGGAGAGAGACTTCTGTACAGTGTGACACCAAAATAATTAATTTAGTTTTTACTGTGCCTGTGATTTTTAGCAGTGAAATAAGGCAAGCAAAAACTGCTTTCCCAGCAAGAACAATTGGAAGAAGAAAACATTTGCCTCAAGAATGTAGTAATAGCCAAAACAAGGACTGAATCTGGGAACTTGGGGTGGCCTTTGTGGTAATGGGTAAATTGTAATATGCACTTACTTGTAAAATCGTGTGTGCACGAATGATTAGGAGTATCCTTCATGTGACCTCAGGATTGAATAAATGATGTCCTCTTTAAATCAAATTAGTGTTAAGGAGTCTTATTCCGATATTTTGGAGATTTTGTGACAGTAAATTGAAGAGTCAGGCAGAAGATCAGCCTAGAGCTTCAATGAATCTATGGCTGACAGATCTCCAGCTGACACTGAGGAATTTTCAGGGAGAACCTCAACTTTTGACCTTCAGGGACTCGAGGCAAGACTGCTGGGGTAAGTAAAAGAATAATTTAAATTCTTTTTCTTGGGATTATTGACAAGGGATGCGAATCCCCACAGAGTTACGGGTAAGGGGGGGTTGAGTCTCCCCCAACAGGGTTTGAGTCCCTAGGTAAGCTTACTGGGGAGAGATTTGAGTTTCCCACCCCAAGGAATTAGAGTTTCCCCTGTCTGGGGTTCAAGTCCCCAAGAAGTATGAGGGGTTTGAGTCCCCTAGGAAGTATTAGAGGTTGTCCCTGGGAGGTATCAGGAATCATTGTATCAGGCCAAGATCGTAGTTTAAAGAAAAATCATTGTTCTGCTGTCTTGTAGCATAGGCTGCCACCATCTTGACTTGGGCAGAGGAAGGAAGAAAAAACCACGGCCTCCATTTACAACTGAAGTCCAGTCAGGGCTTCATCTGGAGCTGCTTTTGTGGTGAAGATTGGTTAATTCCTTTGCAATCCTTGCATTCTTTGCATTCTTCTTGAACTCTGAGAGTGTGTTCATGTGAGACTGGTGTGTTGATTTGCATTTGCCAGCATATCAACATGGGGATGCCCATGATATAAAAATTCATTTGCAGAGAGTGTTGGAGTGTAAGTGTTTGCTGGTGTTTTGGATTTACTTTTTTGTGTGTGTGTAGCTGAGATCACATTTGTGGACTTGAAGCATCCTCTTTTGTCAGTGTTAGTGATTGCAGGCTTGGCAGTCCCCTTTCTCTTCCCCTTTCTCCCCTCCATTACAAACCTGGAAATACCATTATGACTTTCAGAGATTATAGCTTGTATATTTGTAATTATTGAAAACTAGGCAGGTTTTTTCTGAAACTGAAGTGGGAGATGATATTCCAAATTCTGTATTGAAATGTTTGTTGAAAAACTGGAAACAGATAGATAGGAGAAGACCCACAAAGTAAATCTAGACTAATCCAATACTGTTATCAGTGGTGGCCAGAATACAAGCTAAACTACCAGGCTAAGTGGCCAGAGAATGATGCCTTAGTTTACAACACCCTTTTACAGCTGATGTTGTTTTGTAGAAGAGAAGGGAAATTGAATGAATTGCTTTATGTGGGTTTATTCTTTTATTTGCAAAACCATCTGGAACTGCAAAAGGAGTGCCTGGTGTTGGGGTGAATCTGGGGTAAGCAGAAAGTCTCTCATGGCCTGGTAGTGGTAAAGGTGCCTTTCCAATGGATCTTGGAGCATGGGTGAGATGCCTCACCTCTTTACAGAGAAGATCCAGAGAGAGTATCTCAAGTATTTGAGACCCTTCTTGAAACCCAGATTGAGGGGATATACAAGTTTTGCTAGATAATCTAGTAGATTCTACAGAAAGAGATGATACTCCAGACTGCTAGGAGGGGGGTGGACAGTACAGACACAGAGGACAGGCTACCAGGAACTGTGAAGAGCACTTTCCCTCCCTGGACCCCCATTTGGGACCCCAATAGCAGAGTAGGGAAGGATTTCTTGGGACAATATCAAAAGTGGTTATTATTTGGCTTTCAACACTCAGTGCCAAGGGTAATCAATTGTTCTAAACTTTATGAGGTGAAACAAGAACAAGTTTAGAGTATCTGCTCTTTTTACCTCTGGGAGATAGGATTTTTGGGAGAAAAAGGAAAAACAGACCCAACTTAAAGGTAAACAGATAGTTTATTAACACACACTAAGGGAAATAAAAGAGAAAAAAATGAAACCTTCAAACACCTTTGCCCCTACCACAAACTGTTCAGTTTCCCACTTGACATAGAGAGAAAGCTATGATTTTCAGTCAGTTGCAACCATTTAACATAATCTTGCATCACTTTGGGAGAGGAGTTTCTTTAGAATTTCATGGAGACACATGCCACAAGAAAAGGTCTGGTGGCTCTCAACGTCATAAATCTGCAACTGCCTGGAATTTTGCAGATTCGGTGCAGTCCCACTCATTTAACAGTTTCCTAAGTTGCTTATGGGCCTCTGCATATTTGGGGTACTGTTTTAGGAATGCTTTTCTAGTATGAAACAAGTGTTCCATTTTTCTATCTCTAAAATCGTCTCTGTCTCAAGAGAAGTAGAGACCTCCTTTTTATCCCAGGAGCCAGGGACTTACTCTATTCAAAATTCTCAATTAAATCTCATTGATATCAGTACACACAACCCTTTGGCTAGAACTTGCATTACCCCAAACAGCATTATGATATTACAAGAAATAATCCATTTCTCCATAGTTCACATCCAGAGAAGTCCGGTCACATCCAGAAACATCCACTTCCTCCATCCCTTCTTCCAATAGTCTTTATCAGTTCTTTCGCTGACTTTGTTTCATGCTATCTCTACATTTTAAATCACTCTGTCTTCCATGGAGGAGGGAAAGGGTTAATGCCCAGAGTATTTCTTTTCTCTCCAGCTGACTCCTGGTGTGTAACTTCAAGGTCCAGCAGGTGATGGGGGTGGGGGAGGAAACATGCACGGGAACCATGATAAGATGACCCTCTCCCACCCCATGTCAAATCCAAAGCAGACTCAAATTCTGATCAGCTCCCTGAGACTCTGGAGAAAGAGTCTCTCCTCCCTCAGGCCAGCAGTGCTGACAGCCAAACCAAAGGCACGGCCAGCACTGCTGATCTGAAATCTCCTCCTCCCCCATCAGGAGCTGAGGGGAAAGAGGGGACACAGCCAGCCCAGGCTGCTCTCCTGTGGGGCAGTGGCCTCTGGAGGCCTGGCAGGGCCCCTAAGCTAGGCTGTTATCTCTTGGCCAGACAGAAGAAGGAGAGGGCTGAGTCATCTGGGATCTCTGATTTAAGCCTAGGCCCTCCAGAGGCATCAACAACTCTTCTATTGGTAAGCCAAGCTGCCAATATATGCAATAACTTCCTTAGAAAAAAAAAATCTCACATCCATGCTAAACCACCACAAGGTCCTTCTCTGCTCAGCAGCACCAGCAGCACAGCCTGTGCAGGGAGAATCCTGATCTTTGCTGCTTCCTTAGAGACTTCAGGATCAAAGTGGTCTGAGCTGCCAGGCAACGGATGGAGGGATCCTTGTCTCTTGCTTGCATTGTGTCAAGTTCTGCAACAAAAAGAGAGCCCAGATGAAGCCCCTGTGTGTGCAGGGACCCTTCAGCTCCCCTGATCCCTGGCCCCCCACTCACCCAAAAAGACCTTAGCTTGGGTGTCCTCACTCTGCTCTGTCAGGTGCCGTGCAGCCAGCCCTGGGCACAGAGCTCCATCAGCCCCTGCTCCCTGGTGTGCTCCCACCAGCATGGCCCCCAGCCCTGCCTGAGCCCCTCAGTGCCTGGGGGTGGCACTGGGCAAGGCGGCCACCAAAGCCACCCGTGTTGGCACGTGGGCATGGGGAGGCCAAGGCCTGGCCTGTGACAGTCCCAGGGCTGGGGGGAATGGGGCCAGGCTGCCCCAAGAGGGACCCTGGGGACTGGGACTCACCAATGAACCTGAGGGCTGCCTCTCGTATGGGGGTCTGAGAGCTCAGCAGGTAGGGCTGGCTGGCCCACACGAACCGTTCAGCTCTGCTGCTGTCCTTGGCCAGCTGGAGAGAGCACAGAGGTGTGGGCATTTTTTCAAAGCCCCCAGCTGACTGGAGCAGACCCTCCTGCCAGCACCCCCATGTCTCAGAGCCCTCCCTCATGCTGGGGGCATGGAGGGGACGTGAGGCTGGAGGAGGCTCCTGTTCCTGAGACAGGAGCAAGGCTGCAGCTCCAGGCTTTGGGCCATGCAGAGCTGACTGTCCCACCAGTGTGCTGGGCAGCCCTCTCCCAGCCTGGGGATCATCCTCACCAAGCATTCGCCCATCCTCCATGTCTGCTCTGTCTGTACCAGGTGCTTGAGCTCTTTCCACTTGAGGAGCTCTGCTGTAGCCAGGACGGCTTCCTTTGAGGCCTGCAGGACAGAAGCTGGGATGTGGCATCAGGGCCTCTGGAAGGAGCCCTCACCCCAATTCCTGGGTGACCTGGGGGTGTCAGCACCCTGTCTCTGGGTCAGTGCTCAGCCTGGACTTCGGTACCTTAGCCACGCTGGGGGTCTGGTCACTCATGTGAAGGATGAGCTGGACCAGGGCCTCCCATGAGTTTCTCCTCATGGCCTCTGTGTCCTTCCACACCGTTTTGCCCAGCAGGTCTCTGAAGAGGCAGATGGAGCGCTCCCGCACACAGTCCTCCTCCTGGTAGGAAGGAGGAAAGGTTAGCTTCACTCATAGTGGCTCCCTGCTCATGGCCATGAGGGGCTGAGCTGAGGTGACTGAGATGAGGGGCGATGCTCTGGAGACCCAGCTCAGAGTGGGCAGAAGCAGAGGTGGGCTGCAAGGCTCAAAATCCATCCCAGGAGAGCCCAGGGGAGTGGGGCCTGCTCCCAATGTTGCTTGCAGGGCAGCTGTCATCGTCCAGAGTCCCTCTGCAGGGCTCAGGCTTCCACATCAGCCTTACCACATCAAAGAGGTGCCAGAGCCTCTGCACCACCTTCACAGCAATGGGGCTGGCCTCACTCTTCTTCAGCTGCTCCAGCACATTGCAGCAGGTGTCCATGGCCATCACTGAAATGTCCCAAGACCAACACCCCAGGAATTCCAGCAACTCGGGCAGGAGGCTCTTCATTTTTCTTGCCTGTAGGAAAGACAGTTTCCATTCTGTGAGGACTTCTGTGCCTAATCGGCCCCCAGGCAGTCCCCAGGCCACATCATGGCAGGCAGGGGGTTTGGAGCAGTCACCCCAGAATCTGACTCCCAGCCCAGGCCAAGCCACCACCTTCCCTGTGACCTCAGAGTCCAGGTGCCACGTCTGCCCCTGACAGCAGCCTGCTCACCGTCTCAGCTCTCTCCGACAGTGTCACGAGAGCCCTGAGCACCAGAGGGACCATTTCCTTTCTTGGAGATCTCAGAAGATCCAGGTTTTTGTACAATGAAGCCACTTTGTTCTCATGCAAATCATCAGAGGTCAGCATCTGGAAGAAAGCAGCAGAGAGTCCAGGCAGAGCTGGCAAGGCTCCCCTGGCACAGCTGAGGGCAAGGGCATTTGGCTTTGGGCTTTTCCTGCTGACTCACAGCCAAGAAAGCAAGGCAGGTGTTCTGTTGCCGACTTAAGATGTTGTTATGCCAGTCCTGGAGTTGGATTTGCAGCTCCCTCAGAACCTTCTCCAGAGTCTGGTGCACAGAGAACATCACCTTCCACAGACAGACTTTGTTGCTGCAAGGCAGAGCGCTGTCAGCAGGGCTGCCTCGGCCACCACAGCACAGCCTGGGCCAGCCCTGCAGACTCGGGGTGCCCAGGGACCCTGCCCGGGCAGGTGGACACGGCTGATGGGTGTTCTCCGTGCGGCTGGGAGCAGCGAGCTGGCTCTGGGCTGCCTGGCCAGTTATGGCTGCTGTGGGCCTGGACTGGGAAGTGTGGCGGGATGGAGTGCCCTGCTCCCTTTGGGGCTCCTGCAGTGTTCCTTGGGTCTGGCAGCCCGACAGTCTGGGGGCCCCTCTCCCCAGAGGGAACAAGCCCTCTCCCCAGAGGGAACAAGCCCTCTGGGCTGTCAGCGCCAGTACCTGAATATTGGTGCAACCTCCAGAGCTGTCATGACAACTCGCCCAGGCCACTTATTTGCCATCAGGATAAGCAGTGTGCAAAAGCTGTGAGAGGTTGTTGTGTTTTTCTCATCACAGTAGGCAGAGATGTGTCTCACAATGTTTGGCACCTGGAGGGAACACAGGTGAGGGTGGTGCTGCCACTGCAGTGCAGCCCTGTCTTGGTCTGCCCTGCTCATCCCTCTGTTGGGACTTAAAGAACGCAGTTAACTCATCTCAAAGCACTGCCAAAGAAAGAAGTTCACATAATATAAGTCACAACACCAGGCACAGACGGCAAAAAGGAAAGGGTTAATTCCAGGTCTGAACGGAGGTTTGGAATCAGCAGACCAGACAAAATGCCTCTGTGCAGACTGTGGGAGAAGCATAGATAACAACAACAGCAAGATGCGACCCCGGGCGAGGCAGATCTGGGTAAGCTGCTCTGCTGCCTCAAGGTGGCCTTAGGAGCCTCACACACCTGGCTTTTGGGAGGAAGGCAGGAACCCGACAGGGCTCAAAGGCAAGACAGCCCAGCCACAGACCACTTACATCCGTCAGCCACCACTCAGGGGATTTCATGGCCACCTCCAGAAACTCCATTGGCCCTTGCTTGTCCAGGAGGCTGGAGCGTCCCAAGATCTCGATGGCAGCAAGGACGACGCCTGTCCTCTCAGCAGGCCTGAGGTATCTCCCAAAGGCCTGTGGCAGGAAGGAATTGATCAGAGGCCGGTGCCAGCCAGTGCCCTGAGGGCGCTGCTTGGCTGGGCAGTGCAAGCAGCCCTGGGCAGAGGTGCCGGGCAGTGCTGGCAGCAGTGCCCACAGTCCCTGTGCAGGGGAGGATGAGGATGGCCCCGGGGCAGGGAGGAGGGCTGGGCTCTTGGACATGGGACACAGGCCCTACCAGGATCCAGAGCTCGCTGGTGGCTAGCAGGGCTAGGGAGCTGCTGCTGCTGCTGCTGGGACACCACAGCGTTCTCTGCTCAGGGACAGTGGGAGCCCTTTCCTGCCCTTTTCTTTCCTCAGTTTTCTGCTCTTTTCCCCCCTCACATTTCCCGCCCTTTTCTCCCCTCATGTTTCCTGCCATTTTGTGCCCTCACATTTCCCACCCTTTCCTCCTTACACTTCCTGCCCGCAATTTCTTGCAAATTCTTGCAATTCTCGTTTTTGGCAGGGACAGCCCTGCTGGTTCTGTGCCCCTTTGCACACACAAATCTCCTGCTGATGGCATGGAAGACAGGCTCAGCAAGGGGAAGGGCTCCTTACCTGAACTTTCATCATGCTGGGCTTATCCAGCAAGGAGGTGAACTCAGATTCCCAGTATGCTGGGAGTTGGACATGACCCTCTGGCAGTGTGGCACCTAGAAAGAGGGGACAGCAGCACTGGGGACATGGTGGCACCTGCACCAAAACAAAGGGCCATGGCAAGGCCTGGGAAGACAAGCAGGTGTATCTGGGGATGTGGCTGTGCATGGGGATGCAGCCTACCACAGTTTCTCTTACATTTCTGCTGAGACAGGAATGTCATGAAGGAGCAGAGAATATCCAGTGCCACTGAGATGGTTTTTTCTTTCCTAAACAACTTGAAAAACAGATGGCCCAGCAGCTTCCCCAGGACTGGAATCTGGATCTGTCCACTGGCAGCACCACTGTCCTCATTTTGACCAGCCTGGGGGAGGCAGGCAGAAGAGAAGGGCTGAGGGTGGGCAGCTGAGGCCTGAAGGCATTTTGGAGCTGTACCAGAGCACAGGGGTGGCCTGGCTGGAGGGCGCAGGTCCTTACCTGCACAGTGGAAGGGTTGGCCAGCAAATGGCTCAGCAGCCTAACCCTGCCCATGACCCTCTCCTGCACTGCCACTGTGTCAAAGAACAAGTAGTCCCACAGAACCTGGGAAGAGAGAGAAACTGCAGGTAAGCCCCACAAGCAGACACCCACTCCAGCAGCAGCAGTGGCTCAGCCCCACTCCTGAGACACATTTTCACTGTCCTTCCAGGCTTTCTCTGCCCTCAAGCAAAGCCTGCCAGGGTGGTTCCTCCTTGGACACAACCCCAGGCTCCTTCCCCTCCAGAGTGAGGAACAGTCCTCTGACCCCCCACTCTGTGTACTGGCCGGACCTCCAAGATGTCCTGCAGCATCTCACTGGTTTTGGAGGCAGGACATCTGAGCACCATCACCTCCAGCATGGTGTCCATGGAACACAGGGTCTGCAAGGATGACAAAGAGCAGGCACTGTGATTCTTCTGTCCCTCCCACCCCCAGGAGACTGAACTGAATTCCCAGTGTGAAGGGAGGGACCCAGGAGCAGGCTGTGAGCTGAGGACAGAGCATTGCTGGATGTGGTTGGAGCCTGGCAAGTGATGAAGGGATGATGGTGGGAAAGTGAAGCTGTGACCATGGCCTACCTTGGATCTTTGGTCCTAAGGGAGCATGGGGAGGTCAGGAAAAGCCCAGAGGGACTGGAGGCTCCACCAGTCCACCCAGCACTTACCCGAGCAAAGAGGGAGGCTTCCAGGCTGTGCATTTCCCCGCGTGGACGAAGGAAAAAGATGCTGTCAAAGCAGAGTCTTAATAGCTCTCTGGTCTCCAGCACCATCCCCAGCATGCTGGAAAGAGAGAGGGGCCCAGCTGGACACTGGTGCAGGGAGCAGTGCCTCAAGGTCTCCTGCAGACCTGGGGCAAGGCTGCCAGGAGGGATGGGCAGGAGGGCACAGAGAGCTGGGCAGGGGTCTGCAGGCACCATGGGCCGGTACCTCAGTCCGGCGAGGGCGAGCATGGCCAGTCGCCGCACCTGGCTACAGATCTCGTACTTGGGCTCCAGTTTCAGCAGCACCTACAGAGCACAGCTGGCCTGGAACCTGGCAGCTGCCAGCACCCACTGCCCCCAGAGCCTTGCCCGGCCCAAACACTGCCCTCACAGGCTGCTGGGGGTTCCTGCCCCTTCCCTGGAGTGCTGCTCTGAGCATGATCCCTCACCTGGATGGTCTCTCCCAGCTTGTATCTGTGGCAGAAATCATCCAGATCCTGGGAGAAGCCATCAGCCTTGGCATCTCTGCACAGGGTGCAGATGTTGTTGAGGAACTTCAGCTTCTGGTCCTTCTCCTGGAACTGGCAGACGGAGACGCGGCAGTGTGAAGGGAGGATACCCAGCCAGCGGGACTAGAGCCCTGGGGTGTAGTGCCCTGTGGGAGCAGCTGCTCTGCAGAGCCAGCACCCCTGGCTGGGCACAGCCAGTGTCCAGTAGGCTATGGGTACCTGTTGGGGGCTGCTGGCAAAGGCCTGGATGAAGTCCACAGCTTCCTGTGCATAAGCAGGTGCCCAGCCAGCATCTAACGGAGAGGGAGAGAAGGGAGAGCTGCAGAGGGTGCTGTGACAGGACGCAGGGGGAGGAGCAGGAGCTGCGGCCCCTCTGCTGTCCCCCTCCTGGGCAGAGCCTCTGCCAGGGCTGGTGTCCTGCCCTGAGCAGCCCTGGCACTCGGGCATCACTCCCACCCCTGCCATCCCTGCTGCCCGCCCCTGTGCCAGGGGATCCTGATCCCAGCATGGGGACCCAGCCCTGCCCAGTGCCACAGGGCCCCTCACTCACTGGGCTGCAGTGGATGCACCACGGTTATCTTATAGAGCTCTGCTGCAGAGCTGCTCTCCTGAGGAGCCGCCACCTCCTCCCAGGCCACCCTGGGCCATCTTGGGGGTCTCTTCTCCATCCTACTGAACAGAGAAAAAAGGATGAGTATAAGAAAGGGGGAAAACTTGGTCACGTAAATACCTGACTGCTACAGGACAAGATGTGAGCTGTGCTCGTGGGCTTGTCTCCAGCTGTGTGCTCCCATCCTGTCCCATTGCTGTCCTGCCAGACACTGCAGGCTGAGGGCTGGTTCCACACCCACAAAGCCTGGGAGCCGTTGCCAGGGGCAGGTGGTGGGTCACAGGGAGCCCTTTGTGACGCCCCAGTTTTCCCCACTACGGTGCTCCCACTGAAACATTCTGAACCACACCCTGCTCCCTTCTCCCACTCCCCCTGCCCTTGGCTCTGCGGCTAGATGGAGGAGAGAACTGCAGGCAAAAAAGTGAAAGGTCACAGGTTGAGTTAAGAACAATTTACTAAAAACAGCAATGGAAACAAAGCAAGAGCCCTGAGCTGCCAAGCCTTATGGACGACAAAGGAGGCCAAGGCCTGTGATGACAGTGAGGTGGATGGACATGGAGACACCCAGCAGGAGTGGATGAATCGAGAGGAAAAGCAAAACTTGCAGGAGGGAAGCATGAGGGAACAAAAGTGCAGGATCAGGAGGGGGAAAAACAGTGGGAACTGTGACAGCAAAAAGGGTGTGAAACATGAGGGGGAAAAGGGCAGAAAAGGTGAGGCAAAAATGGGAAACGTGAGGGGACAAAAAGGCAGGAAATGTGAGTGGGAAATACATCAAGAAATGTGAGGGGACCAAACGGTGGGCAATACGAGGAGAGGGAAGTGTGGGAAACATGAGGGGAGAAAAGGGCATGAAACCTGAAGGGAGAAAAGGGTGGGAAATGGAAGGCAAAGAAGGACAGTGAGCTTGAGCAAAAAAGATGGGAAATGAGAGGAAGAAAGGGTGTGAAACAGAAGGGGAGAAAAGGTGGAAAATGTGAGGGGAAAAATGATGGCAAATGTGAGGGGATGGAAGGACAGAAAATGTGAGAGGGAAAAAATGGCAAGAAATGTGAGGGGAAAAAAGACAGAAAATGGGAAGAAACATGGGTGTGAAACATGAGGGGAAAAAAGGCAGGAAATACAAGGCCAAAAGGATGGGAAATGTGAGGGGACGGAAGGGCGGGAAGCATGAGAGGAAAACTGGTGGGAAACTTGAGGAGAAAAATATGGAAAATGTGAATAAAAAAGGAAAATGGCAAAACAAATTACATGAGCTCAGGGGTCCTTTGTTCAGGATCCTGCTCAGTTGCAGCAGCTTGAGCTGTTTCTGTGTTACTGCACTGTGAATAAATGGCTTTGTGGAACAAGACATCTGAGACTCTGCTATGGGAAACCTGGGATTTAAGCAGTGAGGAAAGCTGGTCTGACTGTGTGAGTGGGGTCTGTGGGGACTCAAGCGGGGACCCATCAGGTCACTGGGGCTGCTACTGTGGAGGGGCTCCAGTCCCAGCAGTTAAAATCTCTGGCCTTGGGAGTTCTCCCAGAGAGATTCAGCAATGGTCACACTGGATCATTTCCTTAATACTGCTGTGACCACAGCAAGTGCTTGAACTGTTGCTTTGGCTGGTTCTTTCTTTGCCCTCAAAGCTTGATCCTGCCCCAGTTATCAGCTCCTCTTCTGCCTTTCCCACCCCACTGGAAATCTCCGTGTCCAATTATGTGTGCCTGGAACTCCAGCTGCTCTTCCTGCGCAGTTCTCAGGTGGTGTCAGCACACAGAGGTTTAGCTTGTTGTCCTGGTTTAGGACAACAAATTTGGGAGGAAACCTCTGAATGGGGTCCCTCTATGAAGCAAATTTAAGTGGCCCCTCTGCCAACTGGTTTGGGAAAAAATTTCCTTAGAGAAAAGTGAAAAGAGTTGTTTATTCAACAAGCAAAGTGCTCACAAGCAAAAAAACGAATGTAATATTAAACAATAAGACTCCTTGCTGTTCTGAAGAGAGATGGCAAAATTGAGAAAGTCCTTGCCATGGGTTGTAGCTCAGCTCACACAGTCTCTTATCAGTCCCTCTAGCGCTGGAAAATGCCATCCTGGGCCCCAGTGGGCCGCAGGCGTGAGCTCCAGGTGTTCTTCTGGGTTTTTCAGTCCAGAACAGGTTGAAATAGTTCCAAGAAAAAAAAACAAACAGTCCAGGGAACTTCTCTGCCTCAGCTAGCTAAAAACTAACTAAAAGCAAAGAAGAGCTCTGTCCTGCCATCTGTCCGTGCTGCAGACAACCCAGTCCAGGGGCAGAATGCGGAGGAGTGAGAGCAGTTTCTCAAAACAAACTCAGTGCTTCTCTTTTCTCCCCCTTTGCTCTCGGAACCAGTCTTAAAGGTACAGAACATAATAGCCAACAAAAACAGAACAGACAGTTGGGGATACAAGCATCATGAAGTCACCCTAGGAAACACATCAGACAGAAAAAAATATCCAGAAGTTCTTTTTTCCCAGTTGAACCTACTGGGATATTCAGAGCTTTTTTAGAGATAAACCTCTCTGACGGATTCCATATCAAACATCATGGAAGTCCTGAGGGATGAAAAAGCAAAGAAAACACTTTCAGAGGCAGTTCCACCACCTTAATTCACAAATACCCTCAGAAGTGACACATGGCATCTCAATTCCTGCATGGCCCAGACCTGACACTTTGGCTTATGTGGGAAAAAGGATGGGAAGTGCAGAACCAAGTTCAGACCTGCCTTCAAGCCGCTCCTAAGGAGTTCATGACCCTCCAATGAAATCCTGACTTGGGACAAGGTGTTACATGGGGTCAGAGGTTGGAGACAGAAATCATGACTCAAGTCCTCTTGATCATAAGACAAACAGCCTGTTCTATTGTTTGGAACCTTCTTATATAGGGAGTTCAAATCTCCCAGATCCAGACACGGATTGGTCTGGATCTTAACTCTGCCCAACTCCCTGACCAGTGATGCATCTGCATTTAGGACTGGAAGAGTTAGGGTTGAGGTCTGTGTTTCAGTTTAAATCAATCCTATCATTGTTCACCTAGGGACTTGTTTATCAAACTAAGAGAGCCAAACTGGGTTTCTTGTTATAACCAGATTTATCTGTCCAGCTACAGACCAGCTGTACTCTGACAACAAGGTTCTCCTGCCTGTGGCATTGATCCAGGTGAGTGCAGGGGCTCTCAGCTGGGAGTGACAGTTCGTGCACTGCTCTGTTCCACACCAGAGCCCCAGGAACTGGGATCAGGGGACTTGGCATGGCTGCAGCCCCCTCCAGCCCTGGAAGGGGAGCAAGAATGAGCCCAATTCCCAGGGCCTGTGCAGGGGCTCCCTGTGGAACAGCACTTGAGTTTTTCAGTCAAGGCTTTTCCTGGTGCCCTGAGGCACAGGATGATCCATACATTTGTCCCTTCTTTATTTCTCACACACTCACAGACTGAGGTCCTGCTCTTTCTGCCCTCCTTCAAGGGCTGCATCCAGAGGGATGTTCCCAGTTTTCTCCAGACCAGCAATCATTTTCTAATGTCCCCAGGAAATTCCTGGAGCTGATCCATTCCTGAGTACAGAGCTCAGGACAAGAGAACAACAAAGACCTTAGTGCTTACCACCTTAGATTTTCTTTTCCCATGGTGACTCCTGCTCTTCCCATCTCAAAAGGTTCCTTGTCTTTGTTTCACCCTCAGAGGATTCTGTGAGAAAATTTCACACCCCCAATTCAAGACCCCAGATTCAGAGGGTTGTCCATGAAGGTAGAACACTACTAGTATTCCAGTAGATTTCTTCCATGTCCTTACAGATCACCTCAAGTTTTATCTCCAACATTCTCCCTCCATCCACTTGCAACTCCCTCTGTTTACCTTCTGATGCCTATTCCCTCCCTTATGGATCACCTCGAGGCACCAAAGTTTGCAGCTGGGTGTGAGAAATTATTTTAATCCCGATTCCGTGACTCCATCTCTGGCTGGAAGTCACCAGCACCTCCCAGTTGGGTCCCAACTGCTTTTCAGCCAGATGGATTCCATTCCCTACTTCCACTGGACCCTGTCCAGCCAATCCTGCAGCCGGGACCTGCTCATCTCACAACTGGATCCGTCCAGCCCAAACCATTCTGGGATCTGCTGACATCATCTCCAGAAGGAGCTGTGAGGGATAGGATCCAAACTCTTCCTAACACCCAGGAAAAAAGCATCCACCACTTTCCACCATTTCTGGGATGAGTGACCTTATCCAGGACATTTTCATCCCCAATGAGCCCAGACAAGAAAAGCTAGAATGGGGGAAAACCTGGATCAGAGGAAAACTTGGGCTGGATTTTTCTTGGACACTGGCTCAGGGGAAAACCCAAACCAGATTTGTCTGGAAATCCATATGAGGAAAAACATGAACTGGATAATAGTCAGAATATGGACTAGGGGAAAACCCAGACCAGATTTTATCCAGACACCACATCGAGGAAAAACCCAGACTGAATTTTGCCTGGAATCTGGATCAGGAAAACCCAGACAGAATCACTCCAGTACCCAGGAATGGGGGAAAACCATGACCAGATTGTAACTGGAATCTAGAAAGGGGAAAATCCTAGATCATATCACACCTAGATTCTCAAAGGAGGGGGGAAATGTGTTCACAACCAGAATCTGAAACTGGGAAAAACCCAGACCAAAATGTGCTGGGAATCTCAAATGCAAGAAAACCCAGACAAGACCCTGTCTGCAATCCAGAATAGTGAAAATGTTGCTCTAATTGGGGGGGGAGGTTTCTGATCTCTTTGGCCCTGCATTAGTGTTTTTTACACATTTTGTATCAATTTCCAGCCTTGGTTACAGCTTCCTATGGAGCTGGTAGAGGGTTTTGCTCCTAGTGGGAGAGAGGATTGCTTCTCTACAAAACAACACTTCGCTGAGTCTATGAATTTTTATAGGTATGAATAAGGCTGGTACTCTCAGGGAGGGTTTGGGGTGTGTTGGGAATGGGAGGCACAGATGCTTTCCTACCTTAATTTCTCCAGCCTTTATTTTCTTGTTGTGTGTGACTCTGGCTGGGGTCATTGAGACAGGAGCTGGAATGCTCTGCTCCCTCTCCAGGACCTGCTGTGGTCCTGCATCTCTGCTTGGGGTGGGATTGTGGGCGTGTTATTAACATTTCAGCCTCCTCCTGAGGGGTGGAAGTTACAAACTGAAACCTTTGCAGGTAAAGGTGTCAGAGCACTGTGATGTGGTTGAAGTTGGACTCTGTGTGATGCCAAAGTTGTGCATCAGCCTTTCACTTGAAAAAAAATGGTGGTTTATCTTTGTGGTTTATCTTCTTTGCTGAGTTATGTAACAAGTTCAATGATAAAATTTCTATGAAACTCACTGTCAAGTACTTAAGAGTAATTATGGAAAGTAGAGGCAGAATTATTTTGAGAGAGGTGAATTATTTTGTCTATCTTAAGCTTTCCTAACCTTAAGGCAGCCCCTGTCTCCATGTTTTATGTGTTTGGTTGATCAGTCTCTTTTCTACAAGGCAGTCCCCTCTAGCAGCTAACTAATTCTCTCTGTTAAAGGTTTGTTAGGAATTACTTCAGCTGTGGCAGATTAAAATCCATAGAGGCTGCTGTATTTAGTTCCTTCATTGCTTGTAGAGTACTTAGAAAGTGTAATGTAATTTTTCTATCTGTTTTAGGAAAAGAAGGTGAGAGAGTTGGTATCGTGGTGTGCAGTGGAAAAGGTGACCCAGAATTCACTTGTTGTCAATAACCTCCTTCCCTTTGAAAATAATTTCCTAAAGCTCCTGTGGAGGTCAGCACTGGGGAATGTAGGAATTTCCTGCTCAGGGAAGTGCTGGTGAAAAGACATTTGTGATGATACCCTTAGGATGTCTGGAGTGCCAAAACTTTATCGTGTGTGTATTTTTCTTCTCTGTAGCTCACAGGCACTGAGCCTTGGTTGGCTCTGTGGTTTCTGTGCCTGGGATTCCCAGACCCCTGCATCTGAAGCTTGATTGTACCAAAGAAGGGATGATTTCTTTAGGGATGGGCAGGGCTGTGACTGGGCTGCCAGAAGTGAGGATGGTGCCTGCAGCTGGTAGAACACAGGAGCTGCCCAGGCTTCCCTTTGCTGCCTGGGTTCTGCTTTTGCTCTGAGCTTCTCTGAGGACTTTTTTGGGCTTTTTTGATCTGATCACTAGTGTATTAAGTAATAGTGTAATCTCCAGAAAGATGTCCAGCAGAGCCTGCCCTCTGAGCTGAAGGGCAAAATTCAATTGAAGTGAATTTTTCCTGAGGAAAAGGTGCATTTGTAGATATTACAAGGCTGAGTCTTCTTGGCAGGTGTGTTATATGTAAGAGTAATTTCTACCTTTATTTTATTTCAGTGGTTTCAGGGTCTTGCCCACACCTGGGGGTCAAGTACTGATGTTGCACAAAGGATGTAGTTGAAACAGTATTCCCAAGCTGTGATGGAAACCAAGATCAAGCAGTTGGGTTTTTCAAGGCAGATGCTAGTGAACCCATGGATCTCTGTGCTGGCCAAAAGTAACTGTTTTTTAGATGATTGTTCAGATGAGAGATCTGAGCAATGATTCAGCCCTTTCATTGTTTTTGCCCTGTTTTACTGAGAAAAGCCTGTTTTCTCCATAATTCCATGAAGCAATAGATCTGATATGCTGGGGAGAAGGGTTCTGTCTTTCTAGTGGGACTGGTTCCTACTTTTTTTAATGGATCAGTTGGAATATTCATGACAAAAGCGTGTTTAGAAGAGGAAGAGGCTGCTTGGATTTTTGGCATGGGGATGGGGCAGGACAGGGAAAGTCCAGGCTTTTCCTGGGCTTCTCAGAATGACACTGGTTGTTGGGATATTGCAGGCTGGAAGTTCAGAATGTCACCTATAACACAAAATTATCCAAATCTTCAAAAGATCAGTACTGGAAATGAAGTTGTCCCTTGCTTGGGTAGGGGACTTTCCTCCATGTTTGGAGGGTGGGAGCAATGAGGATGTTCATCCCTGGTCCATGGCCATCTCCCTGCTTGGCATTGCTTGGAATAACAAAAAATAAAAGGAGAAACTCTTGCAAAGTTCAGTAAACTGTAAGTTTTTTCCAGCTTCTGAAAAGGGCTTTGACATGTTGTGGTGTCAAAGGAGCATTTAATTCTGCATCCCTTCCTTTCCCCAATGCATTGGAGGAGGCTGCAGACCATACCTTAGCCAGACTATATTTGATTTTTCCTTGCAGCCTGGCTTTACAGCTTCATATTTCCATCTCTATTTCTCTCACTCTCCAGGACAGGTATAACTGCAGTCCAACCAGGAAATGTTAAAACAACCTTGCTCCCTGCAGAGGTTAAAGGATTCCTCCATCTGTTTCCCAGCCCAGGCTATGACAGGAGCCCATCCCTGGGTTTGGACACCTGTGGGTTGGTCTGACTTCCTGAACTTCACAGCTGCAGAAACCTCTTGTACCATCTGCCTTCCTTCAGCTAAGTAAATGCCTTCTGGCTGTGCCATGGAAGTTGGTGAGGTGTCCAAGGTGGAATGTAAATGTGCCCAGTGTAATTGGTTATCATAGAGGGAACCTTCAGCTGTGATCAGTGTCTGACAGAGCTACCAGCCTGTGTGTCTGCTGGAGGACATGTTTAACTGCCCATGCTCTTATCTAAAGTATTTATTTTTCTAGGGAGCCCCAAAGATCAGGAGATAGAAGTTTCGGAGTTGGTGTCACTCAGAAACTGAAAACATCAGTGTTGGTTTATTATTCCATTGGGGATCTGCTGCATGTCAGGTGGAACTGTTCCCATCACAAGCACAGGAAACCTGAAATCTAGAGACATCTTTCAGCTTGGACCTTTGCTTCTGTTGGGAACAAGACTTGGAGCCTGGGGCATTTCAACACCTTTTCCTGCTCAGAGGAATGCCAATTCCCAGTGCCAAAGGTATGGTCTATGTTGATTTTTCTGCATTGTCTGTTCCTGTAAACTGGGCATTTTCTTTCCCCATCAGTAAAAGGCACCTGGTCCTGTTCTGGTTTGGATCTAGCACAGAAGTGGGATCTTTGTCTTGTGCTGAAGGGGCAGTGGGTAGAACCTCTAGTAACAAGACAGGCTTGAAATTGTGTGGGAACTGGTGCTCCAGCTGGATCCCTACAAATCCATGGGGCCCAATGGGATTCATCCAGGAATCCCTAAAGAGCTGCTGATGTCATCAAAAAACCTCTCTCAATTGAGCAGTCTTGGGAATCTGGAGAGGTTCCAGCTGACTGGAAGTTGTTCCGGTTCTCAGGAAGGGCAGGAAGAAGAACCCTGGAAACTACAGACCTGTCAGTCTCACTTCAGTGCCTGGGAAGGTTAATGGAGAAGGTGATGCTGGGAGCTATTGAAAAACACTTGGAGGACAATGCAGTCATCTGTCACAGCCAGCACAGCTTTGTGAGGGGAAACTCCTGCTTGTCAAAGGTGATTTCCTTTTATGAGAAGGTAACCCACTGGGGCTGCCTGACCTTGAGTCCTGGGGGCAGTTCTGGGCACCACAATATAAGAAAGACATTAAACTATTAGAGTGTCCAAAAGAGGGTAACAAAGATGGAGGCCCTTGAGGAGAAGCTGTTGGAGGAGTGTCTGAGGGCACTTGTTCTGTTCAGCCTGGAAGAGACTGAGGGGAGACTTCCTTGCAGTCTGCAACTTCCTCACAAGGGGAAGAAGAGGGGCAGACACTGACGTCTTCTCTGTCCAAGTGACCAGTGACAGTACCCAAGGGAATGGCCTGAAGTTCTGTCAGGGGAGGCTTAAGTTGAGTATTAGAAAAATGTTCCTCACCCAGAGGGTGGTTGGGCAGTGGAACTGACTCCCCAGAACAGTGGTCACAGCACCAAGCCTGACAGAGCTCAACAAACACTTAGGCAATGCTCTTGGGTACATGGTGTGACTCTTGGGGATGGGTTGTGCAGGGCTGAGAGCTGGACTTGATGATCCTTGTGGAGCCCTTTCAATTCAGCATATTCTGTGATTCTCCTGGATTCTTGCAGCCAAACTTCATAGAATCCTGGAATGGTTTGGGTTGGAAAGGACCTCAAAACTCATCTTTCCCCTGTCATTTGTCCCACCCCCTGCCATGGGCAAGGGCACCTTCCACTAGACTGCATTGCTCCAACCTGACCTTGAACACTTCCAGGGATGAGACAGGTGAGCTGTGGTTTGGGTCTGAGGAATTTAGAATGGGTAGAAAGGTGGTTCATCTCTGGTGACTAGAACTGCTGATGGATACTGGCTCCCATGGGATTGCTCCCCACCAGTGAAAGTCCCCTCAGCTCACTGGTGTGATAAGGCCAAACACAACATTTGTAGAGCTGAAAATGTCTGAAATGGTCAGAAAATTAGACACAAGCGGGGTTTTGCACTGTGGTTGCTCTGGGGTGTCCCCAAAGCCCTGTGGCTTACTCAAGATGAGATCATCTCCTCTGAGTAATCACCTCCAAACTCAGAAGCTCAGAGAAGAGATAATAACCTGCTTTGGGTTTTGTCACTCTCCTGGGGCTTTAAGAGCCTCTAAATCCCCAAATTACATGGAAAAAGGTCTTTGCTGACAGCAGTATACTTTTAAATTCACCTGCAGAGCACCTTGATATCCACCTTGAAGAGCATCAGGAGGGAGGCAGGGAGAGTGCAGAGGTGTAGGGGAGAGGATCATCCTGAGAACCAAGAGCAAGGACAGCATGTGCTGAGCCAGCCATCTCCTGTTGTTTTCTCTTGCAAAGAAGAAACAGCTTCAGTCTTCATCTCAGCTTCTGCCTGGAGGTTCCTGTGCTCCAGTTCCTTATTGCACTCTGGGCTCAGCACCAAATCCAGGTGACCTGCAGCAGGTGTGTGGTGAGGACACCCTGTTAGAGCACTTGCTCTGGGTGTACTTCTCACTGACCACAAAGGGCTCATGGATGAGGACTGGCAGCTTTCCTGTACGGAACACTTACGGATCTTGCTATTGCTGATATAAGGCACATCCAAAAGGTGATTTTAAATTTTTTTTTTTCCCCTAAAATAAATATTTTCAGGAGGAGATTGCTCAGCTTTGGGTGTTGAATGTTTTTGTTTGAAGACTGCAGGAACAGGGTAAGGAGCTGGAAAAATCTTTTAGAGCCAAACCAGTGCATCAGGAGGGAGGGGAGACTTCAAAGTCAGGAAGTTTTGGCTGCCCCTTCTCTGGAGGTCTTCAAGACCATGCTGGATGGGGCTTGGAAAAAGCTAGTGGAAGGTGTCCCTGCCCATGGCAGAGGTGCAATGACATTCAATGAGATTCAAGGTCCCTTCCAACCCAAACCCTTCCAGGATTCTATGGAGAAGACAGACAAAGCAGATGGTTGGCAGTTGCTAACACAAGGATGAATTGTGTGCTGTCTTTTACAGCTTTTATTTGGTTTCTGCATGTTTCAGGTTGTGCTGGATGATTTCAAAGTCCCAGACTGAACACACACAGGGGATGAAAGGCAGCACCAAGGTAAAGCTCCTCAGGATTGTGTAACCTACAGCTTCTCCCTTCCCATGCCATGACTTCCACCCAGCACTGTCTGTTCACTCTGTGCCTAAATTCTTGCTTTAGACATTGTAGGATTGTCTCCAAGAAGATTGCACTGCAAAGAGGGTTTTTCAGCTAGAAGACACCTCCAGCAAGGAGTTCACACAGACAATATATTTTGAAGGAATGCCAGGAAGCAATTGCACCCGAGCAACTGAGTTCAGCTTGGCAGGATTCACCGAGGACCCGGCAACTGGGATCACCCTCTTCCTGCTGTTCCTGCTCACCTACCTCGTCACCATCCTGGGGAACCTGGGGATGATCACCTTGATCAGAGCCAGCTCCCTGCTCCACTCCCCCATGTATTATTTCCTGGGCAACCTGGCTTTTGTGAACCTCTGCACTTCCACCATCATCACCCCCAGGATATTGGTTGGGATTTTGTTGGGGAAGAAGGGAATGGCCTATGCTGGGTGCATGGCTCAGGTGTTCACTTTTGGCCTGTTTCTGGCCACTGAGTGCTTCCTCCTGGCTACAATGGCCTATGACAGATACATGGCCATCTGCCACCCTCTGCTCTACCCCCTTGTCATGTCCCCAGAGCGCTGCTCCCACCTGGTGACCAGCTCCTACCTCCTGGGGCTGACCAACGGCATGGGACAGACCATCAGCATGTCCAGCTTGTCCTTCTGCAGCTCCAGCACCATTGATCTGTTCTTCTGTGACATTTCCCTGCTGATCTCACTCTCCACCTCTGATACCACCCTCAGCCTCGTCATCCTGAGGACTTCTTCATCTTTGCTGGGTGTTTCCAGCATGCTGGTGGTCCTGGTGTCCTACGTGGCCATCATCTCCACCATCCTGAGCATCAGCTCAGCTGAGGGCAAGCGCAAAGCCTTCTCCACCTGTGCCTCCCACCTCACCACTGTCAGCACCTTCTATGGGGCCTTGATTTTCGTGTACTTAATCCCCAGGTCAGACACCTCCAGGGGAGGAGATAAATGGGCTGCTGTGCTCTACACTGTGGTGACCCCCATGCTGAACCCCTTGATCTACAGCCTGAGGAACCAGGAGGTGAAGGAGGCTTGGAGGAGACTCAGGAAAATAAAATGAACTTGTATGTTTGAACTTTGTGGCCAGATACAACAGAGACATGGGTGATATCCTGGGATTTTTCTGAAATATGTCACAGGGGCATTTTTGGGGCCCTCTGCACTTTGATTTAGATGATGTGCTGGCTCATTTAGTATCAGCTGAAAATAGTAATTTCACTACAGTGTTGGTGTTTGGATGAGGCTTGGAGCAACCTGGTCTAGTGGAAGGTGTCTCTGCCCACAGCAGGAAGTTGGAACTGAATGAGCTTTGAGGGTCCTTCCAACTCAAACCATTCCAGAATTTTGTGACATACTTGGTCTAAATGTTTTGGTGCACAAGCATTGCATATGTGCATTGCATATGTAAAAAAACCCCAAAAACCTCCAATCAGTGCATTATCTCATCCTGTGCCAGGTCCATGGTGAGATCCAGAGTGATGGAGCTCTCCTAGAGACATGGAATAACTTGGGATGGAGGAGAAGCTGCTCAGTTGGATTGGATCAAGGTAGTTTGCTGATTTATTGATGACACAACTCACAGGCACTGAGGATCAATGAGCTGAATCCTTTGTTCCCTTTGTTCCTTTATTATTAGTAGATGTTTAGAATAGAGACTTGACAAGGTAGAGTCCTTGTCAAGCCTCTAAGGGGGGGAAAGATGCCTTAAGTTTTAGCTTTGTATTTTTCAGATTCTGTACTGCATTAGTCTATAATTCTGAACTTCATATAAAGTGTTAGCAAGTTCTCTTCACAGCTTAGTTAGACTAAACCATCCTTTTCCAGCCTGAGAACCAAGAACACTGTTGCAGCTTCAGGCCCAAAAAGCGTAAAAAGCAGCAAACTGGGGAGACAAAACTGGGAGGATGGGACTTCATTACCTGAAGCTGTAATTGGACAATTAACCCCAATATGTAAATGGACCAAAACCTCTTAAAAGTGTGAAAACTTGTGACCCAGCATCCATCTTGGGTGTAGCCTCAGCCAGGCTCCTGTACTCCCCAAGGTGTATCCTTTGAAGACCTTTTTAATAAATACCTACTTTATTCTTTCCTCTGTCTAGTCTTTGTTCTAGGTAGCCTCTTATGGCATCACCAGAGCTTACTGATAATCCCCTGATTATTATTTAGTCCAGCTGCCTGGATCAATCCCCCTGAGCTGTTTATCCTCCTCTTCCTCTCTTATCAGCTGTGCTGACCCCGCCATGGCAGGGAGCCTGGGAGATCCTCAACTCACACATCTCCAGGTGTGGAGACAACATCCTCAAGTTGCACCAGGGGAGGTTTCAGTTGGATAGAGAGAAAATTCCTTCATGAAAAGGGCTGTCCAGCCCTGGATCAGGCTGCCCAGGGCAGTGGTAGAGTCCCCATCCCTGGAGAGATTTAAAAGGCATGTGGATGTGGCACCTGGGGACCTGGACTTGTGGTGGCATTGGCACTGCTGTGGGAAAGGGTGGATTTGATGATCCTAGAGGGCTTTTCCAAGCTCACCAATTCCATGACTCTGTGATCAGGACCATGAACTGGGACCTCTTTGTTTAACTCCTGCTGTTCTCCCACCCTTCTGCTCCTCCCTGCCACCCTCAGGACATTGTTTAATTTAGGTGCAGAAAAGAGTGTACATTTTTTCTCTAAAGAGAACTAAAGATTATTTTTAATGTTTTATTTAAAACATAACCCCCCCCTCATAATAAAGCATTAAGGTATTTAAAACATAAGCCCTAGAGCAACTTTTCTTCCTCTGGGGCCATTGATTGGCAATAAAATATTGAATATTTCAAAAAATATTTGAAAAGTATTCAATATTTGAATAATAGTTTGAGAAACCATTCCATGACTTTTTCCAGCTGGTCTTGCCTTGACCATCCCCTGACCTTTAAACAGGAACATGAGCCCTTAGTGAACTAAACCCCAATTCTGTGGCCATGGCACTGTCACAGCACATTGTGGCTTCATGCTGGAGCTGCTGCTCTCAAAACCAAAAGTTTTTGGCTCATTGTGCAAGTGGGAATTGTGGAAATGAGAGTGAACTGTGCCCAACATCTGTGGGAACAGCACCTGACCATGAGAGGGGCGGGAGCCACCACGTGGGAAGGAGATGGAACATCCAGCATTGATGTTTCCTCCTGATGGACACACCCCCCTGAAGGGTCATTCTGTGTCCCTGCCCACGGCAGGACATTGGAATGAGGTGAGCTTTAAGGTCCTTTCCAACCCCAGCCATTCCAGGATTCTCTGGCTGGTGCAGTTTACTCCTTGTGAGTCTCCTGACCCATTTTGAAGCACACTTTGCAAAATGGCTTTTCAAGATGAGCTTTCCTGGTCAAAAATGGGCAGATGGGAACCAGATAAGCTTGGAAAAGGCAAAATGCTAAGCGTTGCCCATGGGAAATAATTGTCCCAGACACTGGGACAGGAGAGCAGCTGTGGAGATTGTGGTGACCACCAAGATGGAGATGAGCCATGGATACCTCCTGGGTGTAAGGACATCCACCAGCAGCTGGAGAAAAATATTGACAGCCACACAAGTGACTTTCTGCAATGAGCCTCTGACTGAGAGCTGGAGAAACAGGGAAAGAAAAGCTTCTTTGGGAGGGTGAGGGGAGAAGAGAAATATGGAACTAGAGAAGAATTTAAAAATCTTTCAAATTCAAGCCTTTAGCAAAAATCCTTGTTTTGTTGTTTCCCCTTGACAGTGTTGTGTTCACAAATGGGATCGCTCAGGCTCTGCAGGCATTAATTCTGATGCGCTGAGGGCATCCCATCCCTACAACTCCAGGGAGAAACCTTGGGACAGATCCCAGCGCCTCTGGGGAAGGCTCATTCTGTGTTCAGGTGCCTCAGAGACCCTGTGGTAATTGGTCGCGTGGGGATGGGGTAAAACTTAAATATTCCAGCCACGTTAGAGGGTGGAAATGGAAAGCTTCCTGGTTTTGGCCAGACTGATGGAGCTTGTGGACTTCAGCTCAAAGACCTGTGAGCATCTTATTAAGCAGAGAGGGTGAAATTTTAAGTGGTTTTGAGACAATTTTTTGCTGGGTGGGGAAAATTGTCCTTCCCAAGTGTTTGCAGAAGTCAGAGCCTCTCCATGAAGGTTTTTATGGAATATAATAGGAAATTGCGATGGTCCTTCCTGATGGCAAAACATGTACTCCAGTACATCTGAACCTTCATTCCTAACTCAAATTTTGGATGAATATTCCTCATATCAGCAGGATTAGGAGGCACACTCCGGGCAAATTGACTGAAGGGTCAATCTGAGCCTAAAAGCCTTAAATCCAGCTCATCATTATCACCAGAAAATGTAAAAATAAATTTCATCCTGATTGGCAATTGCAACACTTCTCCAAACCCTGAGCTGTCTCTCAATCCTTGAATCTCAATTTCTTACACCAGTTCTTTTTAATGCCCTGTGATTCCAAGAAATTAATTATACATTCTAAGGGATAATTTTATATAAATATATATATATATATATAATTTCATATAATATAAAATTTTTAAATATATATAATTACATATAGCATATAGAATAAAATTATATCTTAGGAAAATATTTATGTGTTAAGTAATTATATCTGTACCTGTATATATAAAATAAACATCTATATTAACTTTATTTCTATATTTAAATGTTCATATATTTAATTATATATATATATAGTGGGAAATAAATCCTCAAGCTGCTTTTTAATTTCCTGAAACTAATTGAGTTGATTTACCTATTTGTGTTTATTTACCAGTGCAGGTCTCCTCCTTAAGGAGCTGCTTCCAAAGTCATCCATTCCCAAAGGAAATTTCCTCCTCCAGGGCTGGGCAGTGACAAACCCCTTGGTGTTCCTGTGAATGAAGACTACAAACAGCAGGGTTTTTGGTCAAGTTTTGATGCTCTTTGTGAGGATAAATTATTCCTGTCTTCCACACTAATAGTGGAAGAAATCCAGGTTTATTTCTCCCTGGAAATTTTGGTCTGGGAGGTAAAATCTGATCAAGAAAAAAGGGCCCCGAGATGTGAGGAAACAGGTGAGTTTTACCCAAAATAAGGCTGGTAGGAGTTGATCTGTTGCAAGGAGAGGGCTTGCAGTGGGAGCCTGTTCTCACGACAGATAATCATCTAAGCTCAGGGTCTCTGAGGTGAAACCCAGGAATTTATCATGGAATCCATGGTTTAGGTTGGAAGGGGCCTTATGGATCTGCTAGTGATGATCTACAGGCAGGGACCTCTTACACTAGCCCAGGAGGTTCCAACCCCTGTCCAACCTGGCCTTGAAGATCAATCATTTCATAGCAGCACTACCTGGATTATTTTCCAAATTATATATATTTATTTCTATTTATTTGAGCTGTATTATCAGCATCTTAGTCCCCGCAGTTAATCACAGCACCACAACATTTTTAGGGCCTACAGACTCACAAGAATGACACAAGTATTACCATAGTTAAAGGATTTCTTAATACAAATATCCTGTTTGGACCTCAATTTCTATTTCACGGGAAGAAAGGGAAGAAGTTTGTTTTATTTTCATTTGTTCTGACTCTCTTAAAGAAAATTTTAAAAACATCCTGATCTCTCACCAGTGCTTTGTCTCCTTTGGATCTTCTAAACCAATGAGGCTTGGGGTTGTTTTTTGGGTGGTTTTCATTGTTTTCAATTTGTTTTTCAAATTCATAAAGATTTCTAAAGTCAGGCTAAATTACTGGGGTTAATACTTGGAATGTGATGAGTAACAACCCCCTTAATTTCTTCACAAGGTGGAATAAACCTTCCACTGTGCAAAGTGGTTTATCAAACCCAATCAGTGGCTAAACCAGACTAAAACCATTAAAACAAACTCAGTAGTGAACTTTGACTACTTTAAAATGTATTTTGAACCAAACAGTAAATTCTGCAGTTCCTGCATCTCCAGGCAATGTTTGTTGATAAAAATACTGTCATTTTTAACATGTTTGTGCAGCAAACAGAAATACCCTGACTCTGCATCTCAGCTTTCCTGCAGCACCTGCATTAGGATGGCAGCCAAAGGAAATGGAACCCACACTGCTCACTTTGTCCTCTTGGGATTCTCTGAGCAGGGCAACATCCAGGTTGTCCTCTTCGTGGTGTTCTTGGTGATCTATGTGGTCACCCTGCTGGGGAATGTGGGGCTGCTGGTGTTGATCCGGCTGGTTGCCCAGCTCCACACCCCCATGTACTTCTTCCTGAGCAGCCTGTCCTTCCTAGACCTCTGCTATTCCTCCTGCATCACTCCCAGGCTGCTCCGGGATCTCCTGGATGAGGACAAGGTCATTTCTCACGCCGCGTGCCTCACGCAGTTCTATTTCTATGTGGCCTTTGCCACCACTGAGTGCTACCTCCTGGCTGCCATGGCCTACGACTGCTACGTGGCCATCTGCCGCCCCCTGCTCTACTCCCTCTCCATGTCCCGAGGGATCTGTGTGCTCCTGGTGGCCGGCTCCTGCCTGGCTGGGCTCACCAACTCTGCCCTCCACACCGGCCTGGCCCTCCGGCTCAGCTTCTGCGGCCCCAACCTCCTCGACCACTTCTACTGCGAGGGGCCCCCGCTCTTGGCCCTCTCCTGCACGGACCCCGCGCCCAACGAGCTGGGGATGTTCATCATGGCAGGCTTCCACCTGGCTGCCACCATCCTGGCCATCCTCCTCTCTTACGCCTTCATCCTGGCCGCCGTCCTGGGCACACGCTCGGCCGCGGGGAAGCGCAAGGCCTTCTCCACCTGTGCGTCCCACCTGGTCGTTGTGGTGCTCTTCTACGGATCCCTCGTGTCCATGTACTCCCGGCGCAGCTCCAGGAGCTCCTGGGGGCGAGACAAGGTGGCCTCCGTGTTCTACACCATGGTGACGCCCATGCTGAACCCCTTCATCTACAGCCTGAGGAACCAGGAGGTGAAGGCCGGGCTCTGGAGACTGATGGGGAGGAAACACTCAGCTGTGTTTGTTTTTATTTGTGTTTGCTGCCTGGTGTTTTAATTTCAGGAATTTAAGCCCTTCTTGACTACTTGTAGAGCTTGAGGACCAGGGACACTTCATCTGTTCTGATTACAGCTACTTGGGACCATTTCCTTCTTTTAGGGGAAAAAAAGAGAAACTTTTCTCCATACGCGTGATTGTGACACTCTCTGGGTGTTTAAACATCAGGATATCCCAGATAATGTAAAAATAAAATGCAGCAGGAAAGTTTCTAGTGTTCTGCCTTCTTCTCAATTAGCAGTTGCAGCACTTCCTCAAATCCTGAGCTGTTTCCCAATCCCTGAATCTCCATTTCTTACACTGGTTCTTTTTACTTCCCTATGATGCCAAGAAGCCAATTATATATTTCAAGAACAAATTTATATATATTTAAAATTATATATATTTTAAGAAGAAAGATAAAGAAATTCTATAAACAAACTTTCTTTATATACATAAAGAAATGTATATTAAGATATTTATAAATATAAATTTATATATATAATTATATATGTATATTAAAAAGTGGTACATAAACCCTCAGGCTTTCATTAAACTTCCTGGAACTTATGGTGTTTACTTACCAGTGCAAGTCTCCTGCTGAAGGCGCTGCTTCCAAAGTCATCCATTCCAAGGGGAAATTCCTATGTGGCACCACAGGGTGACCGAACTCAAGGCCCAAGCTTGCTCAAAGAGCAGAGAGCCCTCATCTGGCATCTCCTATGGATCATGGTGGAATTACAACTCCTGCGCCCTATCCTGGCATTTTGTTCATGTTCTGGTTTTATTATTAAACAGGTTTTGCTTAGTTTTGAGCAATTGTGCAATTTTCCCTCTAAAATAAACCATGAGACACAGAGGAAGGAAAAACAAACTGTCAGAACTACAGTGCAACTGAGCACAGAAGGAGTGGCAGGAATGGTGACCAGGAGCAAATATGGGGTAGAAACAGTTACAGAATCCCAGAATCATTTAGGCTGGAAAAGCCTTCTGAGATCATGGAGCCCAACTGTTAACCCAGCTCTGCCAAGGCCAGCATGGCCATAACCCATATCCAAGCTCAGTCTGTAGAGGTGAGACCTGAGAGCCCCTTCCAGAGCCTCAAGGATCTCTTGGAGAGCTGCAGAGGGACTCTGGGCAGGGGCCTGGTGTGGCAAGACAAAAGGGGATGGCTTTACACTGACAGAGCATTTAGATTGGATATGGGGAAGAAATTCTTCCCTGTAAGGGTCCTGAGGCCCTGGCACAGGTTTCCCAGGGAAGCTGTGGCTGCCCTATCCCTGGCAGTGTCCAAAGCCAGGCTGGACAGGGCTTGGAGCAGCCTGGGATAGTGGAAGGTGTCCCTGCCTATGGCAGGGAGCGGAATGGGATGAAATTTAAGGTCTCTAAACACAGTCCCATGCCAACACATTGATCCTTCAGCTTTTTGGCTCCAGGGCCTGGATCTGAAAAACAAAGCAGCTGAAGAAGTTAACTTTGTTTTTAACAAGGAAGAAAGTTTCTTCCTTGTTTTCCTTCGCTAATTAGTCTCTCATGGCTCATTTAGAAGAATGAAAGAAATTGTTGAAAAGCCCTCTGAGAAGTTACATGATGATGATTAAGAAACTTTCTTGGCAAAGCCCAGAAGATCTTGTTAAGCTGGTGATCCCTTGAAGGGTGGTTGGTCTCCCAGGATCACTTCTTGCTCTGGGAATGGGAGCAGCATCCGTTGTGGTGGAAGTAGCTGTGAACACCTGTATGGTGGGGCCCTGGAGCTCAGACTTGTTGGTGGGCTTTCTCAATTCTTCATTTAAACTTCAAAATCTTGAACTGAAGGAGAGTGGGTTTACACTGGATATAGGAAAGAAATCCTTCCCTGGGAGGTTGGTGAGGCTCTGGCACAGGTTGCCCAGAGAAGCTGTGGCTGCCCCATCCCTGAAAGTGTTGAAGGCCAGGTTGGACAGGGCTTGGCCTAGTGGAAGGTGTCCCTGCCCATGGCAGGAGGTTGGAATGGGATGAGCTTTAAAGTGTCTCCCCACCCAACTTTGATATCAAAAGTCTCTGTCTTGCCAAGCCCTTTATCATTTAATTCTGTCAATTCCAGCTTCTTCATCCAGGTCCAAATCCACCTTTCCCACTTTCCTCCAGACCTAAAGCATCTCTTCTCCTGCTGTTTTTTTCCTAGAGAACAAGGAGACTACTTACCTTCCATTTATTTTTCAAATGGAAGTGAATTCTCATGTAACTCCTCAGAGCACATCTACACGACCCAATGTCAAAGGGAAAAGTTTCCTGCCTCCATTTTTCCCTGCTGCAGCCAAGGCTTATCCCTCTGCAGGATCTGAACTCATCCCACCCCACAAAGGTGTCAACAGATGAGCGACAACCAAAACGAGGGGTGTGGAGAAGAGGAGGAAGAGGGGGAAGTGTCTGCTGAACTTTTCCAGACCACCCAAATTGTGAAAGGAAGTTGCAAGATTGCCCTCAAAAACAACAAATGTCCTTTCAAATTCGTTAGGATGAGTAGAAATTAGGAGTTTTTTTCCATTGTAAGTGCCTGCCAGGAAAAGATGAAGGATTGCAGGTCTCTCCCCAGTGATGTGGCCATCCCTGTACCTTCTTTATTGAACCATAATTTGGAGAACTGTTGTTTTTGGCTTTTTAGAGCCTTTCCAGACCCAAACAGTTCCCAATTATCCACAGATCAGGTGTTGAGGATTCTTTCACCTATGGAAACCAAGTCATGTGCTTAAAGTTTGGGTGAAATACACCTGTTAGGTTTTCATTGTGTGTTTTTGGCACTCGGACACTTGCATTTCCCTTGATATTCCAAGGTGTATCTTGAGATCCTGACTTGCATCAGCTTTTTATCCCTCTAAGTCAGAAAAAAATGCACTTTTAAACCCTTTTATCTTATTCATTTATCAATCAAATTTTAAAATACTCTTATTCTTCCCAAATGCTCCCTCCTACCCCAGCAGCTTGGCTCTAATAAATAACTCACAGGTAACAATGAGAAATTTTATTGGAGTTTAGGGAAAAGGACAATAATCTTGCAAGAAAAATACATATTGATCAGTGCAAGATAAGTTATAAACCAATAAAACTGTGATTTTCTCTTCCTGAGAGAAAGAGAGGTCTAATTGGAATAATACCCTGGAATAATTCTCTCTGATTTCTTCCAACAGACTCATGGCTGCAAAGGGAATTCAAGTTTGAGGCTCCCACACCTGTTTCCTTCCAAGGAAGATGTGGTCTGTTTCTCCAGGATAAATATTGTAATTGTTTTGTGAGGAACTATGGAAGAACCTATATAAAATTGTGAGGGAAAAATTCAAATAATTTAATTTTATTTTTTTATTCTTGCTTTGGAGGAACAGTTTGCTTCCACAAGGGCATGGAGTAGCAGGACAACAGGGAATGGCTTTAAACTGAGAGTAGGTTTAGAAGGGATTCTGGGAAGAAATTCTTCCCTTTGAATTCTTCCCCCACCCTGTGGGGGTGGGGGGGGCTAGTGCAGGTTTCCCAGAGAAGCTGTGGCTGCCTCATCCCTGGAAGAGTTCTAGGTCAGGTTGGATGGGGTTTGGAGCAGCTTGGTCTATGGAAGGTGTCCCTGCCCATGGAGCGTAGGACCAGATGATCTTTAAGGTCCCGTCTGACCCAAACCATTCCAGGATTCCCTGATGCCATGAGCTGCACCTCTCTGCTGCCAGCAGAGGTTTAACATCCTCCTCCTGCACTTCCCCAGCGCTGCCTTCACCTCCTTGTTCCTCAGGCTGTAGATGAAGGGGTTGAGCATGGGGCTGACCACGGTGTAGAAGACAGAGGCCACCTTGTCCCAGCTGCTGTGCCGGGACGCCGGCTGCAGGTACATGAAGAGCAGGGTGCCATAGAACACGGACACGGACGCCAAGTGGGAGGCGCAGGTGTGGACGGCTCTGGCCCTGCTGGGGGCCGAGTGCATGCCCAGGACGGTGTGGAGGACCCGGCCGTAGGAGAGCAGGATGACCGTGCTGGTGCCCAGCCTGTTGGCAGCAACGAGGGCGAAGATGGCGACCTCGCTGCCACGGGTGTCAGAGCAGGCCAGCCTCAGCACCGGGCTGGTGTCGCAGAAGAAATGGTCGACCTGGCGGGGCCCACAGAAGGAGCCCCCAAAGGTGCAGCCGGTGTAGATGAGGGCGCTGAGGGAGGCCACGAGGTAGGACCAGGCCACCAGCTGCCAGCAGGCCCGGGGGGACACGGCAGTGACATAGCTCAGGGGGTGGCAGATGGCCACGTGCCGGTCGTAGGCCATGGCGGCCAGGAGGTGACACTCGGCCGTGACAAAGAGAGCAAAGAGGTGGAATTGTGTCGCGCAGCCAGCCCACGAAATGGTTTTATACCCAAACAACAGATCCGTGAGCATTTTGGGGGAGATAATGGTGGAATAGCAGACGTCAGCCAGGGAAAGGTGGGTGAGGAAGAAGTACATGGGGGTGTGGAGGCTGGGAGCCACCCAAACCAAAATTATCAGCCCAATGTTCCCCACCAAAGTGACCACGTAAATCAACAGAAAGAGCCCAAAAAGAGGGGTCTGTGCCCAGGGAGTGTCTGTAATTCCCAGAAGGATGAATTCGGGCTGTGTGTGGTTTCCTCCCATGGCTGGGTGTTATCTGCTGAGGCAAAGGGAAGAACTACATCAAAATGGTAAAACCCAGAATTCCACTTTCTTTCACACTTAACTCAAATCAATCACCATTTTAATTGCCATACTTTGGTATATTCCATATACTTTCCAAACATAAATTCTATATTTTTTTATTTACCAGTTGTCTAGAAAAGAACACAGAGCTTGAAGAAACACAAATGGCAAATTTGCTTTTCCATGCTTGGATACCTAAAATTATGGATTTATTCAGGCACGTGTTAATTAAGAATGAAGAAAAGAATCAGATATTTATTCCCTTTTGGACTGGAATAAATTTGTTTCAGAAGACAGCTTGGAGGAATCTCCTTGGAGATAACATAAACCTGGAGTGGGAGAAAATCCCAGTGCCAGTGAAATCCCAGATTACACCACATTAAGAACACTTTTCTTTTAATTATTAATCCAGTCCATCAAACTGTTATATTATATATCATTCACACTGGTAAAAATCACATGGATAAATTCATGTTTTATACCTTTCTGAGCTCCAGCAGGCTGAAACATCCAAAAACCATAGGAATTAAGATAAAACTTACATGGAATGGAAACGAATTTTAAAACAATTCAATTCCAGAGGCTGATTTGTTAACAACTGCGTTCTGCTGATAATTCTTTATAATTAAATAAGACTTGTCCTTAACACTTCCATAAATCCGTATATCTTGCTTTAGCTGCCTAAGGAAAACAAAAACCAATTTGCAGAAGCCATTTCTTCCATTTACTAACAAAAAATTCTACTTTTGGAAGGCTGTTTTCCAACACAGTCCCGAAAAAAAGGATATGAGGACATGAAGAAGGAAGTCAACTTCTTTCTCTTGGATGTACAGCTCCTCCTGTGCCCTCACTGCGGTGGTGGGAGCCAAGGGTTTATCCCAAATGCAGCAGAGAACATCCAGGCTGATGTGGAGAGGGATGTGCTCCTTCCCTGACTCCAACTCTGAGCCTGTGGGTGACAGGGCTGTCAATATGTCCCCTCTGCTCTCCTGGGACAAAACCCTCAGGGCTCCTCATGGCACAGCAAATAAACAAATAAAAAGAGGGGGAAAAAAAGGGATAGAATGGAATTCTGAAATCCATTGTGCTTCAGGGATCTCAAATCCATCCTGTGGATGGGGCACCACAGCACATGGACACACGGCACCAGCAACGACCTGCTGGTCAGAGGGTCCCCAAGTGTCCCACAAAGCACCTCCAGACAGCCCAGTTTTCCTTCAAGGATGGAATTATCCATGTTGAGGTACCTACAACCCAGATGTCCACACCTGAGCAGGCAGCTCTGGGCACTTTCAGACAGTGAGTAATTGTCCCAGAGTGAACTAATCTGCATTAATCGCCCCATCTGGAGGCTCCATCCACACCTTGACCCTCAAACTCTATTTAAGCTCAGCCCAAGGAGGTTGTTCCCCTCTGGAGTTATACTGGAGAAGTCCTGGTTGCCAGTTTAACAACATGTGCACATCCTTGGAACCCTTTAATCTACACCTTGTCTTGATCACTGATCCAGCCCTGGCCAGGGATTGAGTTGGTTTTTGGATGTTTCAGCCTGCTGGAGCTCATAAAGGTATGAAACATGAATTTATCAATGTGAACTTTATCCAGTGTGAATGATATATAATATAACAGTTTGATAGACAGGATTCATAATTAAAATAAATAACGGATAAATAATAAAATAATAAAAAAAGTATAGAATTTAGGTCAACCTTGTACCTGCCTCATTGTCACCAGCTCACCTGGTGGTTTGGAGTCTTGGCTCAGAGAAAATCAGGGGGCTTGGAATAAATCTGGCTCTGATTTATGAAGCAAGCTGGAAGGTGAAAAAATAAGGTTTTTGGGGAAGTCAGTGGTGATTTGGTGCAATACAGTCCTGGGAAAGGATAAAATGGATCTGGTTTGGGTCAATGCCAAAGAAATGGAGCAGAAATGCTCATGAAAGCAAAAATTGCTATTTTTCTTGGAAAATGCACAAAGGCAGAGGAAGGATACAGTGATAAACAGTTCAAAGGTTTATACTTAATTACCTGATAATTATTTAACTTCTTTTACAAGCTGTTTTGTCTTCTTGGTTGTTCTTTTCTCAGTATCAAAAGTTTCTCATGGAAATATCTGGATTTTCTGGTTTTATTTATTATTTTGAGAAAAGAGGGGGTGTTTGAGGTTGTGCCTGGGGAACTGGGAATAAAGCAGGAACTAATGGGAGTCAGTGATGAAATTTTGGTATGGAAACTCACCGAATTCCAACACTGATGTTAAAATGTTGTTGTTTGCAGAGCTACACCCAACCAAAACATCAGCACGAGCTGGATGACCTTTCTCCTTTGGACATGGCACATCCTCTTCCAGCCTACCTGGAGTCTCTTGATCCCTCTAATTCCACCCAAGAGATCATAGGATGTGCTTAATGTTATTGATAACTGACAGATATTGATAAATCCCATCTGTGGATCCAAACTGTACTTTGTGGGCAGCTGAGATATTCCTGGGAATACCTGGAGCAGAAAAAGAAGGTTTAATGGACTCTGGTTCATTTTCTGACAGGTGGGTCCTGCACAGACCTCCCAGTGCTAAATCAGGAGTGCCCTGGAAGCCTTTTGGGCTCATTCCTTACCTGGAAGCTTGGATAAGCCCTCACCCCCTGTAATCCCAGCTGACTTCTCCAGGAATCCATCCAGGACAGCCTAAGCTGTTTGCAATGGATACCTGCAGAAAACCCACCTACTGACCCTGAAGTAAAGTGATATTCACTATAAAAATTAAATAATATTTCTATTAAAGGATGTTTTGCTGATGGAGAGGGTTCCTCAATGAACCTTCTGATCCAGATGCTTCTCTGGTGAGATAAGAATTGGATTTTTATCTTTAATATTTTTATTCTGAGTTATTTTGTTATCAAGGACAGGGAATTCTGTCTGGCTTTTTTTCCCTCCCTCATGCCAGGGCTGTCTTCCATACCTTGTTTTCAGCTGGAAATGAAGTGGGATTCATGGAGGTTTGTGAGGGAGAAGAAAATCCAGTAACATTTGGGTGTTGGTGCATTTAACCCAAGAATGTTTTGCATTTTTTATATAAATATATGGGATAATGTACATTTGATATTGGATTTTAATTTGTATTTATGATTTTGTATCAGAAAGGACATCTAGGAGATGCCTGGCCCCAGGACAGCAAGTTATACATTTATATCCATATATATCTACAGATATGGGGCTTGGAGCACCCTGGGCTAGTGGAAGGTGTCCCTGCCCATGATCCTTAAGGTCCCTCCCATCCCAAACCATCCCAGGATTGTGTGAAAGGTGTCAGGTTATGTGTGTTAACCCCACATAACCCTGTACAAAGGTTATGTGGGTTTAACACATGAGACGTTCCAGACTGCTGTGATTTCTGTGCTGACCAGAGAGGCAGCTCTCATGAAAAGCCTTTTCTAGGAAAGATGGAAGGACAACATCTAAATGGATTAATATGCAGTTTCAAAGCAGTTTGGAGATAATGAGATATCACCCACAACCCAAGTCAAGGAATTAATTAATAAATGGCTCCATATTTGAAAACAAGGTAAATTTCCAGGTTCAATTGAACCAGTCACCTTTGCCCTGTCCTTTTTCCACCCCCAATTTCTGCCTTTCAAAACCTTCAAACAAAGCACTAATTAGCTTTCCACTTTATGCCCCCGGTGGTTTGCTCAAAACAAAGTCAGGAATATTACCTGTGGAGTTTGTATCCAGAGATTTGCACTTTGGCAGTGGGGAGAAGGGACTGACAAATAACAAAGCAAAGCAAGAAAAAGCCAGAACACCTGAAATTAAAAAATGAAGGGTGATAATTATTTTAAAAGTCCAATTTTTAGGCAAGAAATAACTCCTGACAAATTGCAGTTCCCTCATTTCTCCATACTGTGGATGAAAACTTGATGCTGGCAAGGATGACAAATCAACCTGGGTTGTGTTGTCAAAAAATCCCTTTCCTTGTAAAAAGTTGCATTTCATCTACTTTTGAATGAATTTAATTCCTGTTTTTACATGAATTTTACAACTTATTTTTCCTCCTTTAGTGCACCATGGTGCTCCATTGTCAGTCCCAAGGGACGTTAAAGGGCCATAAAAATCCTTTTAAGGTATGAAATGGACAACTGGAAGGGGAAAAAGTTTAAAAAAAAAAGTATTTCCTGTGTGTCATCACCATCTATTGGACATTGCTGGGAACACGATCTCCCTTTTATTTTACATAAAACCTCCTTTTTGCCTGTAAGGTTGAGTAGCAAAATGTCTTGTCCCTGCTCAGGAAACTGAGAAATAGGCAATAAATCAAAACAATGGCATCACATGGCTGATCCTACCTGGATATTTTATTTTCCAAGCATCAGCTCCTGAACTGAAAATACTGGGTGAAAAATATTGGATGTTTGAACCTCTCCCCACATTTGGAAACAATGCTTTAAATTGCACTTTATTTTTGTCTTAGGACAATTTTCAGCGGATGCTTCAGGTTGCCTGAATCTTTCAGGTGGGGTTAGATGGGATAGGGGGAAGAAATTCTTCCCTGAGAGGGTTGTGAGGTCCTGGAATGGATTTCCCAGAGAAGCTGTGGCTGCCCCATCCCTGGAAGTGTCCAAGGCCAGGTTGGATAGGGCCTGGAGCAGCCTGGGCTGGTGGAAGGTGTCCCTGACTTATGGATTATCCACAAGGTCCCTTCCAACCCAAACCATTCCATAATACAGATATTGTCAGAAATTCCTCCTCTGGATAGTTTTAGGATTAATTAAACAATTAAAGGCAACATTTCTGAGCTGTTATTTTTCAAGTAACACCTTCTGCTGCTGTTAATTTTTAAATTGTCATATCTTGACTTGGCAGTGGAGGATCCCAGGACCCCTCAGGGCTTGGCTGCCCCTCGCTTGGTGTGACAACTCCCTGGAGAATAAGATGTTATCCTCTGACTTGTTTTATCCCTGGCTCTGGGAATTCTCTGCAGGGCAAAGCTCTGGAAACAGGTGTTATATGGTAGAAGCCCTGGTGTATCTCTGCAGCTGGAGCTGGGAGAAGCTGGAAGTATAAAAACTACTTCAACTGGACCTGGGAAAAAAGAGGAGCAAAATCCCACCTTCAGGTAGGCTTAGATGGAATGTTGGGAACAAATTCTTCCCTGGGAGGGTGGTGAGGTGCTGGCACAAGTTTCCCAGAGAAGCTATGGCTGCCCCATCCCTGGAAGTGTTTAAGGCCAGGTTGGATGGGGTGATCTTGGTGAATCCTAGGGCAGCTCGTTGGAAGCTCTTCTACTGCTTTGCCCAAAGATTTTATGGAATTTGTGTGCCACAATGGAGATCCTCGCCACAGGAGGCCAAGTTATTCCATTGGTTATTCCACACCAACCACCTGCTTCTCAGCAGGAATAAAATATAACCCATGGGTTTTCATTGAATTTACTTCCATTCCAGGTGTCCAATCCATCACACAAAGTAAAGTTGGTTGGTTGAGTAAGTAAAAGTGAGGGTGGGCTTTAGTTAAGCAAGAAATCCAGGTCGATTCTTTGATGGCAGCAGGTGGATTCTGCCTCTGGGGAGAAATTCAGCGTCAAACCAAAAATGTTTGATTTTCCTTATTTGTAACACCTCTGGTATCTCCATGTGGATGATGAAAAGCAGCTCTAAATCCTCCTTAATAACTCCAGGAGACCATGGAACACCCGAAAGGAGATGTCGCGTTCTGGGGGTGAAACTCAGCCCTTCAACCTCATGCAAGGCTCATGCAATAATGAGGATTTCCAGGTTTGGATACATTTATCACAGCCAACAGTGACTACTCTTGGTTTGCTCTCTGGTGAAACTCTGTCAAGCCATGATTATCCAGGGGAAAAATCCATATTTATTTATTCTGTCTGTGGTAGAGTGGGATTTTAGGAGCTGCTGATCTCTTCCTGGTGAACAGCAAAGTATTTATATATTTATATAGATATTTATATATTCATATATTTATCTTTTACCTCCATATCAGGCATCACATCTAAAGCAAAGTGAGGTAAGACAAATCCCAGCTCTTGTTCCTACATAAGGAAAAAACACCAGGAAAGCATTTTCCAATGCTTTCACCTACAAAATCTCTTCCTGGGACACGGGGAGCAGATATTTATTCCTCAAGTGCTCAGACTGGATAGGGAATTGTCAAAATATGAGAAATAATTCCATTTTCCCAGGAATTATCAAGAAAATAATGGAATTCCATGTGTAAGTGGATTGAAAAAAACTAGGAAGAAGCCTTGCAACTTATTTATGATTTATTTATTTTGGTATTGTGTTTCCCTTCTTAATGGCTTTAATATCCTTCTGCTTCCAAATACATTGGCTGAACAGGGATATTGGTGCCAGGAACTTGTGTTTTTTCTCTTTCAAGGGGGATTTACCTTTATTGACTGAAGGTTTTGCAACTTCTTGACAAAAACTGACATTCTTGTCAATGGATTTATATGTATTAAACACTTCAGTCTAAAGACAGAAAACAGCTGAACTGCAATATATAAACTGTTCTCTATGGCTGGAGAAAATGAGACATTTGCATCTGAATTTGTTCTCCTGGGCTTCACCACCCGATCAGAACCACAGGTGATTTTTTTGTCTTGTTCCTTGCCCTCTACGTGGTCACTCTCCTAGGGAATGTGGGAGTCATTGTGTTGATCCGGATCGATCCGCACCTCCACACCCCCACGTACTCCTCCTGAGCCACTTGTCCCTGCTGGATATCTGCGACTCCTCCACCATCATTCCCCAGAGCCTCAGGGATTTTTTGGTGGAGATAAAGGTGATTTCCTTCATGAGATGTCTCATCCAGCTCTTCTCCTTTGCCACCTGGGCCACGTGCTGGCCACATGGCCTATGACCACTACATGGCCATCTGCAGGCCCCTGCTCTACTCCGTGCTCATGTCCCAGAGGATTTGCACTGGGATGTTGGCCAGGGCCTACCTGGCTGGAGTCCTCAGCTCCATTCTCCCCACAGTTTCCATACTCCACACCCCATTCTGCCACTCCATATTCCACACCCCATTCTTCCACTGAGCACTTTTTTTGTGACGGGCCCTGGCTGCTGGCCCAGTCCCGCTCCAGCACCCGCACCAGTGAGGCCGTGGTGGCTGCCATGGTGGGGTTCAACATACTGACCACCACGGCCTTCATTCCTGGTGTCCTTCTTGTCCATCCTCACCACCATCCTGCTCAGTGGCCAGGCGGCACAAGGCCCTGCCCACCTCCACCTTCCACCTGGCCTCCACTGCTCTCACCATGGCAAATCCATCCTCACGTATCTGCTTCCCATCTCCAGCCACTCCCTGGAGCAGGACAAGTTCATCTCCCTGGTGTATTCCATCACTGTCTCCACGCTGAACCTCTTCGTCTACAGCTTCAGGAATGGGGACATGAAGAACATGAGGAAAGCAAAAAGTAGGATCCTCACTGCCTGGTCCATCCATGGCTGCCGGTCAGCTGAAAGGAGAGGACAACTCCACTGTGGTGAGGAGTGTAAGATCTTGGACTCTCAGGAAGAGAGGTTGGATATCGGCCCCTCAGGATTCCAGGGTCGTAGTCCAAACTCATCCTACAAGCCATTGGTGCCGTGATCTCCCTGCAGCAGCACCACAGGGAAGGGATGAGACATTTCCTGGCATTGTCCGGAGCGCGGGAATGGAGGGGGAACGTGGCACAGCAGAGCCTGGGTGGGAGATGAGGCACTGCCCTCAGAGACACTCCCTGTGCTGCAGGACAGGAGGTGGGGGGGCTTCGGGGGGCTGCCCTGCCCTCCTTTGATTTCACCCCCTTTTTTGGGGGGTGTCCATGTGGAAAGGGTTTTTATGGAAGCACTGAGCTGCTGGCCAGCACACTTGGACTCGTTTTGTGCCTTCTCTGGGGGAGAGGAAAAAGGGAGATGGAGGAGTCCAGGGCGGTGATAGTGTCATTTGGGACACCCTAATGTCTGTGGAGGGGGAGCGGGTGAGTGAGGGATGAGGGGGTCAGGCGGGGTCCCCCCAAAACACAAGGGAAGTTATAGCCCAAAATTCTTGAGGGGTTTGCGTGTAAAATACTTAAAACTGCAAAGATTATAAATTTCTACATATTGAGAAATAATTTGTATATTAATTGGTTAAAAATAACTCCCCGTATCTGCTGTGTTATAGTCAGGATTTTGACTGTAAGGAATTCTGAATATGGATCTGTAGTGTTTGAAAATAAAAATACAACGTTTGTGTACATAAATGAAACAATAAAGCGCTTGAAAAGATAAGACAAGATGATCTGCATGAAGGACCTAGAAACAGCTTTCTGTATGCAGGGTTCTTTCTCCCTCCTCCCGCTGGAACACCCGAAATCCGGGATCTGGGATGGGATTGAAATTGGGGTTCATTGGCACCCTAAAAACGATGCGCATGTGCGATGGCCGCTACGCCCTCAGTGCTGCCGCCTTGTGGGCACAGCCGGCACTGCAGCTCCGGGCGCTTCCCGCGGCT
>JBBMKD010000216.1:7600360-7615390 GCA_037834095.1 Argya squamiceps | reverse complement strand
CACCCCAGGAAGAGGAAATAAGTGAGCAGGGAAGTCTCAGCTATAAATCCTCAAGGAAAAATATGAGAAGATTACATACTGGGCAAGGCAGATGAAAGAATATGGATGAAAAACAAGAAATTCCAGAAACACAGATTTTCCAGGCTCAAGCTCACATTTGAAAGAATTCTTCTTCCCTGAATTTACATTTTCTCCAGGGGCTCCCACCCTAGTGTTAGATCCCAAAGCAAATGGGGCAGTCAGGTGGAATGAGTGACCCAAGGGAGGAAAAATCCCAGCTCCTGTGTGAGATCAGGATCATCAGCAATAAAGTCAGAATTACCCAAGTTATTGAAGAGAGGACTGTCCTTAGAGCAGCACAGAAACACAGCGTGGTAAAGTTGCAGCTCCCCCCAGGAAAACTGAGGATCTCTCCAGGACACTGAGTTCACTTAACCTGCATTTAACCCTTAGGCTTCACTCTTTTGGAAAGCATTTTAACAAAGCAGGAAGGACCAGAGAGCCCTGTGTGGAATATTTCAGCCTCCTTTACCTTTTCAAGCTGACGACGGAAGCGTTCTGTCCTGCTTTGCTCAGCACCTCGTTCCACTCCTCATCATCCCCCCGGATTATGTACCTAGGTGGGAAAGGAGAAGGAAAAGTCAAGTCAAATTGTTAGCACAGAGGAAAAAAATAACATAAAAATGAGGGGGTTCTACTGTCAGGCACAGCAGCAAACAAAGCCACCCAACCAAATCGGATTTGGGGAACACGCACAAAGTCAGGCTGGCAAAGCTGGAATTTCTAAATTCCAGTTTTGTCTAAATCAGTCTGGGAAGAAGTGAAGAGCTGCAACTTGCTTTTGAAAAGAGAAATAAAGACAGTCACTGCCTATTCAAATAAGCCCCTGTCCTGTGGCCCTTGTCCTGGGTGTTCAAGCACCCTGGAAATTGCACCTGGATTTCAAGAGGCAAAGCAGTTGTGCAGCAAAATGGAGTGACTGCTCTCCATCTCAAGTTTTTGGAGATCTGGAATAGATAAGGCTTTGTCCCACAAAGCTGAACAATGCTGGGCAAAGCCTCACAAGTTTTCTATAATCTGCATTGAAAAGTATTCAAAATAGATTTTTGTCTCTATCCCCTCGTGGAGGAGAACAAAAATCTATTTCTGGCTGAGAAAAAAGAAAAAAAAAAAAGGAAACACAGTCCAAAATGACAAAAAGGTATGTAGCACTATCAATGCTACAAAAGGGAATTAATTTTAAAACATTCTGGTTGTATTATTCTCCTTATGACTTGCAAGTCACATTTCAAATCACATTTCAAATCACATCCATTCTTGTCCTGTCTTCAAACAGAAGCTTTTACTCCTTTTGCCAGATTTAACAGAGATCAATTTAGAGCCAAGCCAGACAACTTTCCTGGGACATCAGCACAGTGTTTACAGGACAAAAAACAGGGAGGGGAGAGAGAAGAGAGAGAATCAGTGGCATCTGTAACTCCTACTGGTCCAGAAAGACAGAAATCTGCTGACACTTCAGTAAAAGCTCTGCTTGGTTGCTCTTTTTGTGTTGATTTGGGGTTTTTTATGTTTTACCCACTGCTGACAATACACACTAGTTCTCATTTACTGATGGTTTGCTGCATCTACAGCCTTGTGCACAAATCCCAGCAAGACCCAGCATTCCACCCAGGGAAAAAATGGGATTTGAGACCCAGGCAGATGAATTCTTACTGTGTAAGGTCCATTTCCTTCAGTTTCATCACATCTTGCTTGTGCTTTTCTTGGAATTCCTTTGCAGCCTCCTCCTGAAACAGGACAGCACAAGATGCATTAGGTCCTGAGGGCAACAATGACTTTGTAATGGGAGGAAAATGCCTTTCCCCACAAATACATCCCCTAAAACAAATGCCAGCTGGTTTTGAATAGCTTCTCTCTTTTATCTAATTGCATTTTTACCTTATTTGCACACACAAACTTGTAATTTTCTGTGAAAACCCCATATTTGCAGCCTTAAGGCACAACTCCAGGTGCACATAACACAAACCTGCCAGGTTTTAACTCCCTTAAAATGCCAGACATTGTGTGGAACCCTTCCCATCTAAGAAAATTTAATGTTTCTGCCCTCAGAAGAACTCCCTGAAGTGTTTACATATGAACTAGGAATAAAGTCTGCAATTACCAAATCGTCATTTAAAGATTTCAGCGTTGGCTCCATCACAACATCCTTTGTTGCTGCCATCTGCTCCTCCACAGCTTTTTCCTGGACTGTGTTGAACAGCTGAAAATGAAATAACCCAGCACATGTAAGACTTGGTTTTTAAAATACCCTTTATCACTTGACAATGAACTCCTAATGCCAGACTTCAGGAGCTTTGCTATGCTGAACCTCAGAGAGAAAGAAAACCAGGAACCAGATCCAAAACGTTCCAGTTGTTTCACTGGATTTCTAGATAACACTGGAAAAATAACTTTAGTTTTTTCCAAGGAAAGCTGAGATGCCACCAATGCTCTGAACAATGGCTCAGGCAACATGGCTTGTCTGCTCAGCACTCTGGTCAGGGCATTTCAACATGGAAAACCACAAGATAAGCACTCTCACCAGGGAAATCACTCCACAGAATCATGAAGTGATTTGGGTTGGAAGGGACCTTAAAGACCATCCAGTTCATTTAGATCATTGCCACACATTTTCCAGCTGGGATTTGCCAAGAAGTTTATGCTCAGTAACTGGGGATGTGTTAAGGATGTCCAGCTCTGATCCAGCTCTCTCTTTGCACCATATTTTCTGTTCATATTGGAATTCTGGTCCCCCCACATGACCAAGGTTTGTCCTGCTGCTCCCACCTGCACGACTTTGCGGATGATCCTGTTGAAGAGTCCCATCAATTGACTGCTGGGCAGCTCCAGCTCCTTTTCCAGCTGGTCCAGAGATTTATGCTGCAGCCCAATCCCTAGGAAAAGTGCCTAGGAGAAGGAGGAGACACGTGTTTCAGTCCCAGAGCAAACACAGACACACACTCCCCACTGCATTCCCTGTGTTTTCCCCCAAATCCCTGCTCCACCCTGTCCAGACACACCGACTGAGCAGCAGAGAGGGAGATTTCTCCCATCTGGCTGAGGAAGAACATCCTGGCCAGGGTGGGCACCATGTCCATGATGAGGTGATAGTCCACCATGTTACGGGAGTACATCTCCAGCCTCTTCAGGTCGTAGGGGATGAACACAGACTCCAGCTCAGCACGGCTGATGGCTGGTGGGGATAAGGACAAGACAGTAAGGTCAGGAATGTTCTCCAGAGCTGCCCAGGATCTCAGCTGTTTAGCATTTATTCAGGTATTTCATGTTTTTCCTTTGTCTTTAACAATTCACGTTGGTTTTGCTGTAAAACAGCAAAACTTTTGCTCTCTTGCTGCAGCAGAAAAAACCCTCTAACCAACACAGACACTAAAACCCCACAATTCACAGGTCCCAAGTTCTCCCCAGAGGACTCTCCTCTGTTGAACATCTTGAGGAAACAGCAAATTGCAGGTGCCAGGCTCCAGCCGTGCTCTGTCATGCCCTTACAGCTGTCCCAGTCAGGGTACTCACGTGCTTGGGGCTGCTGTTTGATGTTTTTGTTCTGCAGAATATTCAGTGCCAAGGAGGGAGAGAAGGTGCTGAACTGGTAGGAGAGCAGGGAAAGGAAGCGCCTCCTAAAATCTAAGAGGACAAAATAAATCACCCCAGTGGAATAATACAAACAGCCCAGAGGGTTCTTGCAGAGATCAGCAGGATCAGAGTTACCTTTCCAGAAGGCAGTGAGCCAAGGTTCCTGCTCAGACTCCTCTTCATTGAGCATCTTCAGCATGATGCAGGAATGCTCCCCTGTCAGGTCATTCTGATAAATAAGACACAAATCTGGGATTCTGTGATGATTTCACATCACCCCCATGAACCTTTTGCACCCTGTGCTCAGCTGAGTAAGGAAAACATCTTCTAAATCAAACAACAACAACAAATGTATCGACTGCTACTGACCACCTCCACCTAGTGGAAAACCTATGAGCTTCTAGAATTTGGTAAATCTCAGCCATTTAACCAATAGTTACATTAATAGCTCTCAACAGCTCTAAATTTTTATGTGCAAACTACTTGGAGGCCCACATTCACAACCCTAAAACTCTACTCCTTAACTACAGGCCCAAAGAACAAAAATGAACATAAACCAAGCCCTAAAAGCAGCCTCAGCAAACCTTCCTGACAGAAACTCCTCACAGAAAACTACTGGAATACATGCCCAGGGCTGGATTTTCCCTCAGGAGCAGTGTGGTACTTACAGGGGTCTGCCTCAGGTAAACTGGCACAAATCCAGCACGCTTCCAAAACCTGGGAGAAAGAGGGAACACGCTGAGAATTATGGAGCTGTTGACCACACAGTGACAAATTGTGGTTAAATGCAGTTTATCTGCTGTATAAGGACAGCTGGTGAGAACCAAGCACAAGTGTCTCAAGACATTCCAACCATCAGTGCAAGTGAGGACTGACAGAAAGCAGGAACAGCACCCACCTGACTGAGGGCCCAGCTCAGGGGAGTGAAAAATTATGACTGTGATGTCAAAAAAATGCACAAAAATAAAATGCTGTGAAAGGCATTTATACATCAGCCAGGAAAACAACCACCAGCTCTGAAGTCAGCAGCACCTCAAGTTTCTACAGGCCACAGGGATTAGAATTTAACCACTCCCTACATATCACAGTCTGTCCTTACTTCTACACCCTGGGAAAACTGGGCAAGTAAAGCTCATTATCTGTTTAAGAAAGGCAAGATGTAACTGGGAAATGGAATCATGTCCTACTTGAGCAATCTGGGTGTCAGGCCATAAGACACCCCGAGATAGTCCAGGTGCTCAGCTTGTCTCTCACTCAGTTTGAGCAGCAAAGGAGGCAAATCTTTCCGAGGTGTCACAACCTCTTCTAATAATCCAACAGTCTGGAAAAGAAAGTGGGAATGGGTTAGCAGCAATCCCCAGAGAAAGCTGCAAATTAAAGCTCTTTTTCTGTATGAAAATCAAATCTGGGTATTTCCTCCCTACTGAGTGGAGACTCGCAGGGGAAATTACACAGCTTAGCATGACAGAAAATTTAAAAAATTACCACACCTCACTGCTGACAGTTGTGATTTCTTTCGGCTTTTGAACTGTTTCTTCTTCCAAACATGGGAATTTGCCTTCGTAGTACATCTGCAGCAAAGTCAGAGCTCTGCTGCCATAGCCCATCTGTGAAGAGGCAACAACACACTGTGAGCAAAACGAGGTCTCTGATTTTTAACACAGGGCGACAACGTTCTCCCCTTAAACCCCACGAACAATCAGCAGTGCAGACATCACCCAGGCACTGCAAAAATGCTTCTCTTGGCCACAGAGCAGCTCCAGGGAAAGGGACAGTAGTTCAGGGCTGTGTAATGATTCTTGGGGCTTAACTCTGGCACTCAGAAAATGCCAAACACTTGGTAATGCCACAGAAAATATCCCTGGATTGTGTACGGTGGCTCGGGATGCTCCCATGCTACCTAGGAATGACAGGAGCACTGGTTTGGTGCCCTGAGCTTAAAATGCTAAAAAACTGGAGGCAGTGCAGTGTTTGCCCTGCTCCTGAGCTCTGCCCAGAGAGGCATTTCCATGGCAGCAGCACCAGAGCTGGGTGCCAGGCCCTTTATTTACCCCCTGGTAATCCGGGTGAACCGCGATGCGAACGACGCGCCCGCCGGAGAGGCCCCCGAAATCCGGATCCTGGAACTGCAATGAGGGACAAAAAGCTCATTTAGAGGACACAGCTGGGCACTCTGGAAACAAGAAATCCATGGAATACACCCTAGGGATGAGTGCAGAGCCAAAACACCCACCTGCTCTGAAATGGTCCAGGGAATGAGATCACCAGAGGCTTTCTTTCCCCGGGAGAGGCTGTTCATGATGGACTGGCGGGAGATCTCTCCCTCCATGCACACCTGCCAGGAGAGACACAGAGCCATGAACACACACAAAATGCTTTTTTTCAACTATACCAGGATCAAAACTGACACTCCAGTAGTTCTCTTACCTGAACAACAGCCAGGACTTCTGGTAACGAGTTCTGGGTGGGTGGAACAGGCGGCAAAAGGCAAAAGAGATGATGGGCAGGGGCATCAGAGAGCATCTGGAGGTCATTGGGGGAGTTCTGGAGGGTGAAGACATCAGAAAGATGAAAAAGTGTGCAGAGAATATATTTAGCTGGAAGGGCCCCATCAGGATTGAGTCCAGCCCCTGGCCCTGCACAGGACAACCCCAAGAATGCCACAAACGTGCCTGTTACCATTTACTCAAATGTTAACATTTGAATGTTACCCAAATGGTTATTCCATGAGGAGAGCTTCAAAATCCAGCTGATTTCTAAACAATCCCTCCATTTCCCAAATTCAGAGCTATTAAGAATTGTGGAACTCATACAGTGCTGAGGGATGGAGGAGCTCCCAGGCCATCTCAGAACTGTCACACCCTCAGACTGTATCTGTTTTCCTCAAGGGAAACCTTGTGCTCTAATATGCATGAACCTGAACTTCCCATTTTCATACAGCTCCTTATCTCCTAAGTACCAAATCCTGATTTTTTTTTAAGCCTCACATTTTTAGAACTCAGTAGTTGGGCACTTCTGGACTTCCCCACTCATATTTACAGATCATCCCTGGCGTTGAAACCTTGAGATGAATTATTTCTCTTTTCAGTCTCATAATGGTGCTGCTCTTGATGAACTTTATGCCACCAGAACATGGTAAAGAGAACTGCAAATGAGGTTCAGCACCGATAAAACCCTGACAAGCTTAGGGGCTCACTTAGGATTTTAGCCTCCACATTTTCTCAAGGCAAAAATATTCCAGACTATCTGGAAATCCAGAATGTACAGCCAGGATCGAGGCAGAGATCTCAGAGAAAGGAGAATACAGCTCTGTACACAACAAGAAGCAACAGAAGCTGTTGAGAAATCTCATAAAAAGCACTGCTATCCCCAGAAAAATTCCACACTGAAATGGGGAATGAAATTGGATGGAAGAAGCCCAAGCCCTACCTTGTAGTGAGAAGCCACATAGAGGGCCATCAGCCTCTGCAGGAAAACTTCTGATGCTCTGTGGTAACAAAAGAGTGTGTCTCTGTTTACATAGTATCTAAACACAGGGATTAAGGAAAAAACCTTCTTGGAAACCAGGATAAAGCTTCCTGTTGGTTTATTTTCAATATCTGGGCCACAAGCTGGCTTGTCCTCTTAGACTCCACAGCTTAACCTACAAGAATAAATGATGTTGGGCAGTGTTTGCAGCTTTCACACCCTTCATCTGCAAAGATAAACCTTTTATAACTCCAACAAGGGCTTCCCTTCATGCAACCCTTCCTTGAGAGTTTGTCTCTGCAGCAAAACTGGGGTTTGGTGATGTCCTGGTAACACACACCACCAGAGCTTAACTCCAGGAGTGTGGTCTTGGGGAAAAGCTCTGAGCTCATCCCAGAACCAGAACCAACCCCCAAGCAGGCTGAGAAAGATTCAGTGAGGATACAGGTCACAGGTGTCAGGCAGAGGGCAGCCAGAGATGATCCTGGTGATGTTGAGGCAGTCCAAGCACAGGAGATCATTCAGCCACTTCTCCACGGGGTCCCCAGGGGCGTACCTGATGGACTCGTGCAGGGACACCTCGTGCAACGTGCGAGCTGCAAGGGTGGCAAAGGACATTCAGGGCTGGAAGGCACAGCCCAGGCAAACATCCCACAGCATCCCCCATGCTCTGAAGGGCTCCCAGATTAAAAAACTGTCATTTGTCACCTCTTAAAATCTGCAACTTGTGAGGGAAAACCAGCGGAGTTCCGTCGTTTCCCCACACAAGGGTGTGTGGGGCAGCCCTTGGATGTGGCTGACAGCAGCCCCAGGCACACAGCTGTGGATGTGGCTGACACACAGCCCCAGAGGTGCTGTACCTGAGGTGAGCTTGGCAGTGGCTGTGGATTTGTTCTCTGCTGTCAGGGTCACCTGGCTCTGGGCACTCTGCTGGCGGAGCTGCTGGATGAGCTTCAGGGACAGCGACCGGCCCGTGCCCTCGTACCTGGGAACCAGCACACAGAGAGGCTACAGCAAAGAACCAGGCAGCCTCCCAGAGCTCTGGGGAAGGCACAGAGTGCTTGTTCCAGCCTTACCCATTGATGGTGGAAGCCATGAACACCAGGTAAGGGCCCAGCAGGTTCTTCACCAGGGGCAGGGGAATGGCAGCGGCCTCGTCGATCACCACCAGCTCGGCCTGGCCCAGCTTCACGGAATCAGCAGGGTGGATGTACTGCAAAAGAGAGTTTGGACACTGTCACTGCCAGCAGCCAGCAGGGAAATGTCAGAATTCACAGAGCTGGAGCCCTGCAAAGCTCTCTGCTGCCCCTAAAACACCAAGCCAGAGACTGAGGTGTGGACAAACAGAAAGTCGGGAGAGGGTTTATGCTGCCCTAACAAGGACTGGCTCACACATGTTGCTCAGCACAGTTCCACAGGAATTCATCTGCAGAGGTGAGGGAAACAAAGGAAATCTGATCACTAAAAGCTCTTCCTGCATTGCTTCTTTCATCTTCCTTTGCTTTTGTTTTAGGAGAAAACCACAAGGGAGCTTTGTAATCTACAAGTTATTCCCTGAAGGAGAGAAGGTGTTTTGAGGAAGTCATTCCCTAAAGATGTCCCTTTCAGCACAACCCACCAGGACAGTTACACATCACACAGAATGAACAAGCTGAAAATCAAAACAACTTCAACACTGGCAAAAAACAACAGCCAGGAACAAAAACTGGCAAGGCAAGAATGCCAATTACCTGAATGGTCTGCCTGTGCTCCTTGAACACATTCACTCTGACCACTGCCTTGTTGAACTCTGGATTTAAGGACTGAACAATCTCATAGTCCAGGTGTTCCTGGAAAATAATGTTTTTAAACAATATAAAAAGACAAGATCTAAGAAAAAAAAATCATTTATCATCATCATCATCATCAAAATAAGCTCAGACACTGTTATTTCACATTCTAATCAAAAATTCTTATAAAAGCCTCAAAGGCCTGAGAACTGGGAAATTATTTACTGATGTTAAAAATCTGCTTCACAAAGAAACTGTTGGTTTACCCTGCTTAAAAACAGAGAAAGAAACATAACTCTACCATGATTATTTTGCTTGCAGAACAAGGTAAAAAAGGCTGGTAGCAAATATATGTAGTCAAAAGCAGAGATGAGGTGTAAAACCTCCTGGGCAGAAATGCTTTTCAAGTATTTTAAAACAGTCTGCTCCCCTCACCTGATACTGCAGTGCATCAAAGCCTTTAAATATGAACTCAAAGAGAGTGTGAAGGTTGTCAGGGCTGGGAGATGTGACAAAGATATTGGAGTAACTGCAGAGGAAAAAAAAACAACAAAACAAGAGCTGAATGATTTTTCTAACAAATTTTACCACATAAGTACTAAATAGGATGGGTTTTTAATAGGAGGGGTTGATTTTACCTCATAACCAAAACACAGCAGATTTCTATGGACACTTATCTCGATTTTTATGTGTGATTACTTTGAGATAATATTTTTTGAGATACTAATATTTTGAGATGATAATTTAAGAAAAAAATTGACCAACAGTGTATACAGCAATCAAAGGATACAAAACTGAAAATGAGAGATTTAGGATTGGAAATTACAAACATATTCAGATCCTGTCATGTTGGTTTTGCTTTTTTTTTAAACTTAGGGATGCAGGTAAGGCCTGGGGGATTGGAGGGGGGATCACTCACCCAAAAGCTACTGCTCCAGCAATAGCCAGCCCCAAAGCAGCAGATTTCCCTCGTCCCCTGGCTGCTGTCAGTGCCACTGTGCTCCTCAGGGTCTTCTCAGAAATGGCTTCAATGAACTTCAGAACCGCTTTGGCCTGAGGATCAGGAAAACCCCAGAAAAGAGTGTTTGAATTCCTCTCACACCCAGAGCAGCCCAGCTTTGCCCAGCACACCCACCTGATCCAGGGTTTTGCAGCCATCCACCAGCACTCCCACAGGCTGGGTGTCCTGCAGGCTCTCCTTCAGCTCCCTCAGCTCCACGTCCTGGGGCCGCAGTTCCTCCTCCTGCAGGCACAAAACAGGATCAGCCAAGGACATTTCTGCACCATCCCACCTTTGTGGTGTCCTCTGACACCTTTGGACAGGCAGAGAAAGGCAGCTGGAAGGAAAAGTTACCACGAGAAGGTAACAAAAGTTACCCCAAACCCACCAGAATTTATATGGACAGACATGGATTTAACACTTAAGATTCCTCGGCATCTTCAGGAGAATGGTCACAAAGATGTTCCCCTGACTTTCCCAGGCTTGGAAGGTTAAAAAGGGAAGGATTTTGCAGTACATATCAATTAGAGAATGGCATTGCTAGGAAAAACAGATTATAGAAAAGTGCTATGAATAATTTAATTCATTTTTCAGTCTTTGGACATTCATGATCTTTGTTACATCTGTCACAGGAAGTGTCCATGCAGGGGGGAGAACTACTGCAGCACCAGTACCAAAATAACAGTATTATTTATTATTAATAGTATTTTTTATTATTATCAAGGCTTTCAGAGCCAAACAATAAACTTGGACACAAACACAATCAGTTTTAGATGGGAATGAAGGCCGATTTTCCTGGTTGTCACTTAAAATTCCAAAGGCATCACCTTCTCCAGCCAACAGATCAGCATTTGTGCTGCTGTCAGTGTTGTTCTAATGGCAAAAGGAGGTTGTTTTAATTAATTTATTTCTTTTTTTAAAATCAGCACCCTATTAGAATGTTTTTACCATCTCTGACAGAACATGTGCTGGTTGTTTCTTAGGCCACACAGCACAGTCCAAATGCTTCAAGATTTCTGTTTAAAACTGGTTTCACTTTACTGCAGTCTACAACTGGAAGTGGTAAAAAAGATACATTTCTAACAGTGCAAAAATATGTCTGGATTATCCTCAGGGAAATTTTCCTGGAATGTGGCAGGTGTAACTCAGAAATTGAAACAACTGCCACAGCTTCCAGCTCCACCCTGAGCCTGCAATATATTTCTTTCCAAAGTGCTCCAACTGCCAAAAAAGTGTTTTTATTTGTCTTGAAATCCCTCCATGCAACCACAATCAAGCTCCACCTCACTGGGCTGAGCAGCAGTACAGGAAAATTAATAAAAATGGGGAAGCACAAAAAGAGATGGGACAGAAAATTAAAAAAGTTTTCTGTACTTAAAAAAGTAGAAAAAAACAGTTCCCCAAGTTTCACCCACATAATTTTTGCAGAATGCTCTGCATCCTCTCTGCAATGCCATCCCTTGATATAAATCAAGGTGAAATAAAAAGATAATTTAATTTTTTAACACCCCATGGCCAGCTGAGAGGAATTTCTGCCAAGGAAAAGGGCTGGGATCCCTCACTGACCTGGGACTGAGGGGGGACTGGAGTGATGTTTGCAGCGTGGCTGGAGATGGGCAGGATGTTCAGCTGGTCATCAATCACCAGGCAGGTCTTACACGAGGCCAGGGACAGGATGAACCTGAGGGGGCAGAGAAAACTCAGTAAAAACACCAGCACCACCCCCTGGTGGCTCATCTGAACTCATTCTAAACACGGAGTATTTACAGCCAGAAACAGCTGGGTAAGTTCAGCTTCCAAACAAGGCCTGTTCCAGTGCAAACCTGTGGGATGTTTTCCCATTAGGAATGCCCAGTGTTAATCCTGGTGCTCTCCTTGGGCAGAGAGCCCAGGTCCTTTGCACTCTGAGCCACTCACCTCTCATTGAACCTCCCCACCACGTCCTGGTGTGCCTCTGTCCTGTAGCGGGAGTGAACGTCCTGAGAGAAAAAGCAGAGGAAACAGAAAGGAAATGTCAGTCCCCAGGGACAGGGACTGTGTTACAGGATTGTGAGCCCTTCTTTCCCACCCTTGTCTCTCCATTCCAGCCACAGCACATCCCAGACAGGATCCTGAGTTTGTTGTGGAACACCCACATCTGCAGCATTTCAGAAACGCCTGAGTGTAATAAATCCCACCACAAACGAATGAAGGAGCAGGAAAAATAATGGAAAGAAGATAACAGCCTATAATAGAATCAATAAATACCCACTCAGCATCACCTCAGTGTAGCTGCTGGCAGAGAACAGACACATTTGTGCTGCACATACCATGGTCATTGTATAGAGCTGCTTCAGGGAGTTCATAGTTCTCAGCAGAATCACCACAATTCCACCACCTTCCACTGTCTCCACAGTTCTGGCCAACAGGTTTGGAGTCAAGGCTTCAAAATCCTTGTAAAAAAGAGTAAAAAGAACTTCAGAGCTGCCCAGAGTCCAGCAGTGCAGCTGGCTCCTACTGCAAGGCACAGAAAAGCCTAAAAACTTTATTCCTCAAAGTTTGATTCACACTTAAATTTGCACCAAGCAATGTCCTGTTACAGCTCCTGCCAACGAGGGCACCCCACCCTCACACAACTCAGGAGGGACAAGCAAGGCCACCAAAACTGAAGTGACAGAGGCCACAAATCCTATTCCTGCAGCATTTTAACTGATTGCTGCAATTCCCTTTTGGGAGGCAGGTAATTCCTCACCTGGAGGACACACATCCCAAAGGTGTTCCCAAGGATTTTATGGGTCTCGTTGTAGTAGCAGTAGCGGATGTTTGTGGCTGCTATGAACAGCTCAAAGGGATCATCATCCTTGATGTTCAGAGTTCCACTCTTAATCTTCTTCTGGAGCTGCCTCATCCTCTTCTTCCTGTGGCTGGGGGGGAAAAAAATCAAATCAATACAGGAGTTTTCTTGGGAAAGGGTTGGAGAAAAGGATGTTCAGAGCTCAGTCCTAAACATGACTGAGGTTAAACAGCTGAGGAAGACAAGTGTGGAGGTTAAAAAGGGAGGGGAGTTTGGTCCAGGGCAGCAGAGTCAGTGTTAGAGCTACAGGTGAAAAACCAGAGGTACTTTCTGCCAGTGTTAACTCTATTTATAGAGCCAAATTTCAGTCCTGGAAGGGCAAACTCCCCTCAGCTCCTCCAGGAACAAACCTGACCTCCCCTGACACCCAAACCCTGCAGAGCTGGCTCCCCAGGGAGCAGCAGACACCCAGGGGATCTCTCACCTGCTGAAGCCCAGCTCCTTCTTGTAGCACCACAGCACAGAGGGCCTGGCCTTCACCGTGGCCTTGGACAGCATGTGGTGGAGGATAACGACCTGCCAAAAGCACACAACACTCACTAACAGCTCCACATCAAAAAACCAAAGTGTTTTTCTAAACTGAGTTTTTTACAGCTTGTTTTGTTTGTGTGGAGAGCAGAGGGACCCTTTGGCACGAAGTGAATCTGTGTCTGTGCCTTCTCCAGGGCTGCAGGACACTGGATTTTACCTCCTGTCCCTTTAGTTCCCCTCTCTGGCAGAAGTAACACTGATAATTCCAGGCTAAACACAGCTCCTACTGTTTGTGTCTTATGGATAACCCACTCATATGGATTTTCCACAGAGTGTTTCAGTGGAACTGAACACTGCCAGTTCACTGAACACAACCAGGCCCAGGAGATGCCAGAGCCCCTCAGTAAATAATGCCAGCAATTCCTCTACTGCCACCTGAATAACTCACTCTTCTTCAAGTTTGGGTGGTTTTTTTAATAATTAATTTATTTTATTTGCCCCCAAACTGGAGATAAATGAATGATCAGTAATACAGCACTCAGAACAGAACAGCAGCAGGAGCAGGGCAGTGAGTGTTTAAAACTGTTTTAATTCAGCCCTGGGGAATCAAAATCAAATCCTGAGCTCAGTTTTGAGTCCTTCACTGCAAGAAAGGCACTGAGGGGCTGGAGCACATCCAGGGAAGGGAATGGAGCTGGGGAAGGGTCTGGAGTACCAGGAGAGGCTGAGGGAGCTGGGAAAGGGGCTCAGCCTGGGGAAAAGGAGGCTCAGGGGGGACCTTATTGATCTCCACAACTCCCTGACAGGAAGGGGCGGCCAGGTGGGGCTCAGAACAAGGGACAAGAGGAGAGGAAACAGCCTCAGGGGAGATTTAGGTTGGATAAAAGGCAAAATCTCTTCCCTGAGCAGGCTGTCAAGCCCCCAACCCTGCAGGGATTTAAAAGCCACGCAGATGTGGCACTCGGGGATGTGGGTGAGTGGCTGGTTTTGCTGGACTCAGTGATCTGGGAGGGGTTTCCTACCCTGAACAATTCTGTGATTCTGTGAATTGACTTAACCTAAAACATCACGAGTTTGTCGTGCTGTTCTTCCCACCCCCACTGGAAAAACACAGGGCCAGAGTCTCTGGAAAAAAACAAATTTAGCATTTGATTTCCCCCATAAAACTTCACCAAGCAGGTTCACCTGCGGGACGACTCAAAGCCCACTCAGAGAGAGAAACCAACACAGCTCAGGGCAGAACCGAGGGAAAAAACTTTCAGTTGGCCAGAAAATTTAATAAACTGAATTTAAATTTGGGGGTTTAATTTTATTTTAAACCCAGTTTAAAAACATCAAGCCAAACGCCCAAAGCCCAGCTTGTCCTGAGTTTCATTTGATGTCCACGAGCTTCCCAGACAGGAGATGTCTGGGGGAGATCTCACGCATCATTTCCAACCCCTCCGTTCCTGAGAGTTCTCCCCCCTCAGGCCCCACCGCCTGCCTGGGGCTGTGAGGATTTAACTCCCGCTGGAGGCAGAGAGGAGCAGGGACTGAGGAATTACGGCAGGAATTAATTACGGCTGGGGGCTCAGCACCCACAGCCCTCCGGGACGGCGTTACCTGGTCCTTGCCGCGGTCGCCCACCACCACGAACAGGCTCCGCTGCCGCTCCGCCACGCCGTTCTCGATCAGGACGCGGATGCGGTTGTCTACCTTGCGGCGCTGCATGGCTGCGGCTCCCGGGACTTCTCCCGGGGCTCTTCCCGCGGCTCCCGGAGCTTCTCCTGCGGCACCCGGTGCTCTTCCCGCCCCTCCCGGAGCTCCTCCCGCCGCTCCCGTGGCTTCTCCTGCGGCACCCGCGGCTCTTCCCGCCTCTC
>JBBMKD010000216.1:7569534-7591135 GCA_037834095.1 Argya squamiceps | reverse complement strand
TATAGGTTTCATATTTTCAGAATCTTTTGCTAAGCAATCATATTTATAAAGTTTCCCTGATTCATCTTCCCCAACAGCTTCACTGTCTCACAGGGTGAGTGTGACAACAGCAGGTCAGTTTAACCCCTCCCCCAGGTCAGGCAGAGGTCAGGGAGTGCTCAGCAGGGCTGCTCACCTCTGAATCCGTTTGCTGGGCCCCTGTAGCCGTTGATGAGGCCCCGGGCCCCGCGGGATCCCCCCCGGGACACCCCCCGGCTGTTGTAGTAAGGCTGGCTGTTCCTGGGAAATCCAGTGCTCTGCTGGGGAGGCTGCTGGTGGTTTCCTGCCACTTGGTGACTCTGGTCCGGGGAGCCGTGGTAGGTGCCAACCACTGCAGGGCAAAGGAAAGGAAAAAGAAGGATAAAATCTGGATTTCTGGATGTCCACACGTAGCTCTCTTTACACCCAACATTCTGTTACTGAGGAAGAGGCTGTTTTGCCTTATTTCACATCCTGTGCTTGTTAGCACTTCAGTGGAAAGTGAAGGCAGTGCTGAGAGCAAAACAGCCCTGGACACCGTCTTATTTTTTCAAGTTGCTAAAACCTGGGAAGAGTTTTGCCTGCTGAATTCAAACTATCTCACTGATTTCAGCACGAGATTCCAGGCCTTTGTGACCTTACACCAATTGTGAGAAGCAATCTGTTGCCCTGATGCAAAAGTCTTTGGATTGTTTTTACTCTTGAACTAGAGTTTCTCACGCAGCTTCACAAAAACAATATGTATTTTTAGCATTTACATTTTTGTCCTCTGGGAGGAGAAATGTGATGGACGGTGGTGTTCACCATCCAGGTTGAAGAGGTGGCAACCTGTGTAGCCAATCTCTTTGACCTCTGTACAAATGTATATAAAGAATGGAGTCAGATAATTAGAGGAGAATAAAGCCACAGAGCCTTCCCTTGACCTGCTGCGTCTGCCTCATTCCTCGGTGCCCTGAAATTGTTACAGCAATCCACATCTGCTCTCATTTCTGGCTTACTATTTCCTCTGCATAATATCACCTCAAATAGCACTGTTTTTTTTAAGCAACCTTAACATCAGCAGAGCCAGTATTTCACTCTAGTGCTTTCATTTCCAGAATAATCCTGTTAATTGTTTGGGTTTTTTTTTTAACCGATATAAACCTCAGTCAAATGGCTTAACAGCTGGAGATAAATACACTGAACTTTACTGCCTCTTGAATATCCAAACCCAGACAGAGTAACAATACCCGGGGAAAGGTCTGCAAAGGAACCTGTGACATGCTTTGCTCCATCCTCCACGACTTCACAGACCTACCAATCACCTGCTCTACCAAGGCCACAAGAATTTTACCTGTCTGGAGTTGTTCTTGCTGGAGATCTGATTGTTCTACTTGGTGAGGTTGATTGGAGAAACTCTGGTTGTAACTGGCCTGGTACTGGTTTTGCTGCTTAAGGGTTTCTGGCTCATTCACAGGAGGAACAGGTGCATTCATGTTGAATACCTGTAAGAGCACAAATTTACAGCTGTGTAAAGCAGCATCAAATCTGAGAAACGTGAATAACCACAGCCTGTCCTGTGTAGCTACATGACTGACTGCACCACAGGGAAGGAGCAGCACAGCAAAGGGATGCAGCAGTGATTTCCTACTCACTGTTTGCATGGACTGGAATGGAGCTGCGTTGACGTTGATTCCACTGCTATGCAAAGGCTTGCTGGAGCCAGCCTGGAACACCTGGGGCTGGGATGCAGTGGGAAGTGATGATGAGGATGGGGTCTGCTCTGCATTCAGGGACATGGAAGCCTGATAATTAAAACAAACAACGTTTTAGCAGCTCTTGAGGCACCTAAAATTTAACTTTAAAAAAGAATGGCAATGCCTCAGCTTCACCTCTGCTAATGACTGTTTTCAACTTCAGCTCAACAGCCTCATTCACAACAGCACAATGTGAGGAAAAGCCTAACCCATCTTCTCCCTCATTAACCTGAAACACAACTAGAAAAAACTAGAGGGGGCAAATGAAGGAGTTTCCAGGCTAACTGCTGTGAAAAAATAAATCCCATCTCCTAAGCCAACAACACTGATGCTCCCATGCTGATGTTGGCACGCTGCATCCAACTAAACAAACAAGCCTCCAAATGGAAAGTCTTGCTGTGGAGGACTTACTGGCCACAGACAGGCTCTGAATTCTGAAATTAAAGGGAATTGAAGCACCTCTACCAACTAAAAATCATATTATTTATGAAGAAACATACTAACATTTGATGCCACCTGCAATCAGAGCTCTTCCCACCCCTGTGAAACCTGACTTGCCTGAATCTGGTCAATTGATTCTTTCTGTGGCCGTTGCTCTGCTGTGTGAGAAGGCTGATACATGGGTTGGGAAGCTGTATATCCCTCACTTGTAGAAGAAACCAAGGGAACCTGACAAAATAAACCCCAAAGCCCCCAAAAGTCAGCTGATGCTCACACACAGTTTTGTAAAAAGAATCAGAGAACTCTGGAGTGGATGGTACTCTCTGGTCTGTGAGCCAGCAGGTCTTCAAAGCAGCACAAATTAATGATGTTTTAACCACCAACACTCTACCACCACACAGCTCCAAGCTCAAACACAAGGGCTGCCTTCCAATGGCCTGAATTTTATATTTTACAAGCTCTGCTCCCCACACAGAGAGCCCAGGGAAAAGTCCAGCCAGCAAAGCAGAGCTCTTTAAAGGCTGTACTGGGGAGTTGAAGAGGCAATGGATAACTGATGGGAGTGTTCACATCACACTGGAATGCTCCAAAACCATGAGTAAGTTTAGCTACTTCTTGCAAGATCCTGGAGAGAATCTCTGGTAGTACTGGCTGAGGTAAGGGAAATAAGGAAAAAAAAAATCCATTGGATTAAGTCAGACATCACCTAACAGTAAAATAAGAACTAGTGCAGAGAAAACCCTCTGCCCAAAAACATTACTCTGCTCCTACAAGACAACAAAACTGTGGAGAGCACCAGCACTGCAGGAGGTACATACAGAGGAAACTCAGGAAATAATTCCCTCACTCCTGTTTCTACATAAATGAGTGATTTAAACCTTACAGACCTTATCTGGACAACCCAGAGGAAGCAATTTCTACTGCCTGTACTGTGAGATCCATCATCTAGCCAGAGGTTTTTTTGGACTGCAAACACCTACAGGGATCAGACCCATTACTGAGACCAGCAGAGTGCTCAGAGATGCCACACATGCTTAATGCAAAATTAGGAACTTCTTTAATCACCAGACAACTGAAACATCTTAACAAGAAAGTGACTACTTCATTTATACAGTGCAGAAGCAAGTTCAGCAGATCCTACTTAAAGCTCAACTGGAAACAGCACTCAATTCATGCTGACTGCTCTGAACTCCAGGATAAAATTCCAATCCAAGAAAGCAACTGACAGAACACAAACTCTGTATAGTTCATGCATGAGATCTACTTGTGCCCTGACACTCACCTGAACAGACACAGGCTGCCCCATAACCAAGTGGTTTTGGCTTTGGCATTTCTGTTGAAAATAAGAAATAAACTACCTGCTCCTCATCACTAGAAATTTGTAATGCCTGCAGAGAATGGAACTAGGAAGTAGTAATGTTTGTAAGCAACAATGGAAATCACTAATTTCCCAAAACTGGAACTTCAGCTTTTTCTTAAAAGAGTTTCTCTTAGTTAGGAAATAAATCCTTTTATGACTGCAATCAGGTCTAAGATCAAACTCAAACCCAAACCAGAATTTACTAAACATTTTACCTGTGTAGCTTCTGGTTGCACAGGAACTTGGGTAGGCTGGGCAAGTCTTGACTCAGCATGAACTGGAGGAAAATAATTTCACTTATTACAGAGTAAAATCAAACTTTTTACAGAACAGCATTACTGTCTTCTCTGAGCACTTATGTGAAAGCTGATCATCATGAAGATGATGAAGCCTTTAAGCATGGCACAGCTATACTCAAATTACCAACTCTTGTTTCCATGCAAAGAACATATATTCTACTTGTCCAAAATAATCCAAAGCAAAACCAAAGAAGCTTAACATGTTCCATATTTCCAAGCAAAACCTATAAATAAGTGAGAATTGGAAGTCTAAAAACAGGACAATCACATTTCTGAGGAAAAGACACTATAAGAGTGAGCACTATTACTTGTGGTGACCTTTTTACTATGCAGCAGCACCTGAAGCATTTCTAAGGGATGACCTGCAGGCTTCCCCAGTATTTCTGTTTAGCATTTACCATTACAAACCTGGAGGGCAAACCATTTGGGGCATGTCCAAACTCTGTGCTGGGTTCATGGGCTGTGCAGATACAATGGCAGGATCAAGTGTTTGGTTCTCAAATTCCAGCATCGAGTCCTGGCAAGAAAAAAAACAAATTAAAAAAACCCCAATAAAAATCAAATCCACACAGCTGTGGGTTAAACTATGGAAAGTTTAGAGTACAGAAATACCTGCATGAAGTTGTAGGGGCCCTGCATCTGTGCCATGAGGTCCTGTACTCGCTGTCTCCTGACCAGGGGGTCTGCCTGAGCCACAGCAGTGAGCGTGTGAGGTTCCGGGACGGGAGGAGACGTCGCCTGTGTCTGTTGCTGCAGGGAATTTACAACCTAACAAGAAACAACAACCAACTGCAATTTCAGCTCAGTTTCAGCTCTGCATCACGTCATTCTGGAGTTGTGGGCATTTCTGACTTGTGCCTAGCTGGTTATGGATGATGGAATTGCTGTAGGACAGTATTACATCCTACAGACTGGTGGCCAGCTGCTCATCTGAGCACTCACAGGATTACAGAGTTCACACTCTGCTCCTTCCTATCTCCATCTACTCTTTTCTCCAGGAAAGAAGTTTTTGTTCAATATTACATGGAGGGTTTTTAGAGCAGGATTTGAGACAGCAATTTATCAGCACTTGGAAATTTAAAGGAAGCAGGGGAAGAGTAAGCTTCAGGAATGTGTATAAATGAGGAACAATTATTTTCTCATGGCTTTTTGGTCAATCTAAGTGGAGTCAGAATTTTTTGGTCTTTCTTAAGACCTCAAAATGCTCAATTTTCCCAGCCTAGCTCCCTGATTTACTGTCTCAGTAACAGCAGGCAGCACTGCATACAAGGATTGCCAGACAGCACCGTGAGGGGACACCAGAAGCCCAGAAGCAGAAGCACAGATCAGGGAGGGCAGGAAAGCTCAGATTTACCAGACATCCCACATTCAACAAAGGAACAAACTGCAATGGGCTTTCAGAGAGCACCTGATCAGACAGCAGAACCACCAGCAAAGCTGGACATGGGCACCTCAAACATCCATCAGCAAATAGTTTGAGAACAGACAGTGACAAAGATGGTCAAGCTGCACTTTGATGGCCCTATCCAGTCCCTAACCTGCTCCCATAATAAGCCAGAAATGCCATTTTCAATGTCAACAAATGCCCTTGAAAAATATCATTGTCTCTTATCATTACTTCTCTGTTTCAATGAGTTTCTAATATTACTAACATTTCAGATGAACAGCTAAGCCTTAAAACTGACACAGGATATATAAATTAACATACAGGCACCTGAAAGTTCCAAATATTGATGTAAAAAATACCTGATTCCTTATTAGATCTGCAGAAGACAAATTCACAAACCAGTCCTGTAACAAAGGTCTGAACTTTCAGCCTCACACTGCCACTATCCACCCTCAAAGCCTGCAAAATTCTTTTTCATTTCTCAGAGAAACCTACAGCATCTTCTAGCACTCCTACTGCTTGCCCAGATTCCCAAATTTTCTTTATCCATAGCATTCTGCACATGCAGTTGCCTCACCAACTCCAATGGCTTGTTCTTTGAGCTAATCCCAAACAGAAAATCTGAACAAAACCAAAAGCTAACCACAACCTGCAGTGCTCTTTGAGATTCCCTTCAGACCCAAATCACCACTGGAAGCAATCCACAGAGAGGCAATTTGATAATTCCCATGAAAAACACACCCTGAGGCAGTCCACACCGGAAACCAAGCACAACTCTGGTTTATCAAACAATCCCTGAATTTCACATTATGGGCTGCTTCCAAATAAAGAATTAAGCCCTAGATAGACCTTTTGCACATTACAAAGTTTAAAAATTGAAGAAAAAGTGCAAGCCAGATAGATCATCAGGTGGAATTTGAGCAGTAAAAGCAGCAGCTACTCATCTCCTGCATAATTGTTACCAAAAGTGCTCTCAATTATTTGAGCACTACCACTCAACTCATGGAGTCCAAGTTACTCAAAATAATATAATTCCTTCAAGAAAAGAAGGAAGTGTAGATGGAATCATCAAGAACACACAGCAGTGACAAAAATATCCAATTTTTCCTTTTTCACAGGTAGTACAGCAGTAACTTCAGGCACTATTTCATATTTTTCATTATCTTATTCAACAGTCCTTTTTTGATGCCAAAAAGAACAGTTTGGGGCCTATTCCTTCAGCCCTGTTAGCACTACCAGGTGTTCTGACTGAGTACAAACACAGAAGGATGAAAAAATGGAACAAATTTCAAGTTGTGTGAGGTAAGGTAACCTTGTCAGAGCTGCCAGACACAATGCAAGGAGACTGACAGGAAACAGGCAAAAAAGAGGAGGAAAGGTAAAACCACAAGTTTACTGACACCACAAAGCAACAATGAACTTGTATTTTGTCAGTCTGGGAGAGTTTTCAATTCTACACAAAATCCATCCAACCAAAGTTCCACAATCTGAGACACAGAGAACTCTGTGTACAACCAGACTCAGGCACTAATTATGGAAGCAGCAGTTAAAAAAATTTAAACCCCACATAATAATAATAATAATAAAAGAATTACATAAACACTATTACCAATAAAGGACATCTTCACCAAAATTACATCATATAATCCAAATACACTTGGAAAATTCACAAGTGAATTATTTAGTTTAAAACATATGGAAGGACCATACAAAAAACCATATTTGTGAAGACATTATGATTCCCAAACACACCACAGAAATCCTGACTGCATCACATCTACTTGAGGGTTACTGAAAAAGGGAGGAGTTTATGATATCCTCCCCCTTTGTGAATAATTATGGTGACCCTCTGAGCAAATGTTCTCTATCAGATTTCAAAATTCACAGCTATCAGTGTACACTCAGTGTCATGATCTTACCAAAGCACAATTCAGCCAGATTCTCCTGAGAAAGGAGATTGTGGTACCAGCAAGAGTAATTTTACAGGCAGATATTCTCAATTTCCCTTTTTTGTGTTATAGCTGAGAAAACAAAGTTGTTTATTATGAAGAAAACAGGCTTCAACTTTAATTTTTTCTAAATTATTCCTTTCTACCATGTCCAAGATATTGGGACAGAAAGGGCAATTGAAGCACTCATTCTCTGTATTGTCCTATGAAAACAAAGCTGATCCAATTCCAGATTCAGCTGGAAATGATGAGTTTCTGAAATCTGTCTGATACCAAACTACAACCTGAATTATGCCTTCAGCCATACTCCTTATATTAAGAACTACAGAGAACTGAACCACTCTGGACACTTGGTAGAAACACAGCTATAAAATGGGTAAAATTGAAGCTAATCAATCATTAATTTTAAAATGCTATGTCTACTAAGACTACTCAAACCAAGCTTGACTTTAGCATGTGAGTTTGGAGGGTTTCTTCACTTTTTAAAGGTAATTCTTAAAACACATTCAGTAGCAGGGAGTAGCAGTGATAATTTAAGAGTTTTTAAAGCAAGAAATGAAATACTATGACAAGGAACTACCAAACTCATTCACATACATAGCAAAGCTGTCTATTTGGTTTTAGAAGCCTCACACTCATTCTTAGTATTATTAAATCTCTTAGTGGTTTTTAACACTGTAAAATAGGAATTTCAGCCAGACTCAATGTAAAACCAGCTGGATTAGTTTATCAGATCAAAACAGCTGCTCTGTTTTTCAGCACTTCACAGGATGATGAACACTTACTACCTCCTACACTTAAAACCAGCCCAAAGGCACCAAGAAAACCTGACCAATGAGCTGCTGCAGAAAGCTAAAAATAATCACAAATGAACTCTCCAGCACCTGAAAAGCTGCTCATACTTGTTTTTAACAGACAGATCTAACTCCAACACACCAAACTTATCCTTTCCCATACATGAGGAGCACAAATTCCTGCACAATAAAATCATGGAGTTGTACATGCAGCAAAGTGTGAGTGCAAATCACCCAACTGGGAGTGGGTCCCAACACCACAAACACAAGTGAACAGCAGCCACTCAAGTGTGCAGTACTCACAAGTGAGATTCTTGAACAACTCTAGTTCTGGGAAGCAGAGACATACACACACTACACACAAGCAAATTTTAACACCAAATGATGCACATAAGCAATTTGGAGTAGGCATTAGTTGAGTTATTCATTTTCAGCTCCCTCTCTCCAGGGACCTGCACCACACTGCCAGCAGCTGGGCAGATAAACTTTTGAGTTCTACATTTGCAGCTAAGTTCTCCAAAAAGAAAAATGACTTTTAAGCCCTGTTTTCCCAAGCAAGCCACTAATGAAGATAAGCAAGTTCTCTGCAAGACTTAAATAGGCTTTATTTCTTTTTATTTGAGGTGCTCCTGAGCTAAGTATGTAATTAAAAAATCGAGTAGTGAGTCCAAGCCTACTTAAATACATGTATTTTTTTTATGTATTGGGGGAGAAGGGATGCAACACTAAAACCTCTCATGAATTGTGAGCCAGCAGAAACAGGGATTGCAATTTTACCTGCAGTACACAAGATCTTACCTCAACCGTTTCAACTGTCCACTCATCTACCTGTTCCTTCTCACTACTGCTGAACTGAGTCTCTGCCATGAATTGTCTGTTTACATACTAAAATAAAAATAAGAAAGGGTATGAAAGTAAAAGTAAGTGGCATTGAAGGTATACAAAATGACAGTCTTTCAGTGAATAATACCTCAGTTGATTCAACTTCAGCTGATTCAGTAAATTCTTCTGCTGGATCGGGTTCTGGAAGAAAAAAGAAATAAACCATTTATGGGGGGAAAAAATAATAAACAAAACCCAGAACAACAACAATAAAGATCCCAACCACTTTCATGCTATAGACCTGGAAGATACAAAGTTAGATGAGAAAATCTTGTGTCTCAGAATATTAGGAAGAAATGTGATGGGTATTAACAAAGAATCATTAATAACAAATATTCTCATGGCTTTGAATTGAAAAGAAAAAAAAACACATTAGATTCTGGCTATGGAGAGTTATGTTCAGCTATGCCTTCTCCACAAAAGGGAAAAATGTCCTGAGTTGTCTTAAAATTGGATACAACATTCCCAGGTTTTGTAAGTATGTAATCACACTCTGCCTCAGAAACTGCCCCCTTCTAACCCAGCTTAAACTGGTGGCAACCACTGAAAAAATGGGAAAAGCCTCAGGCAGCCAGGACTTCCATCTTGGATGGTTTCAGTACTAGAGATGAACACTGCATTGGCAATTTTATCACTCTGAGGACTGCAGAGACAAGGGAGAACACCACAAAGGTGTCAGTCACAAGGCATCTTCATCCCCTTCTCACCAGCCTCTGCTGCAGTGTCTTCTACTGCAGGTGCAGGTGCAGCCTCCTCTTCCTCACACAGCCCGTTCTGGTGGTTGTGGGTGCTGTCAAAGTAACTGGTCTGAAGAATCCGTTCAACAACCTCCTTCAGAGCTTTATCTGGGAAAATGCAACAGAGAAACATCAGTCCTCATCATCTCCTCTTCCCTCCTTCCTTCCTAAATAACACATGTACATTTTATGACCCTTTTGCTGCCCCCAAGCCTGTCCATGACCACTGCTGGTCCAGGAGTTCTTTTTTTACTGGGTCACATTCAATAAATCCATAAATAACCCACTGTCATCCAGAAAAATCTGAAGGGCAAGAAGGATCTTAAGAGCACACACAACTCTTCAGAAGCTTTGTGGAGCACTTCACAGTGAGGTCCAGTTTATGAATTTAATTACTAGGCTTTTCTTCCTGTTACTTAAAACCATTACTGTAAGACAATTTCTTCCAAAACAACTGTCAATAAAAATAAATCTACACAGGCACCACCTGATTCATGAAGGCTCTTCCCCTGAGGTGAAATGGCTCAAAAGAGTCTGCAGGCAAGGAAGACTTGCCCTCAGTGCCTCAGATGAATGAATGCTGGGGCATCTTAACCCAAGACATCAGCCCCACTGGCAGCCTAAGGCAGGTGTTTGGCAATTATTTCTATTAAAAAGCAGTCTGGCTGGCATGGTCACACCCTGATCTGCAGTTAATCAATGGAAACAGGGCAAAACCACAACACTTTCTGCAGGAGCTAAGGGGGAGAGAACATCCCACTAAGGAAGGCCATGGCAGTGTATGTATGTCACCTTGTTCAGAAAACAAAGAACTGTAACTGAGAAGCAGCAGAGAGCTGCTGAAACAGCAGGAATAGACTGAGCTTCCATACTGAGTAGTGCTGAGCCAGTATAACAAAAATACACCACACACTGAGTACAAACTTCACAAGGCACTGCTACAGCCCAGCTAAGAGCTGAGAAAATGCAGTTCCTCTAAGAACTCAGAGATAATTAACCGCCCAAGTTCTCCAACATCAGATCTGTGTTTTAGTTCAGGCACAAAGTCAGTGTGCTGTCTCTTCACACAGACACTGTACTTACAGGTTGTTCCACAAACTGGTTTCTCCTTCCCTTCCAGTAAGTCCCACAGGTGAACAGATGCTTGCTCATACTGCTCGTTCAACCTTAAAAATTAATTAATAAGACTTAATTCCTTACCCAGCCTTTAAATTACCATACTAAATACCTTGTTAACTGACTGGCAATTAGAAAGAGGAGCACTCTGCTGTAACCCTACCTCATGTTCATGTCTCTTTCAGGGTAAACCAGCTTATAAAACTCATCCAGCATTGTCAGCTCCTCCTCTGTGAGCACTGGCACCCCGTTGGAGCCTTGTTTGAGGTCGCTGCGCACTTCATCGTCCCCCAACTTCTCCAGGATGAACTGCAGCTCCAGCACAGTCTTCAAACGTTTCTGCTCAGCCTCCTCCCTCATCAGCTGCTCCCTACGAGCTGTCTTCTTTATTGTTTTCTGGATCTGCAGTGGAGCCAAGGGAAAAACAGTTGGGAAATGTCTTTAATTGCTAAGGAAATGTACAAGGGAAAAGCCTGAGTGTTGGGTTTTTCCACTGGGCAAGAGCAGAGCCCAAGTGGTTCTTCCATTGGGTGATCCAGATTTTTCACCAGAGAGAAGGAACACAGAGGTTATTCACCACATCCCATGATAGTAGGAAGCAGTGGAACTACCAGGAGATCAGCTTCAAACAGATAAACAAAAGTACTCTTTGTTTTGTTCATGCACCACAGGAGGGAACTCATGGAATGCTTTGCCATGAAAGGCTGGGGAGAGACACAGGATCAGCAAGATGAAAAAAAGGATTTCTACAAATTCTTGGACATGAGATCCTCTGCCAGACAGCCCAGGGAACAGGCATGTGCAGCCACTGCAGCATTCCCAGTGTGAGGAGCAGGGATGGAGAGGATGACACAGCAGCAGCAGCCTTGTGCTCTGCACTGAGCCTTCCACAAGACAGGGCTAAATGCAGCACCCACCACTCTGAACCTACAGGATGTTTCCTCCACTCTTCATCTTAATCCAACATCCAGCATTCCCAAATTCAGCTGGTCACTTTGGACATTTAACATTCTCTTCCAAAAAATCTACTGTGACTGTAACTTTCTCACTTGAAACATCTAAATTTCATTTTTAAAAATCAAAGATGTATCTTAAATCAACTAACTCCAGTCAGGAAAAACTGCAAAGAAATTTGAAAGCAGAGCACCAATCTGGTACTCCTGCATTCACTGGCTTCTTTTAGCAGTCAGCTGACCAGGGAAACACTTCAGACTTGTCCAGAAAAGGACATTCTCCATTACTAACATTCCACAAACACAGATGGAACTGTGATGCCAGAAAATAAAGAAACAGGTTGGCTTAGTCCTAAATTCATTTACAAACACAGCCAATATAGAAAGCAGTTTATAACACAAGGATGCTGCTGCCCTTCCAATCATTCCAGCCTGTTCACAAGCTAAATACACTCCTTAGAGCAGTCAGCTGTATTAACATCCACTACTTAACCAATTCCTCCAATGCTGCTGCTCTTTCCACAACTCCCAAATGTTTAGAATTTAATTCCCAGTATTATTAATTCCCAGAATTTAATTCACAGTATCATGAATTCACAGAATTTAATTCACAGTATTATTCACTCACAGAATTTAATTCACAGTATTATTCTGCATCCTTGATAAAACACCAACCCAAAAGATTACCTATTTCACTTTCCAGTTAATTTACCCATTACAAAAATAAGATTAATTGTCCCATAATGTAGTTTCAGATTGTATCATTAAGAAATGAAAACCCCTATGAAATCCATTTAAGATGTTACCAATGGCAGCAAGTGCCCACCTTTAATGCTGCAGGACAGACCTGGTCTGTGATCACTTATGCTTTGTCAGAAAATTACATTATTCTTGTTCTCACACATTTACTTAGTAAATCAGAAATTCTTCAGAAAACCTGACATCAACTAATATAAAGAACAGGAGGAAACAGTCAAACATACAAGAAATCAAGGGGGATTTATCCCTGTAAAGACAGGTGACTACTGCCTCAGTGGAAGAGTTCCAAGTGTTTGGATAACCCACATGGCAATGCTTGATCTTTACTTACATCTTGGCTCAGAGCCATGAAACTCCTCTGCAGTTCCTTAGCAAATTCCAGATTATTTGTCACTTCCTGGTATTTTGACACTGCATCCTTAAAAAAATCCAGAAAGACCACAAATGTAAACCAGCAGCACAACAACAGAGTATGTACTTCCAACAAATAAATTCCCATTTTTTTAGTTCTGAAGTGAGACAGAGCACCCCTGAATGGGACTGAAACTCTGCTGAGGCAAAGTCAGATTTTCACAAGATATCAAAGACTTGTGTATGTCCTTGGGGCCTCCAGTTTCTTTATATATGCTAAACATATATAAAAGTATGCTTTTATGTGCTCACATGGATGATGGACTGCTTTCATGCTTGGCTGTAGCCAGTTCCTGACAAAAACTAATTAACAACTGGGAGAATGGGGGACAAAAACAATCTGGCAGCTCAAGAGTTTGAGAATTAATGCATTGTTATCTCCAGTCAGAGCCAAAATCAGAATATACAGAGCATAATATCTCCTTCTCCAGAAATCTTTGCTTTTGGTATCTTCTTAAACTCAAAACTCTGTTCTGCAACAAAGCAAACCAAACTCCTCAACCCATTTGGCAGTACTGAGAAATACTACATCAAATCAGGGGGATATGGCTGAGACAGATATTCCTGCTGTGACAAAACAATGGATTTTCCCAAACTAAGAAGGTTTTTATCAAGCCTGGTAATCAGGCTTCATAAAAACCATGAGCTTCCCTCCTCAAGATGATGTCAGCTCTCTATCTTCACAACAGGCCATTACAAAATAAAAATACACAGATCTGTGATATTTCAGTCTTCAGCTGGCACAGAATCATCCAAGTGAAGATGAAATCATCCAAGGGAAGCAGCTCATTCTTTTAAGTGTCAACAGCTGCAATAGTTGGAGGGTACATTTTTTTCCCCCTTCACTTTCTCAGTGTTAAAAATCATCAACAAAACAGTGTTGATTACTGAGCATCTGGTGATTTCTTGAAGCATCAGTGGGCATGTCTGCACCATACAACTGAATTTAAATTGATACTTGCTTTTTATTTACTACGACTGCAAAACTGCTGCTGAATCAAGCTCCACAATAACCTACTTTAAGAACCAGCCCCAACAAGGAGAGAGGCAGCACAAAACTCCTCAAAACAGTTTAACAGAGATCTGGTTAGGATTTTTTTTGGTTGTTTTTACCAGTTGATCTTGATTCAGACGTTCTCCCTTGTTCATTCGTTCCTGGTAATCATCAAGTTTGCTCTGAAACAAAAGAAAAATGCTGTTATGAAGAGGCTACAATCAGTTTAATAAAGCTTTTTTCTACTTGTGATAATAAAATTATTCACTGTAACATGTTACACAAGCACATAACTGCCCTGTGGAAGAGTGCATCACAAAAACTGTCCTCTGGGTTAAAATGTAAATATTTTCCCAAGAGGTAAACATTTTCATCTTGTTTATTTGCCTATTACAACGTCTTCACGGCTTGTTGGAATTTCCAAAGAAATTCACATTCCTCCTAAGGGGAAAAGCACTCTCAATACACATTTCCTTCAGTCCAAACCCCAGGCAGCTGAACTGAGGGCTGAGACAGAGCTTATCACCACAATACCAAAAACCTGCCTGCAAACCCCCACTGCCAATGCTATTAAGATTCAGAACTATCACTTAAGATAGTTGCAAAGAATTTTAAACAGTTTCTAATCCTCTGTGCAAGAATGCCCACCAACACAATTCATATTAATAGCTCTAAAATAGTTTTGTTCAAGAGCATTAGGGTTGTTTTTTCCACTGGAGGAAACTGAAAGAAGAAGCAGCAGGCTGCTTTTCAGCAGGATCAGTTTTCTCATCTGCTTGAACAGAAAACCATGTCCAGGACTGGCATCAGGTAAAACTCCTGTGTGCCCCAGTGACAGATTCCACAGGGTAACTACAAAGGGTCTCCAAAAGGAAGCAAAGCCTCTAAGGATAACACACTTAATAATTAAGCTGTTTTCACCATTTCTGTATTATCACAAATAATGAAATTTCCCATTATCTAATTTTAAAGCTTATTAAAATGAATCCTGAACAATCACCTTCCTAATCTAAGATAACAAAGCATGAAAAGCAGGAGAACACTCAATTTTGAACATCAAAGAATCAAAACCCTGATGCCACCACTGTCTCAAGAGTTAACACCTTTTTTAGGTGCTGCTGCTCTTAGTTCCAGACTTTTCAGTTAAAATATCTTACTGATATTTTTCTAGTTAATTGAGCTTTATACTCAGACTTTTTGGAAGGATCAAAGTCTGTGGAACAGTTTACCAGGCAAGCTCCTCTTCCACAGGAAGCCCATCAAAGGATGGATTTGATATCCACCATCCCTTCCTGAAACCAAATCACCCCTGTGAGGCTTGGTCCTTTTTTGATGCCCAGTTGGGACAGAACATTTAACTCCTTCACCTTCCAGTGTATCAGAGCCAGCAAGGGCCCAGGCAAAGTCAAAGCAAGAGCTCCAAACACATATTGCTGGGAATTTCATGCTGGGGACAGAAACTACATGGTAACAGTTGTTAAATGCAGCAGCCACAGCTCCCAAGAGATCAAAAAAGAAACCCTGGAGAGCTTTTGGCACACTGCAAATCTATCTCAACAGGATGGAAGGTCAGGTTACTCTCCTCCATCCTGATCTCAGAGCAGATCATGACATGCCTGGACAATCTCTTGATTTGGGAGAGTGTGGCTGAGCTGTGAAGCAAAAAGGGAGGGAAAAGCTGAACCACTGCAGTGCCCCAGCACAAAGCCAGGTCACCCCACACTCTGCTGGCTGAAATCCTAAAGCAAAGTGGCTTTGCAGACAAGGAAATGTCAAAGGAAGTTCCCTTGCTCACCCTGAGGCAATTGTTTGTGAGGCTGCTCAGTAAATAGATGCAAACAGGGGCCAGCTTGAACAGGGTCTACAAAAATGCACCAAAATAAGTTCTGTCATCCAGTTTCCAACACAAACCCACAAACAACAGTAAAACCAACTGGGTGGAACACTGTATTCCAGAGCACTGCTTTGACTTTGTTGAAGAAAACATACATTGCAAAATTCCACTGTGAAACACAGAATCCATTTGGATGGCTGAGGGCATAAGAGACAAGAACACCTTCAATAAGTACAATTTTTTTTCTGTATGCTTTTTCCATGCATGGTTGGCCCTTTCAGATTAAGATATTGCAGGAACATAGTGAACAATGCACAAGATTTTTCTTGAATGCTCCAACATTCTAAAGTCTCATGTAAATGCTTTGTTTGTTTTATTCAACTAAAAAGCCAAGGGTGAGACATCTCTTTCTGTTAGGAATAGAAGAAAAGTTACTTTTCTTCACATTCACTCCTTTAAAAACATCCCTATTGGGAAGGTAAAAGCAGAGGAAAGAAAGCCTTGTCAGCTGCAATGCAGAGGACAAGCCAATGTGCATCCACAGTTCAATGTTACCACTAAGATTTTCACTGCCAAGGAAGCCTTTTTCTAGCATGGCAAAGACACTTTTCAGATCCAAAGCTGCACTACACACAAATATTCAGCAAAATGCCTCCCTTTGTAATCTGCACTGCCAACTCACAGCAATCCAAGAGCTGTAAAACAACTGCAGTGAAACTCCTGCTCAGGAACTTACTGCAGTGCCTGCAAGAGGAGAAGGCTCTCTTCATCTTATCCCCTTACACAACTTCACCCTCACTCCTCACACACACATCTCTGAGCATGAAAACCAAACCAGCAGGAAAATAAAAGGATCCAGTGGCAAAGTGAGCACAGGGATTCTGTACTGAACAGCTCATGAGTCAGCAGCTCCCAGTTCTGCAGGCAGCAAACTAACCTGCTTCAGCTTTTTGCTTTTTTTTCACTGAGATACCTGAAGTATTTTGGAGTTTCCTGAGGGAAAAGCACCACAAACAGGCTCCTGGGGCTGTGGTGTTCATTGCTTAAGTGTGCCCTGGATTTTACTTTAATAAGAATCCAAAAGTGAGTTACTTTATTGCAGGAATAGGCAGTTCTCTTCACCTCCTCTGAACTGTCTCAAAAATGTCATCCTGAAGTGGAAACAAAAAAATGCAGTCACAGGGGGCATTACCCTCCAAACCAACCCTGGTGGTAGGAATTCCTGACCACTGAGCTGCCACTTGCAGTGCTCTGCTACAAACTGCATCACTGCAATCATCAGATTAAAAATAACCCTTAAAAAAGGGGGTCAGCAGCAGGAGGGAGGCTCTATATTTAACCAGATCATTTCAGTGCTATGGTTCTACCAATGACAGCAGCACAAGTGTGCACAACGAGCTGCAAGGGGACAAGGTAACCCCTGAGAACAGCTGGAGTAAACCCTGAGTAATTCAAACTCCACCAACAAGATAAGAAAAGATGGAAAGGACATTCCAAGCCTGTTTCCTGAGGCAGCTCAAAAACTGATGGTTTTTGAGAGCACAAAAGCAATTGAGATAATCCAGAATTGAAAACAGCTGTGTGATACAGTTTGCATTGAAGCCAAATAAATGCCAAGTTACAAATGAGAAGTTTATTAACCTGTTTTACATCTCTGCATTGTAATTTGTCTGCCCTCCACACTCATCCATGGCTTTGCAGCAAAATCTGTCCAAAATGACCAAAAAAAGCCACAAACCAAAACCACTCTGCTATTTTCCCAAAAAAAACCCCAAAAATTTAAAACTTAAAACACTTGAGGAAGTTCAGAACCTCTCAAAACTCAGCAGTTGTGAGAAGCTCTTTCAGTCCTGAGTGGAACCAGGAAGATGGAAGGATAAAATAACACCACTACTCCAGAACACAAAACATTTACAGGACTTCTGTTTAAACTGAACTTATTTTTGGAACAGCAGTTGCAGATATTCTGTGGTTTTTCCCCACAGTCTGGGAAGTTTGTATCACTTTTTAAACAAATGACAAGGACACATCAATTCTGAGACTGCAGCTGCATGATCATTAACCCCAGAGGGGAAAAAGCTTCCCCAGTAACCAGAATTAAATGGTTAATTAACCATTAATTTAATGGTTAAGTCACAGAAGAGTGGACCCTCAGGTTTTGGTGAATGCACAGAGATGTTCTCTCCAAATCACCACCACACACAAATTCCTACAGAAACACTCTGAAGTTGTCTACACTGTAGGAGACCTGGGTTTTGCTCTACACATCATTTTTTGTTCAAAAAAGTTACTTTTCCAAGTGAATTCTAGAACACAGATGTGTCTCTCCCAACACATTCTGCGTGTCTTTTTCTTCTGAAACAAAAACTATGATCCAAACCCCAAAGCAGCATGTGAAAAACTGCAACTAGAAGATGTTTCACAGCTCCTTGGATTTATCATGCATCCAGTTCACTGAACTCACTGTGAGACAATCCCTTAAAAAAAAAAGCACTTAAAACCAAAAGAGACCAGGCTGAAACCTCAAAAGCACCAACCACCACATGATTTCACAAATAAACTGTTTGGGTTTTCAGACCTGAAGCTTGAAATATCTCCTAGTTGGAATTCTGGGGTATCAAAGAAAGATTCAAGCTATTAAATTTTATACTTTGTTCCAAAATCATGTTAAATCTCCAAAGATAAATATCAAACCAAGCCTCACAAGGAGAGGTTCTCACAAGCCTGGAACACCCAAGTGGCCCAAATCAAGGACAAAACCTGCAAACTTCCTGCCACCAGAATGGAAAAGTGATTCCAGCTTTGCCTCCAGGCTCCTGTTTCCCATGGGAAACCCAACATTTTACAGGACCAAGTCACACCAACTCCAAAAATCCATCTGCTGCTCCCTGAGAGCTGCACCTGTGAACTTGTGCAGCCCAGGCAGGGTGACAGGCAGGAGGAAACCCAGACAAGCTGATAAAGTGACAGCAGCTCAAGTTCCCAGGCACAGACCATCTTCACAAGTGCAGGCACCAAGCTCACAGCAAGCTTTGAAGCTCACATGTTAACAAGGAATTATTTTGCCCCTCTGGCAGAAGATTTGTTGGATGAACTGCTCTTACATGGCTCTATTACACAAGCTGAAAGCAAAAATAACTGGAGGGGTTTTTTTTTTTCATTCAGCCCTGAAACAAAATCAAATCAGAGTTTGATCTACATTCAATTGGCTTAAAATTTGGACAGGATTTTCCCCTCTATTAAAAAAAAACAGCAGAAGAGCCAGGGAGAAGGAGAAATTGAAATATTTTCTCCTAGGGAAGGTGGAGAGGTGGCAGGATTCTAACCCCAGACAACTGACAAGCACCTGGAGGAGTCCAGGCAACTTTGAATTAACTGAGCTTGTCAAAATAAACTGGAGTTGCACAATTGAAGGTCCTGGAGAGAAAATACCCCTTTAATTTTCCATGCACACACAAACATCTTGTCTTCTAAGAACATGGGATGGCATTCCCATCTTTCCCAAATACAAAGAGATGAAGGCAACACAGATGTTTTCAGGCCCATTTCTGAACAGAAATGGGATAATTCAATTTATCCCAGTCCCTTTTAACACAAGCAATACTCATTCCTTCAAACGAGGTCACATTTAAGAAAAGCAAATGAAAGTGTAACTAATAATCCAGTTTTTTTAGTTTATACAGAAATATTTAAAATAGTATAGAGCAGAGTTAGAAATAAATATTATTTCCATTTGTATTTTGGTAGGCACACTGTTTTATCCTCCTGTATTTAGAGGTAAACATGACTAACTTCACTCCAAAAATTCAAACCTCTTCCTGAAGAGTGATCTTTCCTCTACTAAAACCTGCACACTCCTTGTATTTAAAACCTGAGATGGTACCTCTTGCAGAGCAAACCTTTTTCATCCTTCTGAAACGTGTCACTGAGTGTATTTCTGTGTTCATTCTGTGACACAAAGCCCTAAAAATCATCTCCACTGGCCTTCATTAGCAGCTGCTGACAAAGAAAGGATTAACTGTCCAAGCAAGCACAAGTTCCCAGAGATTTACTGCCTTTCTCACCCTGTGCACTATCCAGCACAATTTTTACTTGCTGGACGTATTTGGAAAAATTAAAATATATATTCTTGTCCAAAGATGTAAAACTTAAGGAAATCCTGATGTGTACAGTGAGCTTTAAGACACAAAACATGCAATGCTCTGTTCATTACAGGGCATTATTTACTACAGAACTCCCCCACCAAGGGAGAGGCTCGAGCCCACAGATGAGTTACTCTGCTTTAATACACCAAAACCCATTTCTCTCCTGACTTTTGTAGCATTTCCTTCAGGAAGTTTCAGAACTTCAGCAAATTAAGACTTAGGAATCTTTGAATTTAATTCATCAGTGAGAGCCAACATGGAGTTTTTCCTTTTTAAGCTCCAGCCTTTTCTTTAAGCCCACGTTGCTCAGCACAGAGTACTCAAAAAATAAATGCTTTCAGTAATTTTCACAGGACATCTTCCAACAAAAGCCATGTCCAGAAAAAAAAGGGCACTTTGTCCCTTCTGTTCATTTGGAAGAACACTAAAACTCCACTGAAATAAAATGGAATGGCTAAGGCAAGTGTAAATTAGGTGTAAATAATTCAAAGGTAAATAAAAACACTGCTCCCAAGGAAAGCTGACCCTCACACCAGTAACACCCTGCTTTATCCCTCCTTGACTACTCCTAAGTGCAGAACAGCTCAGAATCTTAACCTGCTAACCTTAGTTTTTAAAATACACATTTTTAACATCATAAAAAATATTTTCAGAGGATTTTTGTGTACGTTGGGTACAGCAGTTAAATCCCAAACGATTTTTTTGTATTGGAACAACTACAGTCAGGAAGATTTACTCTCTTTCTCGAGATGAGGACCAGTATTGGCTGTGCAAATATTCCTGTGTATTAATGCCAAGTTAAGGACAGACATCTTGCCCACAAAAGACATGGAGGAAAAGCTCCTCTGATTCTAAAACTTACCTAAAAAGGTCCTGGCTTGCTGCTTTTTGCCATGTCATTTTTAAAAAAAGCAGGAAAATCCCCCCCACACCCAGTTTTGAAGCAGGAAGCTACAGTGTACACAGTGTATTATTGATACACAGTGTGTTATTTATAGGTAAAGCATGGCTCCTTCCCTTTACAACCCACCTGTACAGAGTAATTTACTGGGAATATTTCCACCTTACACAATATGGAGCACTATAAATATGATTAAAAGTGCCAGTAAAAAAAATTAATAGAACAGTTATTGTGCTTATTCAATTCTAAAAATAAAGATATTTAGAGCTCTGGCACAAACATAAAATTGTTTTTCGTTAATTTTAGCTTGGCACGGTGGTGTTTTGAGGCAAATCTTGAGGCTGTGTATTAGTGCTTTTTTCTGATGGATACCCCATACTCTGGAGCTTGTACAACCCTGCGAAGCTCATTTCATCTGCCACCACCGAGAGGCTGCAAAACACGCCGCGAGTAACCACGACACCCTTTTCTCCTCCTGTGCCACAACCAGAACCGCCACGGATTGAGTAGCCGCTCCTTCTAAAAATAACCCGCGAAAAGGCCTTTTCCGGGCTCCCGGAAAGATTTGAGCTCAGGGCGATGGAAAGCGAGCGCTGACACTGGGGCGGGGTGGGGTGGCCCCGGCTTTGTGCGGGCGGCACAATGAGCTCCGCCGGGGAGGCCGGGCCGCCGCCATGTTACAGCTCCGCGTCCATGTGCCCAGCACCGGGGGGGCACCGCAGCCTCTGTCCGCCCGCTCCGGGCTCCCACTCCCTGGGGTTCTCTGCCCGCACGTACCAGTGCTCTTGCTTCCCGAGGTTCCCGCACCCCGGGCTCCCACTACGCGGTGCTGCTGGTAGACAGCCCGCACTAACTGGGACTCTTGTGCGCCCGGGGCTCTCTACC
>JBBMKD010000216.1:7534512-7568309 GCA_037834095.1 Argya squamiceps | reverse complement strand
CGCCTCAGCGCCAGACACAATAGTGCGGCGTCCCTCGGAGTCCTGTCGCCCCTCCCGCCTCCTGTTCCCGGCACAAATGGGGCTCCAAAACGCCTTTTCTGTGCCCTGGGGCGAGTCCCTAAACCGTGGAAGCGCATTACGGCTGTAATTGATCCCTGACAGCCGCGGTTCAGTCGCCGGGAGCAGTTGCTTCGTCTTTCAGGCTGGGATTTGCGTCTCCAGATGCAATCCCTGTGTGTCCCTACGATCCCCGCGTAACGTGTTTGGTTTTAGTCCTGCACGTTTCGGTCACAAAAAGCTGCCACGGCTCAGTAAACTTCTATGCTAGCAATTTATTATTTCATTGTTAATAAATAAAATAAAACATCGGGGTTTCTGTCCGGCAAAGGGAATTTCGGGATGAATACTGCTGCTTAGTGGGGCACAGCTGGAAAATGAAATGCCGTTGCCTTCAGCAGGCTGGGAGCTAAATGGGAAAGCATTTGGTATTTATTGAGTTGTCCTGGAATTAATGGTGCAAGACTTTGGGAGGTGAAATCCTTGAAAATCCAGGTCACGGTATTTGCACATGGACATTGGAAATTCTGGTTATAATAAGCAATTTTGGCATTGTTCGCACCATTGTTTTTTAAAGTGTTTTTATTTTTTCTTTGGTGTTTTTATTCGTGGATCAATGACGTTGAAAGGAAGGAAAAAGCCCAGTTCCTTGAACAACCGAGCCAACCTGATGGTTCCCCATCACCAGAAGGGAGATGTCTCATGGCTCTTCCTCACCAAATCCTTGCCCTTGTTTCCATCCTGATTCTTGCTACCCAGGAATTAATTCAAGCTGATAATCCAGTGAGAAATTGGTTACTCGATGGTCAGATTTCCCCTCTCCATTCCATCTGTAAATATTGCTCCTTATGCTTCTGCTTTCCCCGTATCCCTGCATTTTTGGAGCAGCTCAATGCTTTGTCATTTTGTGTTGGATATTTGCTTTACAAATCACCTAGTTTTGCATAACAGGTTATGGGACATGTAATAAATCACCCATTCCAATTATTTCAGTTGAATAAATGAAGTGTGAAACAAAGTCTTCAAGTATCGAAAGCCCCTTTCACTGTTCACAAAAAAGATTTTGGTAATACCATTGTATTTTCTTAATTCCATTGTATTTACAAGATTTAATTTCTATGGATTTACTTCTCCAAGCCCCATACACGGGGGTTGAAATGATCTTTTTTCCCTAAGCAAAATGCAGTTTTTCTCTCAACATGCAAAGCACTCAAGGCTTTTTAACCACAAAATACAATGGTCTAAAATAATACGGAATTGTGTCATCCATTCTTACTAATTTTTCCTTTTTCCTCACATTGCCATTTGCAATTCTCTGTAAATTCTGGGCACAGCTTAGGCAAATTTGATAGAGTTTGTAGTCAAAACCTTTTGAGATGTTTATTCTTCATGGAAAAGCGAAACACGAAGTAGCAAATGTTCATGGTCTGAAAAATGAAGGAAGTTTAAATGCTGCTCTTGAGAGATCTCAGCTCCTGAAATACCTCTCAGTACTTAACATGCTCATAGTTGCAGGCAGCTCTTGCTGTGAATCATTGATCTGCCCCTTTCCCACCATTCCTGGAGAAACAGCCACCACAAATTCCTCATCCTTCTGTGCCAACAATATTAATCTCCAATGCCTGGCAGAGGAACATCCCCCAGAATTCCCAAGCAGCAATAAGAGCTGAGACCTTTGCTTGGAGGGCGTGTCGCTGAGCTGTGGGTAAACTCCATCCTGGCAACTTCCAGCATGACCAGCTTGTAATTAGCATGTGGGTCTCAGCATTTCCATTTCTCAGAGATAACTATTCCCTGCATTTCGTGTTTGGGAGCTCTGTAAAAATGAAGGTTAGCTCTGGAGTCAGCTGGGTTTGGAGTCACATTTGTGCAGTCACCAGGGAAAGGCCTGAGAAGGGAGAAAGTCCCCCCAGCAGAAGCACTTCCACAAATGTGAACCTTCAGAACACAGAATTGCTCAAGATGAGGGAAGCCACATTCCCAACCCTTCCCATTTCAGATTTCTTCCCTTTTGCCCTCTTTGCTCCCCTTTACTCGGGGACTTTTGACCAAGCCAAGCCTTGCCACTCCCTCTGGGGGAAATCCTACAGGGAAGTACAACTAGTCCTCTACCCCCTTGTCCTATCTCCAAATTGAAAAGGCAAAAGGAAAAATCACAACTATTTTTTTCCTCCCAATTCCCTAAAAACTATTTCCAAGCAAAAGCTTGTCCCAGGTTATCTTCTAGTGAGCTACAAGGATGAGCTGTGTGTGTCCCTGCCAGCTCTGCCAGGCTGTGACCATTCCTTTGCAGGTGATCATAGCACAAAAACAGACATGTATGTGCTCCCATCTTCCCAAACCTGGCATCCCATCCCTGTGTCCTTCCATCTTCTGGTTCCTCACTTATCCAAAGCAGCAACTGGTTCTACAGCTCATCAGCTTTCCCACCCTGCTGGTCTGTTCTCTACTTCCCCAAACCAGGAACTCTGACCCACGCAATGCTCTTTCCCTAACTGCCACATCTACTCAGAATTATCCTGAATAATATAATAAAATTAATGTAATTAATAATGTCCAGTTTTTTCTATGCTGGGTTGGGGTTGTTTTTGTGTGTATGTGAGTTTTTTTGTTTGGTTTTGTTTGGTTGGGGTTTTTGTTTGTTTTTTGGTTTTGTTTGTTTTTCTTTGGGTTTTTGGGTTTTTTGTTTGTTTTGGTTTTGTTTTTTTGTTGTTGTTGTTGTTTCTGAGGTTTTTTTGGTTTGGTTTTTTTGGTTTGGTTTTTTTGTTTTTTGTATTTTGGGGCTTTTTTTGAGGTTCCATAAGACTGAAATGAAACTTCCTTCCTGCACGTTATCACGGCTCTATTCATCAAGCAGTTCCCTGCCTGAGCTCATGGAATGTTTTGGGATTTCAGTCTTGCCAGTGTTCTGTTGGGTTCTAGAGATAACCACAGCCTCAGCTGAAAAGCAGATCCCATTCCATGGCTGGAGCACAGAAAATGGGAAGGACCAAGCTTTGTTTCCACTTCCCAGATTTGTTATACAGGGATTATGGTTATTAGATTTTATGGGGGGCCCAGCCTGCACATTTCAAAAGCTGGGGTTCCTCCTGCTTATCAAGCTGTTTTAGAAAGGTATCGCTTCGTTTTTATTTATTTTTTTTAGGTTTCCTTTTTAAAAAAATATTTATTTTTTTATTAGGTTTCCTTTATCCACAGGAATTTGCTCAAAGGGGAGAAATTCCCATTCTATCTAAGGCCACAGGCTGGCTAACTTTCATAATAAAGTGAGACCCAGACAAAATAAACTTCTCTGAGTACAGATTGAAAGCTCAGTGTATGTTTTTCATCTGAATAAGATGAAAAAATACAAGGGTTTTATCAGAAATGTTAAACATTGATGCTTTAGGGGAAAAGTCAGTAAAAAATTCAGAAGGTGTTTGAGTTCAAAGGAGATTAAATGAGGCCTAATGGTATGATTAGTCAAAACTAACTTAATTCCAATCCAATGCAGCAAAAAAATTGATTAAATGCTACTAAATGATAGATTTCCCTACACAGCCATCGATGGGAAATCCTTACAAAAGGTATTTTTGTTTCAGTTCTTTGACCCTCCCATGAACCAATTGTTTACTGAAGTCTCCAGCTGCAGATCCAGGCTGGGACACAAACTGCAAAGCTGATCAAGCCTTAGTTTATGGACAAAGCCCTGGCACAGGAAGGGAGGAGGTTGGTCACACATGCCAAAGGAGCTCTGGAAAGCAGCTCAGAACTGCTCAGGGCTTTACATTTGCCTGACTTAGCTAATTTGGATGGGCTCAGCTCACCACACTCTCCAGGATGTTTATGCCTGTCCTCCCTCTAATTTACCCTTTCAGTCATCTTTTTGTATTTGTAAATTAGATCGAGTAATTCTGTCTTTATTTCCTTGCTGCTAAGGAAAATATTGTGACAAATGCTGCAGCCCCAACCAAAGCATCTTAAATAACAATCTTCTGTTCAATTTGTTGGGGTTTTTTTTCAGCCACTTTAGTGTATCACAGCCATTTAAAGGAGAGTATCATGGGGTTGCAAGTCAAATTTAGGCTGATCATTGTCTGACTGTCTTAGATATTTAATCCTGGAGAACATCTACAGAGCTTGTCATCCCAAGGTTATAATCACCTCAGAAAATACTAGTTTTATTTTTTTTTCCTCAAAAAGATGTGCTGTGGAACTGTGGAGTAAAAATATGGCTCTTACTGAAAGGATATTCAACCCAGTGCTGAAATGTATCATAAAAATCAGTAACTGAAAGGCAAAGAAGCTGCTGAAGGCCAGGTTTTACTGTGGTGGAATGGGCAACATGGGGCACATGATGTGCCTAATACCAACTTTTTACCTTTATTTCTATGGATAGAATAATTTTCTCTTTGTTTCTATGACTCTTTCTATGAATGGAGGAGTCCAAATAGTTCTTGACAAATGAGCAGATCCAGTGCCTGCTCTCTTCTGCCTGAGCCCTTCCTCTCTTCAGCTGATTTGGTCAGGCACAGTCATGAGGAAAACAATGATTTTTTCTAATTATATTTATAATTTATTCATGCTCACAACACCTGAAAACTGCCAGTCAAACCTCACACTCTCCACGGTGCACATCAGAGTCTTCCTGCACATCACACACAAAAGAAAGGTAAAGGAGGAGTGAAACTGGAAGTACTGAAGGTGAAGGAAGACTGGCTATTTTAGGGAATCCATAGTGCTGATATGGGACAAATTCCTTGCTTGAAACCTCCTTTCCTTTTGACAGGGAATGACTGGAAATTATTCTTTATGTAGACTGGCTTTGCACCCACTTTGCTGAGGTTTTCATTTGGGTCATGATTTCTTAGGCTGCTTCTGAGTTGTGGGGAGAGAGTATCAGAAACTTTATTAAAGTCAGGAGATCTTCCTCTGATTTTCCTCTGCTTCTCCTCTGTCCATCTGTGGAAGGAATTGAAATATCCTGGCACAGTTTGGTTGTGGCAGATTCATGTTGCCTGTTACCTCCTTCCTCCCCCAGTCACTTGGGATGTTTAATGAGCAGAGGTGGAGCATCTCTAATTTAATTTAGGAAGACGCAAGTACACAGCCTAATTTGCAGGTGGCCACATCAACTTGTTGCTTTAATTTTGTTTCCCAGTTGAAAAACTCTTATTAAGAGCTTTCAAATAGCAAAGTTTCTCCCAGAAACATCTGAGGTGAGGGGATGCCTCTCTGCACTCTGAGTCCTGAGTGGTTGTTTGTACTGACCTGCCTAGCTCAGACTATATTATATAATTTACATTTCTTAACCCAGGATCTGTTTGCCAGGTCAGAAAGGGACAGGAAATACTTAAAACCTCTTCCACAAAATATTCTTGTGTGGAGAGTAAAAGTGTTCTTAGTGAACATGTCTGGAAGAGCTGGAAGTAAACAACCCTTAACAAGGGGCAGGTACAGGTTGTACCTTTCCAGCTCTGCTGTGCAATTTTGTCATGTAACCACGGAGCAAAAGAGAAGGAAATCACAGGATGTTCGACTGTTTCCTTGCCATCATATTTAAGCCCAAATCTCCTGTCTTTTGGAGGTTGTATTTTAGGGTTGATAATGTATTGACTGTATTTGAGTACTTTTCTGCTTATCTGTGAGATGGTGGAGTCTACCCATCAGCCTGCTTAGCAGATAAAGTGATAGCAGAGATGTCATTTCCTCACAGTGAGCAGAATTACAGCTCACAATAAACTGGCATGAGCAATGCAGAAAGCTTTTACCCTTGCAGGATAAAAGGCCTCCAGCCCAGAGGAGAGCAAGGAAGGGCTGACCATTCTCACACTCCAAGCAGAACTGGAGGCTCAGCTGGGCTGTTTTGAGGAAGACTGATCCCAGACCTTATGCTAAAGAACAATTAATGGTTGGTTTAAACAAGTATTTCCAAGTTTGTTGGTGTGACAGCTGCCTTTCCACATGTGTTTGCTCCAGGAGTGCCCACCAGCACTGCGGCCCTTTTCCTTCCTGTGTGTTCAGCACTCTCAGAGAAGTGAATTTGGGGGTTCCTCAAGGCCATATCCATCTCAGGGAAGCTGAACTAAAGAATTCTTCCACTAAAACTCCCACCAAAACATTGCAAATGCTTCAGTTTGAAAAAAGCCCCAAATGGACCAAAAAAAGGCCAAACAAAGCACAACCCCCCAAGCCAATAAAAATAATGTGAAAACAGGTGAGGAGACCACCTACATAAATTCAGATTTATTCCTAATCTTTGCCTGTGTTTCAATAATTTTTTTTTTACTTGAAATCCAAACTCTTTAAGTCCACAGAGCAATTCTATTCCCCAGTGCTCCAGTGATGAATGGATCATAAATGTGTTTCAGGAGCTCTGGAATTATTCACCAGGTACCTGCAAACACACAGGGTGAGACCCTGCTGCAGCAGAGGAAATGAGAAATTTGGGAACAAATTTCCTTCCCTGAGGAAGCTGGAGCACACCTTGCTGAGGAGCAATGAAAGATTTAAAGTTAAAAAACCCCAAAAAGACCCCCAAAACAATGTGTAATTTTGATTCACTGGCATTAGTACCTAAAACATTGCAGTAATGACACGTTACACTCTGCAAATTGCGATGGCAGAACAATTATCTAATTGGAAAGCAAAATTAATTACACCATATTTTAATGACCTAATAAGCGAGAAATTGTCGTCAGGCTGGGAATTGCCATGAAAAATTAGCAGGGAGTGCAATTTGCTGGCTAACAGAAAGTTTCCCTGGCAAGGATGAAGTTTGGGAGCTGCTTTGCATCACTCACAGAGCCACCACTGTGCTTTGTTTTATGTCTCCACATCTGTTTGAGGACTAGAGGGCTTGGTGGACCTGAAGAGCTGAAAAACGTGGGATTTGGGATAAATATTGGGGATATAATCCTTACAGACCCAGGATATATATTTTATGAAGAATTGTTACTGGAGCAATTTTGAGCCTGGTGTTCAAAGTGATGATGATGAAGGAAGCAGACTTGAGGAGAAAGGCAGGCAAACGAGAAGGCAGAGTTTTAAAATAAACAGATAGCAGACAAAAATAAAAGAAAACATTCAAATAACGTGTGTCTGGGAAGCAGGGTGTTTGTTTTTGCTGGGCAGGTTGCAATTAAACTGTGAAAAGGTATGTAAATAATGCTCCATGCAAATATTCCCGTGGACACAGGCCTGTGATCTGTTCATTATTCCAAGCCAACACCAGGATTTTGACATCATTGTCTGTGGCATGTTCTTTGCTTTGATCTGTCCTTTGGTCTGGGAGCTGCCAGATTTCCATAACTGGGTCACCCAGTTCTTTCTCAACTTTGTTTTCTGCTGTGAAATGAAAAATTAGCATTTTTCTGTGACATATATTCAAGGGCTTCTGTGAAGACCTTGAGTGGCCACTCTGGAAATCAGGAGTCCTGAAATAGGTGGGCTAATAGGCAGGAAAGTATTCATAGTTGTGGATAAGAGGAATTTTCAGTGAGCAATCACACAGTTTGGATGAAAATCGTTGGTTGTTCAAAAAGATAAATGTTATTTTGATGCACAGGAGTGATTTTAAACTGTCTCTGCACTTTGCATAGTGAAAAACACCACTCCAGTGCCTAAGAATAAATAGTAATAAAATCTTATTATAATTACAACAATAATTATAACCTTGATTTAAAAATCGTTTTTATCTCTGAGAGGCATGAGTCACAGCGAGTGATTTATTAATTAAAATTGAGAAGGTGATGGAAGGTGCCATTAGCGGTAGCTGCTCTTTAACCACTAGAGAGCGTTCAAGAACTGCTTTAAAGCTCCGTTTTCAGCTCATCCCTTGAGCTCCGGGATTTATCTGAGGGACACGGGACAGTCACGGTGGTTTGAAGGAGATTTAGGGAGACGCCTCAGTTCTGGCTTCTGCTGGTGATGAAGAGTGTGATGAAGGAAAGGAGGCAATCCTCGAATATTTGGGGTTTTGCCGTGATTATTCCCACGGGGTGCATCCATCCCTAGTGGCCAACAGCACATCAGAGATGGCTGTTAGGGGAAAAAAAATATTGGAAGTGTTAGAGAAAGTGAAGTTTTTGTTCCAGTTTTATTATTAGAAGGCCTGGATTGCATATTCAAAGGATGACTAAGCAGTGCCATTTTATTAACTCAGTGCTGATAACGTTTTTAATTATTTGTAAAAAGTCATCATCCTATGAAGAGTTTTGGCTAAAAGCTGGAGCAGGATGCCCAGAGAAGCTGTGGCTGCCCCATCCCTGGCAGTGTCCAAGGCCAGGCTGGACAGGGCTTGGAGCAACCTGGGATGGTGGGAGATGTCACTGCCCATGGCATTTAAAGATCCCTTCAACCCAAACCATTCCATAATCCTAAAATTACTACTGGGACCTCGACAGAGAATTAAAAAAATCCATGGAGCCCCTCAGTGTCATGACTGCTTTGTCTTTGCTTTGTCTTTACTTTGTCCTTCCTCTTTAGAGTCCATTTTCCAAGGGGGTTTGTATAATCCGTGGGGTCAGGGTGAGAAGTGAACACAACAGTGATTGTTACTGTAAAAAAGCACCAGATTTCTGATGAAATCTTGTTAATTATGATGTTGAGGAACCCAAAGCTAATTTTCCCTTCAGGAATTCTCACTCCTGCGCTGCTCTCCTGTCTTTTCCCCACTAGAAGGCAGAAGCGAGGTTTCATGAGCGCATTTACTGAAAAAAAATTGAATTGCCCAGCAGGAAGATTTACAACAAACTGACTGCTGCTGGTTTTTTGTGGTTTTATCACCTTCACTCTTCCCATTTTCCAGGGTGCAGGGCCTCCCCAATCCCGACCTGACACCCGGGTTGTGTGTGCAGCACCCGTGGTTATCCATTGGTGGCTTCTGTGGTGGGCTCTACCTCCTCCAGCCTCACAGGGCATGGAAGGATGCATTATCCTGCTGGAACTTCAGGGGGAATGTTAAAAGGAGGATTGTAATTAATTGAGTTGGAATTTGGCCAAGGCAGAGACTTTAATATGTCTTTTTTCCTGGCTCTTTTTTAATTTATTTTTTTTCTGCAGGCACAGGAGTTGTATAACACCCTTGTCTAGAGCTTTGACAAATTCCTGGCAGTTCTATTCCTGGCAGGAAGGTCCAGCCGTGGGGCTGGGGGATCCATTCAGCTCTGTGTGGGTGCAGGAATGTCTTTGCTGTTCCCTTATCCAGGTCCCTTAAAGATAAAATTGATGTGTACAGCATGTATTTAGTGAGAGCCTATAGAGTGTTAGTACTCCCTTTCAGCACATTGATGCTTTCATGTTTTAAGCTCTTGGCTAAGCAAATCTTTGTACTTCTTCCCTCCTTTTCCTTAGCAGCAATTAAACTCCCCGGGCATATTTATACAAAAATCCCTGTTCTTTCCAAGGCAGAAACACTTTCTCTTTCTTCCCAACAGATTTGAAACCTCCAGATGACTGCAGCAATTTTGCCAGTTAGCAAAGAGAACCAACGTTACCTCATTTCTCTGGCAATTCTGCAATGCCATTTGCATAATGTGAAGTTTAGATCTTCCACCGTCACATGCTCCCACTCATTTACCACCCTAATGTCCATTGGAAGTGCACGATGGAAGTGCTGGAACATTCCTAGTTCTTTGTTTCATATCAGGCTTGGATTGAACCAGTTGCTTAATTTTCCCCAATTCCTGCAGCACTGCAGGAGTTCCCAACATTTGTCCTCCTGATGTGCTTGTCTGAATTGCTGTGTCGTCTTTGCTGCCTTCTCTAATGGCTTCCTCCAAATAAAATGCCTTTATGGCATCGAGGAAAATAACAAGCACTTTTTAAACCCCATTCTTCCTTATTTTTCCCCCCCATAAACTGTAAAAATCTGCATATTTGATTGATGCAACTTCATCCTGATCTGAAGCCACGCTACTTTTCCCTCACTGCTCCCTCTAAAACTGGCTCTGATCTGCTGGCTACGAGTTTTGCAGAGGTTTGTTGGTTTTTTTTTCTGTACTGACAATAAACTTTCACCTCCACAATTATTTTGCTCAGCAGAGTCACCTTTTGCCAGGATTGAGGCAAGGATTGCCTTCAGCCAGGCACCTGCGAGTCTCTCACTCCCACAATTGTTTGTAGTGGTGTTATTTTTGTTCCACAGCCTTTCTGGGTTTTAACTGTTGTTAAAAACAGTCGTGTTTTTAACAAACAAAGTGCCTGTTAAACAAAGTGTTTTAGTGGAGTCCTTCATGCACAAAGATGTGCTGGATCTGATCCTTCATGTTTAATATGCAGCCACAGGGTCACAGAATCACGGAGTCACAGAAGGGTTTGGGTTGGAAGGGGCCTTAAAATCATCTCATTCCACCCCTGCCCTGGCCTTGAATACTTCCAGGGATCCACAGCTTCTCTGAGTAACCTGTGCCAGGATCTCATCACCCTCACAGGGAAGAATTTCTGGCCAATATCCAATCTAAACCCACCCATTGGCATTGTCACATGCCTTTTATTGACAAAAACAAAATCAAAAAAAACCAAACAAAAAAACCCCCAAAACCAACAACAAACCACTAATTTTTAATTGATAGATATATTAGATATTTTAAACCCAAGTTTTAAAGCCCTTCTGTTTATTGTTCCTATAAGCAGGGTTGATGACAAAAGCAGATGCACTCCATTACTCCTGTGACAGCAAACCATGTGGCTTCCTTGTGTTCCAGCTGCATTTTGGACTTTAATTAAATACAGCATCTCATTCCTTGGCTTTTCTCTCCACTGTATCCCTTCACATACTTTCATTTTTATTTTCCCCTTGTCTTCCCCCACCCATATTTTCCTTTTTAGAGCTCTCCCTACTGTGAGCCCTAATTTGTTATATCCGTGTGTGCACCTTGGGTGAACTCTGAGCCCCTGCAGCCCCCCCAGCACTGAGGTGGATGTGATCAGCACTTGCTGAGCAAGGATTTGGGTTTCCTAGAGCTCAGGACATTTTGTACACTTCCCTTTTCTCCCGTCAGCGTGAGATATATGTGACACATAACGTGATGTGTGATGGGAGCGTGTACAACAAAAAATAAATACAGCGATACCCTCAGAGGTGCCTTCGGGATGGTTTAAAAAAAAAACAAAAAACAAAAAGGGAGGGAGTAGGAAATAAAATAAGCAGCCCTGAAATTTTTGTTTTTTAGCTCTTTCCACGGGCAATTCCTCGGTTGGTGCCGTTGCTATCGCCGGGAAGGGTGTTTTACACGCCGCTGTGAAAGGGGAGTCTGCGCCTCTGGGGACGCCGATAAGGGCGGCTGGGGGGCGGTGGGCTCACCGACCACACGGCCTTTCCCTTTCCTCCTGCTCCGAGGGGCCTCGACGTGTGCGAGGAGGGATAGCCGTGCCCTCATTATCATCTCTCTGCAGAGGAGCATCGGCAGCGTCTGCCCGGGCTGCGCTGCCTCCGTTTGTCCCCCCGCGTTCCCGGCCCCGTCGTTAAAGCGGCTTTATCAGCTCCTTCAGGGACAACAGGGAGTGACACGATTCTGCAGCACGTTTGGGCAGCTCAGACCTCCCAGAAAGGGATGGCCCCGGCCATCAGAATTGCTCATTTTTAGGGATTTCTGTCACCACACCTTCAGGAGACCAGGTTTCCCTTCTAGCAGTTTCCTTCAGCAGACAGGGGTGTGACAGAAATATCTTTTCATCCTCCCACCATCCCTCTTTCAAAAGCTTTTGACCCTCTGAGGAAGGAGCTCCTGGGAATACCATCCACAGAGCTGATTTCCTGCCAGCTTTCCACAGCTGGGATCCAGTGGGAACAACACCCACACATCCTCTGGGACCCCCCACCCTCCCTGGTACCCCCAGCCTTCGAGGGGGGCCAGTTGGGATGGTTGGTGGACAAGCAGCCATCCCATATTCCCCAGAGGGACATGGCCCAGTCCCTCTGAGCTAATTCACAACATATTTTACCTTGCTTAAATATCCCACCATGGAAATTCTCAGGAATATCAGTTTTGAATACAGACCAGTGTGCTGCTGACCTGAAGCCACTCAGGCACATAAATGCCCGAGAGATTTTACACAGTACCATTGAGTTCCACCCAAATTTTTGCACACTTTTGAGAGTTTTTTAGGGCTACGTTTTCATCTGCAGATGTTTTAGGCCAGCAGCTGTTTATTTGTGGTGTGGCTGGTACGATGGGGGAACACCTGAGAGCTGAAGCCTCTGCAGACTGCTGTGATGGTATATCATAAAATCATGGATGATTATAGACGTGTGAAGAAATGCAGGGAACAAGGGAGGAGTTGGATCATGGTCCAGGTGACAAATTTCACCTGAGTCCTTTCCCTGCTGTGTCACAGACCATGGGGAGGAGATCTATTCCACTGGATGCAGGTACACGTTATCAGCCTGCATTGGAAAACCTTTCATTTTATTCTCAGTTTTATCTCCCAGTAATCTTCCAAGCATTTCTACAATTGAGCAGATGTTTAATACCTAGGGACAAGTCTAGAATTGAAGGAAAGATATTTTCCAAGTAATTTGGGGGAACCTGACAAGAATCCCTCAGTGCTGGCTGCTAACTGTGTTTTCTTCCTCTTTTGATAGATCTGGTTGTGTCAAGGAAAGTCTCCATGGACTTGGTCTAACAAAGGCATGATGGATCTGACCCTTTGTAATCTTTGCCAATAAAGCCGGAAAAAATGTTATTTTTTCCCTCTGTTGCTATCCTGCCAAACATCATTTTGCTCCCAGGAAAGACTGGCTTTGTCTCATGCTCAGTGCAGTACTCACCCACCTGGGCTTGTATCTTTTACCCAAGCATGCCAACTATTTTTTTCTTTTTTTCCCTTTGTATTGCCAAGGATTTTTTTGATTTATTGTGCCTCGTCTCTTTCTGAGGTAACGTTATAATCTTGAAAGGAGATTTTCCTGATCAGTTGCCATAATAAACAAAGCAAATCTGCCTCGGGTGATTGCAGACATTAAGCACACTTGGATCCCTGTGGCTCAGGATTTATTATGGACCATAAGGTATCTATGGGATGCATGGATAGGAAATTCAGAAGGGAAAAAGGGCTCCTATCCCAATTAGGCTGGTGAAACTAAGAATGGTGAGAGACACAGAAATAAGGATGCTATTTCTGATACTCTAATGAAGAAGGAGAATCTGTTCAAGCAGCTCTCCCAAAATTTCACTGTTCACTTAAAATGTGCTTGCTGCTTGTTAGGAACAACCTCCCAGGCCTGCTGGCATTGCTGGTGTTAATTACTGACTCCGGAGCTGTGTGAAGGAGGTTGAGGATTTAGATTCTTTGGACAATGTAGAAATTCTGCCTAGAAATGAGGGATGTGTTGCTCAGGTTTATGGCTAACAGAGGCATGGGCTGCTTGGGGTTGGAAGGGACTTTAAAGCTCATCTCATTCCCAGCTCCTCCCATGGGCAGGGACACGTTCCATTATTCCAGATTGCACCAAGCCCCTTCCAACCTGGCCTTGGACATTTCCAGGGATGGGAATCCACAGCTTCTCTGGGCACCTGTGCCAGAGCCTCCCTGTCCTCACAGGGAACAATTCCTTTCTAACATCTGACCAAAATCTCTCCTATTTCACTTTGATTTGTCTCATATTTTTTATCTCCAGCACAGCAAGTGAGCCCGAAATGACTCAAGGATTTAAAACTAAGTCTTAGGGCAGTACAAAAATATTCTAATGTTTTTTGTCTGGTCAAAGTGGCTCATTTTATAAACAGTATTTCCTAATTGATTTCCTTCCCACCACATCATTCATTGCAGTGTCCTTCTGTGTGACCCCACCTCAGCTGGGAGCTCGGTGTGATGGATGCTGTGCAAACACAGGTCTGGGATGGATCCTACACAAACAATTCCCAAGGATGAGGCAGGCAGAAGGTGCTGGGAAGGAGCAGCATCATTTGACTGTGCAAGTGGAAAACTTCCACAGGCACACAAGGCAGTCTTCCCAAGAATACCCTGGGAACCTCTGGCACAGCCAAGAGCTGAATTAGCATCTCCTGAGTCCTTCAAAGACAATCCTTTCTCCCCAAATCAGTTTTATTTTCTAACAGAAAGCCAATGGGAAGAAGCCTTTGATTTCAGTGATTTAGGCAGGGTCCCAAATGCTCCCAAAACCCCATTGCTGTGTTCCCAAGCCACCTCATCCAATGCAGAGAAGAATTTTAACCTCTGTTTCTGTCAAGTTCTGACTCAAAGTCAGGTAAAGGGTGGTGGCTCAGCAGGAGCTCTGGACCCGTGCTGGCAGTTCTATGAAAATGACTTATTTTTGTCACTTCTCGTTATTAGTCATGTCTCACATGGGGTGTGTTGGTACCTTCTCTCTGTCTCTCTTTGCTCTGCAGTTTGAATTTGGACATGCAGTGGGGTATTTTTTGCTCAGTGCACATCTTATGTACAGAATAGTTCAAGGAAAGTCATTTCCTGACCAATCCTTGCAATGACAAGACCCAGTGTTCAATCTTTATCATTCCCAATAGCCAGAAACCAGTGGAGGCAGATGCTGAGAGTTTGTAGCCCACATTTTCAAGAAAAGCAAAGAGGCACATTCTCTTCCTCTGCTCTATCCTTCTTCTAATCCTTGTGCATTTGCAAAGGCTTAAAAGCAAAGCATGTGGAAATGCCCATGGTGAGCCTGATTGGTTATCAGCTAATTCATTCCCAGGGGTAAAGCCCACACTGGTGAAGTCATCCTGGGCAAATGGGCATCCTGAATGATTCTTTTTTTGCCAAATCACTGGCTGAGTGATATATTCAACTTTAATTTTTTTTGCATTGTCAGAAAAAAAAAAAATAAAGGCAGCTTTCAGGTTTCACCCGGTAGGTTTTTCACATGCCAGCGGTGATTCCTTTACATGTTTGAAAATTCCCACATCCAAATTAACCCATGCAAGGTTGCTTTTCATTCATGTTTCTCAGAGAGGGACTTTGAGCAAGGGTATGGAGTGATGGCAGAAGGGGGAATGGTTTTAAAATGAGACAAGGTGAATTTATATTGGGTATTGGGAAGAAACTCTTCCCTGTGAGGGTGGGGAGGCCCTGGCACAGGTTGCCCAGAGAAGCTGTGGATGCCCCATCCCTGGAAATGTCCAAGGCCAGGTTGGAAGAGCAATCTGGGACAGTGGGAGATGTCCCTGGCCTGGAACTGGGTGATCTGGACACCAGCAGTCCAAGCAGAAACTATTTTTTTCCCCAAAAAATTTTTGCTTGTCAGTCCCTTTTCAAAACCCCTGCCTTTGGCTATGCCACCCTGCTGGAATAACCTGTCAACACCTTAAAACTTTGATTTTTGTTCCCAGAGAGAGGTTTGGCAAATTAATTTGCTGAAAGAGTGATCTCTAAGGTCCCTTCCCAGCCAAGCCCTGCTGGGACTGAGTGGAAGTTGCCCTCAGGTGAGCAAGGGCTGGCCAGGGCAGAGCAGGTCACAAGTGGCCTTTCCTTGTCACCTTGTCACACCACGAGCTGCTCCTCTCCTGTCACATCCAAGGAGAACAAAAGGGGCCATTTGTTGCCGAGCTGCTGCCCAGCTGGGGCTGTGTCTAATCAGAGTTAATTAGGGGAGCAGAGGCTCTGCAAGGCTCCCTGTCCCCGAGGAGCTCCCGAGGACCCACCGCTTCATCCCGGCGCCTCCGCTGCCAATTTTGGGAGCTGCCTATTATCAAACACCAAAAGGTAGAGATTGCACAGGATCCCTGGCAAGCAGCACAAAGTATCCCCAGCTCAATACTGAAGCAATGACTAATCAGGGCATCCCAGGAGGAAGCTTTGCAGTAGCTCTTGCAAGGGTAATGAGGACGATTTCCATAGCCGTGACACTTTGGGCCAAGCAAAATGCTACAAATCTTGTTTATTCTTATTTATTCTCTCCTGGAGCGGCAGGTAAAGCACAGAGCCAAAAGAAAAGGGCTTTTCCTGGGGGAGGGATTGCACCAAATGTTTTGCAGGACGAACAGCCGGGGTTGCTGTTTTATCACAGCAGCACTAATAGCTAAATTCTATTAATTGCTGAATGTTGTTTTGTTTGGCAAATACAGGAAGCAGTTTACATGGCTACGCAAGTGCTCTGGTTCCCAGTCCTTCTGAAATGGTATTATTGTAACGGGATAATTCTGATTAAGGACAGTTCCCTGAGGAAGGAGGGCCTTTTGATGACTGAGTCATTTCCTCTCCCTGCTCGGCTCCAGGGCGATAGCGCCTCTCTGCCACAGGCACACACCCTTTGTAGCCAGGGAATGCTCCACAGAGGAGGTCCAAAGCACAGCCTCAGCCTTGGGTGGAAATGCCTGAGGCCATGAGTCCTAAAGAAAGCACTGGAGTGCCAGAAATATGCCAGCAGTCCAAGCAGAAACTACTTTTTTCCCCAAAAAATATTTCACTTGCCAGTCCCTTTTCAAAACCCATGTCTTTGGCTACACCACTCTGCTGGAATAACCTGTCAACCCCTTAAAAGTTTGATTTTTGTTCCCAGAGAGAGGTTTGGCAAGTTAATTTGCTAAAAGGCAGTAACACCTCTGCAAACCATGGCAGTGCAGCCTTCTCCTTCTGGATGGAGTCACCTGCCACCAGTGACCACCAGGCCAAGGCCACCAGGTCAATCAACACAGGTCAGAAATCAGTAACAGCAAAACTGTTCACTCCTAAACTACAGAAAATTCAGAGTAAGAGCCTAGAGAGAAAAAATTCCATGTCCTCTCACAACTCATGGGCATCAACCACCAGGGGATGTGATTCCTAGTGGAACATGGTAGCCAAGAACAGCCCTCAGCCTCTCATTTCTCTTTGATTTTTGTCCCATATTGCTATGGGAGATGCTCGGATGAGCTCAAGCCTAACCATGGCTTAGCAAGAAAATGTTCCTGTTATCACTCCTGAGTTCAGCCCAAGCCCTTCTCAACGTTTTCCCTTTTGAGGTGCAGTAATTGCTCTCCGATTAGGCAGGAAACTGTACCAGGGTTATTGCTCTAAAGGAGCCAGTGTTATCAAAAAACAACACATCAGGGCCTGTCCTCACAGGAAGGGAATCATAAGTAATCAGCAGGGCTATAATGCAATTGGCTGCTGCTCCCTCCACGCCAAGAGCAGAAAAAAAGCACCATAGGACTTTTTTTCTTTTTTTTTTTTTTGGTAGCCAAAGTGTTTTCAAAGAGGCCTGGTTCCTCTTTGCCTCCCTGTTTGGCTTCTCCAAACATTGCTGTGTTTCCTCAATAGGACATAAAAAAAACCTTTGCTGTGTGTAAGGATGAGGTAGGGCAGCCTTCCTCCCAAATTTTACAGACTGGTGCCATCCCCTTCCCTGAGTGCCTCCCCCCAGTTTGGGAGGAACATGAGGCAAGGGGGAAGAACTGGCCTTGAGCAGAAAAATGATGAAGATCCTTCAGTGGCGCCCTTCCTGCTCTTTATTCCCATTCAGGTTACCTCCCTTGGAAATTCCTTCTAAAAATAGGTATTTCCCAACACATGAATACACACAGGAGCAGGGGTGGGTGTAACGTTGGTTCTCTTACACTACTACTCAACATAATGGCCTTTTAACCCTGTCCAAAGTGGAAAGATGAATTCATTTCATCCATCAGGAGCTGCATCAATATAGTTTCATTGGGTAGGATCTCCATCCCATCCATCCATCCATCCATCCATCCATCCATCCATCCATCCATCCATGAACACACCCACAGTGTGCACAGTACTTACAGCTGGGTAACAGAGCCCAGCACGTGCTACAAAAGGAAACAGAAATATTTGGATTAGGTAATAATACAGAATCCAACAGGAGGAGATGGCAAGGTAGCAAAGGGAAGGCAGGGCAGAAAGGATTTCCCTTACTGCTGGACCACAGGTGAGGATTTCAGGGTGCCACCCTGGTCAGGTGGTCAGGGGACATGGGGCAGTGGTGAAGGAGAAGCTGTGAGAGTAAATTCTCCTGGAGGAGCATTTTAACAGCTCTTCCTGCTCAGCTGAGCCTGCCCTCAGAGTTTCTGACAGTCCCTGATGGTTGAGGAAAGGAAGGAATAAAGCAGAAAACAAAAAATTCTGTCAACAGACCGTTTTGGAATGTTTCAATGTTTTGCTGTTTGGTGAGTTTAACCCTGGGTAACAAAAAGGACAATACATGAACCTTGAGCTGTCAGAGGAGAGGCTGGAAAATCAGTTGGTATCAGCGAGAAAGGTCCCAACATTTTATGCTTATCATGTGTCCCCAGAAATAGAAATATTTGTCCTTTGGTTGATGCTTTTCCTGTCTGTTTTTCCCCCTCTATTAAACATGGAAGTCCTCACTGCTTAATTGAGCCCCTGGATGAGCTGGAGTTCTGGACACACAGGGATGTGATCACATTTCCCCCACAAGCTCACAACCTCCCTGGCAGGAGCCTGGGCTGCTCAGAACTCACAGATGCAAGTCTGAAGAGCCCAAGCAGGAACATCTGCTTTGCCAGGAGTCACGATTTCCCTGTTTGGTCTGATCCAGGGGTCATGGTCCTTCAGACCTCAGCACAGAGCTTTTTACCTCAAGGGGTACTTCCAGTGCTGAGCTGCTTTTACATCTCAGCTGCTCTCCCCAAAACGACTTTTGTCAGTTTGGTTGTTTGTTTTAGTGGTGATGTTTTCAAACTAAAGCCTGCGTGCCCAGGAGGCACATAAAATAAGAGGCTTTTAAAAGCCAGAGGATAAATAAAACACAACCTTGAATAAACAACGGGCTTTTGTCCTAATTTCCTCCCATTCCTTAATGGATGCTGATAAACTATCTGAATTTCTCAGTGTATTAATGCCACAATGACAGCAACACCAAACCCACAACTTCACAATAGCAATGATTTGACCAAATCGTTGCCTTTGAGGCAAGCAATTGTTTCATTCCAAGTGGGTTGTAGGATATCACCGCCTTACCAGGCTGCTCCTTTCTCTACCCCATCACAGAGGGTTTCAGTGAGAGGCATTTGTCAAAGAAAATCCACTCAGGGCTAAAACATTCCATAGAAAAAAACAGAAACAATCTTGTTTGACCAGGTAAGACCATGCACATCACGTTTAGTTACTGATTTTATGCTCAGCACTTTTACAAAGTGAAACTGTTAAATTTTCCCCTGTGATGGTGTGCCTGCAGAAGTGCCAGGACAGCTCCAGTACTGCCTGATGTCCTCTGCAGTGGGTCTGGCTAGGAAGACCTTCCCTTTGTTGTTTCTGGTCATGTGGTTAATTCTTCCCCTCACCCAGGTTTGTGCTTCTATGGATTTCCAGGTGGTGGATGCCCCATCCCTGGAAACACCCAAGGTAAGGTTGGATGGGATTCTGAACAGCCTGGTCAAGTTGAAGATGCCCCTGCTCATTGCAGGGGGTTGGACAAGATGAGCTTTAAGACCCTTTTCCAACCCAAACCATTCCAAGATTACAGATCCATGATCTGTGTTTAAGCACAAGAACTTCTGCACTGTGAATGACAAGGAGCTTTTTTATCCCTTGGGCCCAGTGGGGATCAGAGCCAGGCTGAGGCCAGGATTTCTGCTCCCAGCAGCTTCCATCCATGAATTCACTCACAAAGGGCCCTCGACTTTGCACCAAGGGCGAGTCAGAGCAGCCTGAACACCCACCCAGAGCTTTGTTTGGAGAACATTCCCAGGGCACGTCACGCCCCATCCATTTTTCCTTCTGAAAGTCTCAGAACAAAGCGATGCTCAGTAACATAAACACACACACACACACCAAACACAGCCAGAAATAGACAGTGAGCAAAAACAAAAGTTACAAGCAAAACAAATTTACAGAAAAACATGACTCTGGGCATGTCTAAACACAGCATTAATTTGGTGAGTGTATGCACTTTATGGCTTGGTGAGAGAAATTGTTCTTCCTCCATATCAACCCATTCCCTTTTGGTTTTTTATTTCAGGACATGTATAATTTTTACTGAAGGGGGGAGGAGGTGATAATTTTCACAACCAGGTTTAATTGTGCTTCAGAAGCAAGCCAAACATTAGAACGGGCCAATTCCTAAAAGCACACTAAAATATTTCATGTGAAAAGACCTCATCTCCAGGAATGAAAGCTGAGAGTTCACATGGAAAGCACAATGATTTGTTACAACGAGAGCAGGTGGGCATCATCCTAAAGAGCAGGAATATTTGCCCATCCACTGTTTCTTTCCTGAAGGATTGTTTTCTCATGTAGCAAGAAGAGAAGCCAGACCTTACATCATCAGAAACAATCTCTGGGCATCCACGTGAGACTCAAGCAGGGCACGGATTCAAGAATTAAAAAGAATAGCAGGGGGTTCTTCAACTCTGATTTTAGAGAAAAAAAGGGCTGAAAACCAAGAGATTTTTAATTTATAATTAATAGGCATTCCAATCTCCAAGGCAAATTAAAGTTCTCCTATGCACAGGATTATCCCAAACCTAAAAGAGACGGAAGCTGAGCATTCCCCTTCCAGTCACAAGGCTTTTCTCTTTGATCCCTAAAAACATCCTGGACATCACAGCATGCCCTCAGTCCATCCTTGGGAGCTGACAGCCTGGCACAGGAGCAGGGCTGGGAGCACCAGGCCTGGCTGTGTTATGATGAATTCTCTGTTTTAATGATTTGGAGGAAAATATTGTTCGTGAGCTACATAAACAATTTTAATTGGCTTGGGCGCCCAAAATGTGCTTTTTTTGTTTGGCTGCCAAGGTTGCTTTCTCGCTTGCTAATTATGTTTCGCTTTAGCTTTCAGCAAAAACAGGAAATAAAGCATCCATTACTCGAATGACAACTTTTCAACAAGCCAAGATTTCAACATCCATTGTGTAATTTCCGACCCGGAGCCAGCTAGGAGCTAAGTGCCTTTTGAGCCATATATCCCCTCTCACAAGGGCCTTTTGGGCCCCTCGTGCTCCTAAATAATATTTGTGTGCCTGGAACAGGCCAGACACATTTGCTGCTGCTACCCAGTGCCCAAAGAATTCCCTTTCCTACCACAAGATTTCAAGGATCCTGAAGCAGAGCATCTTTTTTTCCAAGGTCACGGAATGATGGGAGAAGGAGGGATGGTTTTAAAATGAGAGAATTCAGATGTGAGGAAGAAATTCTTCCCTGTGAGGGTGGTGAGGCCCTGGCACAGGGTGCCCAGAGAAGCTGTGGTTTTCCCATCCTAGGAGGTGTCCAAGGCCATGTTGGACAGGGCTTGGAGCAATCTGGGATAGTGGGAGGTGTCCCACGGCAGGGAGGCTGGAATGAGATGGTCTTTAAGGTCATGGTCTTTAAGGTCATGGTCTTTAAGGTCCCTTCAAAGCTAAACCATTCTGTTTAAATGGTTTAATGGCTTAGCATTCTGTTAAACCACTCCGTGATTCCAGATGTCAAGCCAAAGGCTGCCCACGTGCCTGGAAATCAAACTGCAGAGTTTTTAGGAAAAGATTAAATGACGGTTTCTTCTCTCTCAGGTGAAAACATGGTGGAGTGACCAACCCTCCTCTGTGTGTGTGTGTTTTCCTTATACATCTCTGTTTCTTCAAGGCTGATATTGATTCTAAGCTCTGATTTGTCAGGGTTTTTTAACAAGCTTTGCGAGTTAGGCTGTTTTTTCCACCCCCTCCTGAGATGCCCTGTCTTTTGTGGTTTCAAAAGACACTTTCAAAAGCATCCAGAATGGATGCTCTGTGCCATTTCCCAGCTCAGCTGTGGAGGAGAAGCTCTTCTTCCTTGTGTTCAGCCAACTGAGCTGTTCTTGGCAAAGCAAGCAATAGGTACCTACCACATGGTGGGGGTGAGTGAGGATGCCCTTTAAATTACCTATAAAACCCTTTGATTCAAACTGCTGATGTTGCCATAGGCAATTTGCTAAGCTTATTGATCATCTTCTGTTTAAATTAAAGTTTGATGTCCTGGAACAGGCTATTCAGCACCGAGAGCTAATGGGATGGGATGAGATACAGGGAGCCAGAGAAACATGCACATGGGGGAAATGGATTGTGGTCAAAAAGGGAAAAAAAAAAAAGAGGGTTATATGCTGAATAGGTTCCATGGGTCAGTTAGCAATAAATATTGTGGTTGTAAAAGAGTCTGGAGGTGGAGATTTGTCTGTGTAATTAAAGGGAAACCAGCAGCTTGTTAGAAAACTAAAAATTTCAGGGAAAGGAAGTGTAAAAATGAGTGTTATGATTTATTATAAGTGTGTGCTCAGTGATATCTGCTGGAAATTCCAGCTGCCCCAAGTTTTTGCTAAGCTGGGCGAGATTTGAGCCTGTACAGGCAAGAGGTGATGAAGGTAAACATTGGCCAAGGAAGTCGGGAGAGGTTGTCCCTGGTAGATGTGTGTCTGTCTCTCCATCTCTCAGTCAATCATACAATCATTCATACTCTCACAAAATAAAGCTTTGGAATGAAGAAAAATCAGGCTTTCATGAAGAATTAAAGATTCCTTGCTAGAGCCCTACCCAGCAAGGCTGAGGCTTTTTTTTTTTCCCCCATGAAAATCAAGGTTGATTTCCTGGTTTTAGATTAGTTTTCAAGCTTTTCAGTGTTTTCATTACACACCACCACGTTTGCTCTAAAGTCAATGGAACATATTGCACTTGCTGAAGGAATATCAACATAAATTCTACAGCTGTTACCAGAGGTACAAGTGAGACAACAATGAAACTTTTCCAGGCTAGGCATGGAATTTTGCCCACACTGATCTAGGAAGTAATTTCATAACTCCTCCAGACTTATTAAAGTTGAAATAGTGTTGGTAAATAGTGATCCTGTCAGATGTTCACCAGCAACTGGAGCAGCCCAGGCTATGGAAGGTGTCCCTACCTACAGCAGAGGTTGGGATGAGAAGGACTTGAAGGTCCTTTCCAACCCAAAGCATTCCAGGATCCTATAAACATCTCGAGACGAGCTGGCAGCTGCTGATGGTTTTGGCAGGAAACCTTCAGACATTCTCCTTTATCTCCAATATTGCTGTAAATCTGTAATCCTTTAGAAAAGAAAGGCTTGCAAGATATGGACTTTATTTATAAGCCATCTAAGCATCCAGAATTTTTGTTTCTGAGCCCACCCACTTGGCATCCACAGTTTCCTTGGGCAACCTGTGCCAGGGCTTCAGGGAAGGATCAGGGATTTGCCCAATACTCCACCTAACCCTGTCCTCTGTCACTGTGAAGCCATTCCCCCTTGTCCTGTCTCCCCAGGCCCTTATCCAAAGTGTAGCACTCTTGGAGCCTCTTTAGACCCTGGAAAGGGCTCCAAGGTCTCTCCAGAGCCTTCTTTTCTCCAGGCTGAGCCATGAAGGCTGGGGAACTGCCGTGGTGGCCGGGAGGAGCTATCGCAGGAAGCCATCTGTGCACAGGCAGCTCTGCAGGAAACCCCGCCAGCCCAGCACCCATCTTTCATTATTATTTCCCTCCCTGGCAGTTTTTCTCCTTGACACTTTCCCCAAACGACACCGGGGAGGAAGTGAGTTGTCAATTGAGCATCGTGGCTCGTTCCTGGGCCGTGGAATGCAAAGTGCTTTAGTTAAGAGGCAGTGCCTATTTATTGGGCACTTGTTTCCTGTAGGCACAGCTAACAGGAAATCTACTGGGAATAGAAATAGTGTGTAAAACTACAGTAGGTGCTTTTAGAATCATAAAAAGCACAGAATCAGCTAGCTTGGAAAAGACCTTTTAGGATTGTCAAGTCCAACCACTCGAGTTTTCCTGATAAAGGCGATTTTTGTCTGGGCAGAAATTCGTGCTCATTGTTTTAGTGAGTTCTCAAAAACACAGAAAATTGTGAAACAGTGGGGGAAAAAATCAATTAGGGGACAAAGCCTGATAAAAACTTTCAACAGCTCAGAGAAAAGCAGTAGTGCAGAATGTACCTGTAGGGTGTCAATGGATACTCCTCTCCGGAAGCAAAGCAAACCCCACCTTTCAAACTGAAGTTTATATCTTTTCCACGGATATACAATGACTTAAATAGACATTAATTCTACAAGAATGGCCATTCATTCTGAAAGAGCCACAGGGTGGTGGGAAGAAAACACAGAAAATGTTGCTGAGATTGCAAGCCATCCTATTGTTCATATTGTCAGTGCAATATTAGGGCACTAATCCCACCTGGAAAATATTTTTTCCTCTGCCCAGGCCACTGGTTATGCAATTATTAATTACATCTCATATTGCATAAACCAACAAAAATATCTCTAGAACATTCTCTGAACTATTGATAAAAATCTTTTCGATTGAAACAGCTGATCTAGAAAACAAATCTAAAATCTAAAAAAGGTTTATCAATTCAGTGTAAATGATGTAATTCTAGGAGTCTGGTGATTCTACTTGTGCTATCTTTTTTTAAAAAAAGATCATTATTCAGCCTTTCCCCAAACATAAGCTTAGAGTAAGCTTAAAGCTTGTCATTTCTGCTGCACTCTGCTATGGGGAACACCACTGGATTTTATTTCACTCGAGGAAAGCAGCAAGAAACTCCTCAAGATACTCCAGAACAGGCTGTTCAGGGCAAGGCTGGACTTCCCATCCCTGGAGGGATTTAGAAGCTCTGTGGATGTGGCACTTGGGGACACGGGTTAGTGGTGGCCTTGGCAGTGCTGGGGGAACAGCCTTAGAGGGTTTTTCAAGCCTAAATTATTCCCAGATCTAAGCTGTGGCTGCAGAGCCAGGATTTTGCTGGGTTGGTGTAACAGCACAGGAAATATTCCCCATGTAGGTCTGTCCCAAGTTTCCTACTCAGCAGGTAGTAAAGGAAACAGGAAATCAGGCCTCAGGAAGGCTGAGAAGACATCGCTGAGCCTGAAGGAGAAGTTCCCAAAGCAGAAACGAGCAGAATTCCCTCAGCAGAAAACCCCAGCTGCTGGGGCAGGAGGGGCAGAAATTGTGCAAGAAGCTCAATCGGCGCTGAAATGAGGAAGGAAATAATGTGTTAAATGATTTAATTCTCTGAGCTCACTTTGTTCCTCACAGATAGACCCAGAATTGGGGCTGATTACAGTGCCTTGTTTTGATTAACAGAGGGAGATCTGAGACAGAGACATTTCTATCGGTTTCAAAGGGTTCCCACGTCTTGTATTTCATTTTCGCAGTGGGGTCAGGAATTCAAAGAACATTTATCTTTCATTCTTTATAGCTAAAAATTTATTTTCAACGATGCCAGTTTAATACCAGTCAACTCCAACTGACCTTATTATACTTCAGTGGAATTACTCCAGATTTACACCAGTGGAACTAGGTGGACTTTATCTGGTGCTAAATGAATTTATGGGTTTTGAGTACTCTGTATATGCTTGTTCCACTTCTTGGGGAGTTTGCTGGGATTTAAGGGTGATCAATTATTTTAGTTGTGTTTCAGCTTTACATATTCCATCAGTCAGGTAATGCAGCCAGAATTTGGAAGTTAATGGGCCAAGTGCAGCCTCAGATGCAGCCTGGGATGCTGTTGAGGCCAGGTTCCCCACCAAACCATCACTCCTGCTGCCAGCACCTGACAAATCCGAGCTCCTCTGTACTGCTGCAGGAGATTAAAGCAACATTTCTTTTGTACTACCCCGTAATCTTTATGTTGGGTGGTAAAGTTAATGTACGGGATTGTCACTCAACCCATTTCACACCAAAGAGCCCAGAGCAGCTCTGAGCCAGCAGTCTGGGGGTGAGAGCATCACCCACCCATTCCTCAGCCTCAGAGGATGTGTGGAGCGAGCTGCTAAATGAATCATTAAAAAAGAATTGAGAATTCCCCAACTGTTGTAACTACTGAAAAACACCTCCACCCCCACGAGTCCCCAGCTCTCAGGAATGCCAACTCCCTCTCGGCTCGGAGGGAGAAATGTGTTTTAAACAACTCAGCTCTTTGCTGCGTGTGTTCCTGCTCGCAAGGAAGGGAGACAGGCTTGCAGAGCCCATTAGCTGTTCCACATGCACATCCATTGGCAAAGGGGAATTAGTTTCTGGCCGGCACACAGCCGCTGGGTAGCACAAAGGACAGACTCCTTTAATCTTCGGCAGCAGCATAGCGGTGTCCAGGCTTGTCAGAAGCTGCAGGAGGAGTGATGGCCGTGCTGCTGACAGCCTTCTAATTGGGTAGTAGAAAGCAGCTCTAAAGGATGTGTTTGTGCCAACAAGTGTGGCTTGACATCAAGAGAGATGTGCCGAGGAGCCGAGGGGGGAGCTGGATGCGCTCCGAGCCCGGCGGGGCTGGGGTCTCACAGCCAGCAGAGCTGAGCTGGGCTGTGGTGCTGCAAAGATCCAGCAGGGAACAGAGTGCTCCAGTGCAATCAGGAGTGCTTGGCCTGGCTGCTCTGCCAAAACGAGCTGCCTGTGTCCTTGAGCTCCAGAGGATCATGGAATGGTTTGGGTTGGGACATTAAAGGCCAGCCCGTTCCACCCCCTGACACAGCACAGGAGATGGGAGGTGTGAGAGCCACAAGCACTGGAAACCATTTGCCCACCATGGGTTTGCCCACTGATCCAGATTCTCTGGCTGCATACCCCACAGCCACCAGAGCTCCCAGGGCTGCACTGCTGGGATCCAGCAGCCAGGACTTCCCTGCTCCTGCAAATCCTCTGCAAAGCAGCGCCAGAGCTGACAGAAAGTTCATGCTGGAAAACACAGGCAGCTGTGTAACAGTGCCTTCAGTTAAATATTAATAGGGGATGCTGAAAAATTCCAGCTGGAAGGCTTGGCTGATAGGGAGTGTGTGATAGGAGCTGCTGCACCTACCTGTCACTGGGCTTAGGTGACTCTGCAGCTCACTCAAAGGAGAATTGAACCACAAATTAATCTGAGAGCGCTCAGCCCCTGTGGTTTTGGAATTAAATGCCTGCTCTAAATATAAATAAAGGATGATGGACTCACTGCCTAAAATATCTGGGAGAGAGCTGTAGCACAGGCAGAGTGAGGCCTCAGGTGCAGGCTCTGACTGGGACAGAAAATGCAGGGAAACATGTCCAGGCTTCCCAAGGCTTTGCTGTCGTTCCTGACGACCAGAAAGAGAAGATAAAATTTCTGAGTGGTGACATCAGTGAAAAGGTCCCCAAAAGGGGCTTAGAAACCAGAAAGGAGAACTCCAGGGAAGGGTGCACTCCAAAGTGGGGCTTCTTCCCCACTTCTTCCCCACTTCTTCCCTTCCTGCAGGAGGATTGCAGCAAGAGGCCTTCACAGAGAACGGCTATTTTGAAAATGTGTCAGGATTGATGAATATTCCAACAAACATGATTTTGGTAAGGTCACTGTGAAGAGATGCAGTGACAGCATGGAGAGACCCCAGTTGTGCTGGAACCAATGCTCTTTTTTCCCTGAAATTACACTTCTCCACAGACTTGTGTGTGTGGGGAGGGAGCCAGACAACTCATACCCGTGGCATCCAGAGGCAGCTAATAATTCCCTCCGTGGTAGAGTGCAGCATGTTCCACTAACATCTGCAGTAACTGGAAATTTACCCATCCAATTTTCTCCTCTCCCCCAGCCACAAAAGGAGACCACTCCAATTATTTTTCAGACAGAATTAAGGCTGATGTTTACCATTATCTCCCTGGTAACCCTCTCCTCATGACTACATTATGCAACATAATTGTAAAGCTGCCTCAGCTCACTGGGGTTGTTATTAAATGCACTCTGCTGCCTCTTTATTTATTTTTTTTTCCCCCAAGGTCAAGATTAGTAATTAGGTGGCTGGTATGCTTGGGACAGAACCTTGTTAGGTAGGAAAAGAATTAGAAGGAATTTAGAGGATGCATCAGGCATTCCCAAGTGATGAAATTTTGTCAGCAGAGGGTAGGCCAGTGAAGGCAGGCGAATCAGAGGACGTGAAGTAGCCCAGCACACAGGTCTGCAGATGAAACTTGGACAGGCTCAGTGCCTGAAACGTGTCGGATGAATTTCCACAGGGAATGTGGGAAAGCAAGAGCTGATATTGCCAGCTGAGGTGAGCGAGGCTCCTCTGAGCTGCAGCTTTAATTGGAGCTGGTGGAGCAACAGTGAATCGAGCTGTTTGTTTTTCTCCTGGCTGGTTTGTCTCCAAAGGTCCATGCTGCTTGCACATCAAGTGTCAGCACCTTATTGTGCACAGCAGGGGGGTTGGAACGAGATGGTCCTTCAAGGTCCCTTCCAAGCCAAACCACTCCATGATTCTTTGATTACACACTCCCCAGGCCATGTGTTCTTGGGGATCTGCCTGTGCAATGGGATGGGGCAGCCACTCAGCAGGAGTTCTCACTGTTTCCCTGGTCCATGTCAACTAGGTGACATCAGACTTCCTCATTAAATCCACTTCCTAATACACTTAATTAGGGAATGTTGCTTCATTGCATGTTGAACCCTAGAAGGAATTAAGAGCAGAAATAACAATGTTCCATGGGGGAAGGAGATGACTGATGGGTTCCTGGAATGATGTCAGATTTCCTGGTAATATTGCTGGTTTCTGCCAAGGTTATTGACTCTACCTGGTTACTCTCCCAGGTGGTAACATGAAGGAGTGTGTTGACTTAGAGTCTGTAATCTGGAAAAGCTGCTTTTGTTGGGAAGCAGCTTGGAAAGGAACACAAGATGAAGACCTGCAAGTCTGTCTCTGTTTTCACAAATGCATAATTATATACATACTACATAGAAATGTGGAAAAAAAATCCAACAACATAAATATATAAGTATATATATACATATCTGTGTTTGTAGATGTACACAGGAGAGCCTGAGCTACAGTTTCTGGTTGTGTATGACTCCCTCTGAAATTTTCCCTGAGGGAAATTGCATTCCCAAGTCACCATTTATTTTCTGAGCTGGAAGTATTTGTGGGTCCAGCTCAAAGCCCATTTTGGTTCGGAATTGTCTCTCCCTTGACATGAATGTGGTGGGATGAGATGTTTAATGCCAAAGTCAAAACTCTCCCCAGTGCCCTACTGGGGTCATTCCCATGCATCAGCATAGGAGAGAGTATTTACCATGGAAAAAGAGGGAATTACTTGAAAGGACTGTACTGTAGAGCAGTAGACTTATGAAAACCATGACAGAGTAATTGGATCTGGCTTGTCTGCAAGGCAGCAAGAGAAATCAATAAAAGAAGAGGGAGGAAATGGGGAGGGGGAACCTTTCACGTTTTTGCCGTGAAATATCCCTTCATCTGACTGCCTGTAACTAACTTTTCATCATCCCTGATGTGATCTGTAGTTGAAGATTTCTCTGGGTTATAACCACAGTTGCTGGGCTGGGTGTTTTGCTTTTTTTTTTTTTTTTTCCCTCTCGTCTTTGCTGCTTGTGGGAGAAAATAAGGCAAAACAAAACAAAACTTTGTAACTGCCCAGACCTCTTTATGCACCAGGATCCTTATCTAACGTCTGGACCTCACAGTCCCAGGGCAAACCTCACCCTGAGTGTGGTTTTTATTGTTCTGGTTTGTTTTCTTCCAGTTCAAAGGAAGGGTTAAGCCCCAAAAAGAGAAGTGTGTCCTTGGTCAGAGGACTGTAAGTTCTCTGAGTCACACTTCACCAAAAGCCTCCAAAGTGTGTTCAAGTCAGTGCATGTGGCCATCACCCAGTGACAACTCCTTATCCTCTCTATCCACCTCTGTCCTCGAGGTTAGAAAATCTGCTAATTAGGAGAATGATGAGGAGGGTTTGATATGGAAAAAAAACCCCAAAAAACAACAAAAAACCCAACAAAATCAAAACAGCACTTGGGGAGAGCACACAGACCAGACCCAAACTCACTGGCTGAAACAAAATTTCTGGGTCCATGAAAAGGGAATAAATACAATTTGTTTTTTGTCTTTGAATTACGTGGTGCCCTTCATGCCATTAATATGTCATATGAGCATATGAGTAACTGTTGATACATCATTGATTCTCCAGTGGCACAGTCCCATCTCCTTGGCAGCAGCTGGTTTATACACAATCATGGAATCACAGAATGATTTGGCTTGGAAGGGACCTTAGATATCCCCCAGTTCCAGCCTCCAAATTCCTCCTCAAATATTGAAGAGAGACCAAGTTTCTTGTTCTGTGGTGTCAATTTTGGGTTCAAAAAACCCAAACCAACCCCGAATTTCCATTACTTCAGAGCCTCATCCCTTTGGGGCTGGCAGGTCAAAGCTTCAGTCCAATGTGTGGTGGGAAAGAGGAGGATTCTTGCAAATATGTGGATTGGAGTGGAGTAGTGATTCTATCACCAAATAGTGGCTCAGCAGCAGAAGATAGCCCAAATTACAGAAATCCTGGATCCTTTTTGCCACTTTTTGTGTTAATTGTTCACCTTTAGTCACAGTCCTGACTTTTCTTTCCCACAGAAAGCATTAACAGGAAATCTAGGCCACCGGCACCGAGATTTAATTCTTCCATCTATGCAGAGTCTTCAATCTTCATAAACTGCATTTTTAGGCAACCAGCATTACTGGCTATTGAGGGCAGCAAAGTTAATCTTACTGAACACGGACTTCTCTAAATGAGGGTGACCTGAAATAGCTCAATAGTGTCCATAAGCTATACTGGGGATAAAGCTGGGATATACAGAGGGAATAAAGGTAGGAACAACCTGAGGCTGAGTGGTGATGATGATATTTTGGCCTTCCAAAAGCAAGCTGAAAATACTCCCTGAGTGCAAGAGAGGATGTTTCTTTGGAAACAGACACATTGAGCTATTTCTTTAGATTACACCACTCATAAAAATGATGCAGCTTTACATTAAATTCCTATTGAGAAGCATCTAGAAAAGTCCAGCTGACTTATTCATGGCACATTATTCCAAGCCCTGAATGCTAAATGTAGTCTCTAACAGCAGGTTTGACCTCAGCCATGCTCCAATAATTAGTCTATAGCGTGATCTTTATTAATAAAAGTTAATTGAAAGCAAAACTCATCCCTCGGGATTTTCAATCAATGAACACACACGCACACATAAAAAAAGAGCCACACTAAAGAGCACTGGAAAATCCAGCTTTACAGAGAAAGAAACAATGGAAAGAAAAGCCCTCACTAAAAATAGTGCTGGTCTTTTTGTGCCTGGGCAGGAAATGTCGGCACCACCAATTCCAGGGCTGAATAACGCTTTGTCTTTGGGAACGTTATTCAGCAGGAGGCAAAAGTAAATCAACAGCCAATGCTGCTGAGGAAAGTAAACATTTGCAGATGGGAAAATTGAGGCAAAGAAGTATTAAGGGACTTGCTCAAGGTGAAGAAAGAAGAAGTCCTTCTTCTTGATGACTGGGTCATCTGTTCTGGTGGGACAGAAAGTCCTCAGCTGTAAAGGCCTAATTTCACTGTCCAGAGCAGGACTTTATTACAGATAAACCCAATAAATGAAAATGGAATTGTCCCAAAAAGGTGTATGGCTTTGTTCCTCAGAAGTATTTGAAGATGCAGCTCTTGGTCAGCATTCTGAGGACCTTCTTGCTGAGCTTTTTCCTGCAAATCCAGCTTTTTTTCCCACTTTTCTTGGCTCACGACTTTGCCTGGAATCTCTCCTTCACAGAGCAGAGAGAAAACAAGAAATAATCTCACAGTTTTAGTTACAATTACTTTAGATGGGGAGACAGATGGTGCTTGCAGGCCCGTGGAGTGATCCCAGCACTATCACGAGTTCTGTGCTTAAAGATCTGACAGGAAAGTTTCTTCTGGATCTGACAGAAAAAATAAAACACGTACAAATTGTCCTCTTCAGCTTCTACATTGCACATTGCTCCACTGACTTTATGCAGAGAACCTTTCTGCAGGTGGAAGGATTGATCTGGCAGTGCAGGGAATGCTCCTGGTCTCTCCATCAATGCACGGGCTCAACTATGAATATGAGAAATATCTCATTATCTGCCAGATCTGAGGTGGTCTGAGCAAAGCAAGGAATGGCAAAACCTTAAAAATTGTTTTCTTTCCAATAATCACTGGCCACTGTGTATTGTAAGTCTTCATTTTGATGTTGTTTTTCTATGGAATTAAGTAATTCCTTATGTGCTGATGTTGATGCTTTTGTCTCTCACCAAAAGTTTTGAACTCTTTTAGATACACAAAGGCACAGAGGTCTTAAATATATTAATTTCCTGTGAATTTTGGGAAAATAAATAGAAGGGGGGCAGCAGGCCAGTGAGTCTGCAGTGTGTGCACAGCTTCTGAGACCAGAACATTTATGACATTATGGAGTTGCTCACATCATTCCATCAGGAGTTTATCAGAATGTGAGTATCCCAATCATCAGGGAAATTTTGTCTTTTATATTTCAGGAGTTTATATTTTATTAAACCTTGAGACACAGGAGAAACCAAGCTCATAGAAATATCTTGGGTGGTTCTTTTTAACACATTTCATGTCCTTCTGCATGTTTTTAAGCCACCTTTAATTGAATTTCTGATTTTTTTTTAACCAAGTGAAGTTCCTGGCAGATTTTTTTTTTTGGAGTCTTGCAATAGTTTAGTTATTCAGTCTTCTGGCAAGAGTTACATTTTACTTTGCTGATCACAGGGTAAACACACCAGAAATTAAATAGTTATCATATAATTCAGTCCTGTCTGCGAAAACCTCACAGAAGAGCCTTTTCCTTCAACAGAAATGAGAGTGACTGTCCTGCTGTAATAGCTTAAAATACATTGGAGATAATGTGCTTAAAGAATAAGAAAGATGTGTTCTAATGACCAGTGATAGCTCTAAAGTATTTCAAGAGCTTGGTTCAAAGCCCCTTGAAAGGAATAACAGTCCTTCTGCTGACATTACTAATCTTGGGATCAGGCTCATTAATGTGTTGCAGATATTATATCCCCAGCTGCCAAAAAGCTGGAAAAAAAAAAAAAAAGAGGAGAATGTAGTCATAAAAATAGACATCAAATACATTTCTCTTCTGGGAATTAATATAGAAGCGAAATACTGCTGCTACTACTACTCTCTGGGGCTTTATTACAGATATTTCTTTACTGTTTTTAGAGGAGTTAACAGGGCAAGCAGTTCGTCTCATCCAGGACTCTGCCTCCAGCGAGGGCCAGCGTCTGATGCCACAGAGCCTGGCAAAGGCTCGGCTTGCTGCAATAGTTTTCACCCCGGCGCTGTAAATCAGTCCTTTCCGGGATGTGCTGCGCTGGTGGAGAGGAGGAAGGGTGGGAGGGAAAATAGACATATTCAGGCAAGACTTTCCCCATCTTTAGCCTCTCTTGGATTAATTACAGATCGATACTTGGTACTCGCCGGCTTTTACAGCTCGTTAGCATCACGCGATGCCAGGGTGTAAATTTGTTCCGCGGCTTGCCAAGAATCCGGGGGGTGTCTGGACGCCAAAGTCCACTCGAGGCTATAAATAAGACACAACTGAGCCGACCAGTTGGAACTCTGCGTGGACAAATAATGCTCGGGATCTTTACCTGCGGCTCTCCAAGCGCCGTGCAAACCCATGTGTGCGTGTGGGCATGTGCGCGTTCGTGTCAGAGAGGGAGAGGGCGAGCAGAGGGATGGTGAGTGCCGCTCCTGTGTGCAGCCGGGAAGGCGGCACAATCCGCAACCAGGCGCTTATTTTCCTCCCAGCTCTTGGGATCATTCTCGGGTCGCCCACCTGCCTGCCCACAGAGACAGCTTTAGTAAGGGAATAATAACGTGAGAACGCCTCGGCAGCCCCCAGCCCTGGCTCCGGGGAGCCCCGCTCTGTCTCTTTAAGGAACCCAGCGAGCCGTGATGCTGCTGTTTGTATTGCCGAATCCCCAGGAGTGCAGTTAAGAAAGGGGCAGCTGTCTCTTTAAGTGTGATTTCCTTCTATTGTATTTGAATCGTGATCAGGAAAAAGGAAATGAAACCAGAGAGCCGGGGCTGAGCCACGGAGTAATAATAATCCCGGTGATGCGG
>JBBMKD010000216.1:7503409-7534403 GCA_037834095.1 Argya squamiceps | reverse complement strand
CCCCCGCCCGCCGCGGGAGCGGCCCCGCCGGCCGGGGCGCGGGGGGAGCGCGGCGGGGATGGGAGGTCAGCGCCGGGGGGGCAGTGCGGGGTTTGGGGGTGTGTGTGTGGCGAGGGGGGAGCCGTGAGGGGCCGGAGCGCAGCCCCAGCCCCTGTGTCTCTCTCTGTGTCTCGGTGCCGCAGGAGGAAATCCTGTGAATGTCATCGCGGGGCGGCGGGGCAGCGCGGCTGGCGACAAGGCTCCGCGAGCAGACAGCCTCGGCGGGGGCGGCGGGGGCAGAGCCCACCAGCGGCACGCCACAAAGGAACCGGCCCTGCCAATGTCATCGGCCATCGAGAGGAAAAGCCTCGATCCTTCCGAGTAAGTGCGCGCTTTTTCTCCTCGGTCTCCACTCCCCGCTCGCCATCGTCCCCGGGAACCCAGCGGTGTCACCCGTCCCTCCCCGACGGAGCCGGGAGGCATTGTGTGCCCGGCAGCCCCGGAGGGCTCCGGTGGCAGCCACCGCCGCTCCGACCCTCCTTCCCCCGCCCCGGACAGCGGGCTGCCCCGGCCCCGCGGGGCTGACGGTGTGGGGGAGCCTGGGGAGAGTCCCCCAAGTTGTGGGAAGGAGCAGCCGGGAGCGGGGAGGCGCAATTCCCTCCGGGCAGGGCATCTCGCACTCGCTCATCCCACCGCGGGGTGGTGGGGATGGGATGCTCGGCGCGAGAGAGAGAGAGAGAGAGAGCATCCCGCTCCCCGAGCTGTCAGGTTTTCCATCCCGAGGGACCCTCTCTGCCCCATCCCCGATCAGCCCGACTCGCTGCAGCCGATCAGTGAAAGGTCAGGGCTGTTATCTGCGGGTGCCCAACTTCCACGTTCTCATCATGCAACTTCCAAGAGCTCGTAGAAAGCTTTGGTGGGGGCTGGGTGTTCTGCTGAGAGCATGTAGACAGACTTGATGGAGGGGATGTAGGGGTGAGAATTTCCCTCCTTGGATTGCCCACGCAGAGAAGGGACCGGGTGCCGTGTCCAGGTCCAGGCTTTCTCCCGCGCTGTGCTCCCGCCGTCCCGTCGCGTCCCTGCTGCACACCTTGGGATGGGAACTCAGCACAGACCCAGGGTCACTTCAGCCCCGGACGTGCTAATTAACTGCACTTAGGCTTGTCTGCGATCGTGATAAGAGAGATGAAAAAAAGAAGCATATTATAAAATCTCCGTTTCCAGATAATGCTTAAAACATCGCTCTCAGTAAATTGAGTCATTCGTGGTTTGTTTCCTGTGAGATACTAAAAATGCCATCGCTGGGAGCCCTTAGCGAGCACATGGGAAGCGCTGCTTCTGGGGATTAAATCACTTCATTCCACGATGTTTTACACGTTGCATTTTCTTTTAGGCTGTTTTTTTTTTTTTTTTTTTTTTAAAGAAACGCTAATCCCAGCTCCTAACCATGTCCAGCTTTCAACTACAAAGTTTTTTTGTTTAAATCTTTATTTATTTACCTGCCTTGTGTTCTGGTGGCTTAAGTGCTGGCTTAGAAATGCACGGACATCAAAAGCCTAATGTGTAAACCAGGACTGCCGTTCTGCATAAACATCCGTCGGGCTGTTCCGGAGCTTAGGGCTCTCACAGAAACCTGGTTGGGATTCCCAAACACCCCTCAGATGAAATATTTCGGGGTAACTCCAGAGTTTCAAATAACAAGGATAATGATGTGTGCTTCCTTCTACTGGAAAGCTCTCAGAGGCTGTCAGCGTGGAGCCCACGAGTTAGGAAAGGGAGTATGCGGCCCAAAAGGATAAATTTGGGAAAAAGTAGGGCCTAATCATGAGTTCCCCATGATTTTAATGAAATCTTACAGGATGGAGAGCTGGCAGGAGAGGGGTGTTACAACATAGCTTGCAGGGCACAGCAGTTTAAACTTAGAAGGGAGAAACCAGAGCAGAATAGAACCAGATAACATCTCAGGGCTCAGCTTGCCTAAATAAAAACTGCAGGATCACTTTCTCAGCCCAGAAGTTCTTGACCAGAGGTCGTTCCTCCCTGCTGAAGAAAGTAATTTTTACCCAGAAAACTGCTGATCCAGTAAATAAGCAGAAGTAATACAATTTTTTTCCTGTTGCCTGCTGGAAACTGAGAGCAGAGCTTCTTCATCAGTGTAGTCTCCTCTGCCCCCACCAGCCCAGGGGAGGACAGACCAATGACAGAAGCAAATTGCTTGGGGACTCTGTGCTGGAGCACTCATCCAATAATATGAAAAAAATTTACTAGCCACTCCACTAGCCACAGGCTTGAAATGAAGCAAGTGCTTAAGGGATGGATCCAGTAGATTTTTTGATTGACTTCTCTGGCATTTGGGTGAAGCCCAAAACATTACAAAACTGAGTTCAGGCACCATTCCTTTAATTTTTTTGCTGTTCTTTATTTTTTTTTTTTTTAAGTTGTGAAATTACCCCAAAAGACACAGAAGTCCTTAAGAAAGTAGCTTTGAAGAAAATTCTCGCTTCTTTTACCAGACTTATGCTAGATCTCCAAGCTTTTTAGAAGAAGGAACAAAATAAAGTGCATAAAGAATCAGTGCTAATATCACAATAAAGAATTGTGCCTCCTTTCACTCATGGATGTGTAAATCCCAGATAATTGAGGTATTTTGGCACAGACCCATCCCAGGGGATTCATGTCCTTGTCTAAGGGAAAAAAGAAGTCCTGCAGCAACATGAGGCAAAATGCTGGCTTTATTAAAACTGGCAGCGAGACTTAAACCAGTTGGGCAACAGAATCAGCTGTTGTGTTTATTCATTTCTTGCTGTTCTGAGAAGTGACACCGTCAGGCTTAGTCTCCAAATTTCCATTTCCCAATGGAAAGTGTAAAATCCTTTTGGTGCCTCTCTTAGTCCTGGTGAAAATGAGGAAAAACGAGGACACCATCCCTGCCCTAACCCGCCTGAGCTTGTGATTTGTTTTTCTTTCTTGGAATGGGTTTCCCTCACCCAGTGGCTGTCTCATTCCCTCAGGGAGCCGGTGGATGAGGTGCTGCAGATCCCCCCATCACTGCTGACATGTGGGGGCTGCCAGCAGAACATCGGGGACCGCTATTTCCTCAAGGCCATCGACCAGTACTGGCACGAGGACTGCCTCAGCTGCGACCTGTGCGGCTGCCGCCTCGGCGAGGTGGGCAGGCGCCTCTACTACAAACTGGGCAGGAAGCTCTGCAGGAGGGACTATCTCAGGTGAGCCTCCCAGCCTGCCTCCCTCCTTACCCCCTGAGTACAGCTGCGGGTAAGGAATTCACTTGGAATGGATTTCAAACGGGTGTAACAGCGTCTGCAAGCTCGGGTTGGCAGTATGGGCTCCTGTCGTGGGATCCCTGAATTGTTTGGGTTGGAAAAGGACCTTACAGCTCCTCTCCTGTCAGCCCCTCTGTCACCTTCCACTAGGACAGGTTGCTCCAATTCCCCTCCAAACTGGTCTTCCAGGGATGGGGCATCCAGTTTCTCTGGTCAACCTATGCCAGGGCCACACCTCAGGGGAGAATTCCTTCCCAATATCCCAACTAAGCAGACCCTCTGTCACTTTAAAGCCATTCCCTATTGTCCCATTCCTCCACACCTTTTCCAAAGTCCATCTCCAACTCTCCTGGAACCCCTTTAGGCACTGGAAGGGGCTCTAAGGTCTCCCCAGAGCCTTCTCCAGAGTGCACAGCCCCAACTCCCTCAGCCTGTCCTCATCCCATATGCAGATGTTTTTAGTATTGCTGGGATTCTTCAGTAAATTGTAGATAAAACTAGAGATTATCTGTGTTGGTTAGATAAACAACTTGGAGTTGTTTATAAATAAATCTTTAAAAGTTTGGGAGGAAAAAAAGCATTTTTAATGGAAATGAAAGCAGTGCTACACATTGTGGACAAACCAGAATGATTTGGTAATGTGAAGAATGCAGAAAGAACTCCTAGGATTCAGGATTGTCATCTGCCATTCTGCACACACCTAACCCCATAGCTCCAGGTGAAGGGTCAGTGTGGCATTCTGGCAAGCAGAAATTGGGAAAAGGGGTTGAATTCCAGCAGTCTCCCACTGAGCTGGCAATGAACTGATTCCTCTGAATGGTTTTTAAGGAGTTTTCTGCTTCTCCCAGTATTGCCTTGGAGCTTAAACGTGTTCAAACCCAGGCAAGAGGTGAAAGATCATTTGGGTTTTTGGCACTCTTAAGCCTGGTGCTGAACAAGCAAGAATTTGCACATTTTGCAGAATCAGATCCTACAAATACACTTGTTATGGATGTTTTCACCAATAACTCTCTGCCTGCCCTTTTTGCCAAAATTTATAAGTAAAGGATTAATTGGAGACGAAGATATTTCACAAAAATTGATAACAAAGGATCTTTACATTCTTGATTAAAATGGATTGATCTTTGCTATGCTCATTGTTCCATTTCTTCTAATGGATCCCTAAAGTGTCAGCAGCTTTGTGGACCAGAATAATGATATTTGGTATTTTTCCAGCTTTTTTCTGGAGGTTAATTTACCTGCCAATAATAATGAAACCAAAATCCCAGCGGACTTCCTAATTATGCTGTCCCTGGGCTTTGCTGATGGGAACTTTGCTGAGCAAAAGTTAAGGACTAAGTTCTGCTAATGGGACCACTTGTAAATCCAGCAGTGATCCGGTGTTAATTACACTTCCCAGATACTCCTTTCATCTTAAAATGGAAACAACAGGAAGTATGGCAATACAATTAATGCATTTTCTTCCAGTGAAATCCAACGTTTTTATTTATTTAATAATGCAACAGATAATACCTTCCCTCATTAATGAAAAATTTGGCAACCTTTGTGTAACCTTAGCGTTGCTTTCACTGGGCAGAAGTAAACACTGACATCTCCTGGTAGACAAAAGGAATTATGTTCTTTCTCCTTAAAGGTCTCTTAATTTACCAGACATCCTTCCTCCAGTTCAGAAGATGATTTAAATCAGGCACAGCACATGCAGGAGATGTGCAGGAGGTGGAAAAACTCTTTCCAGAATTAGTATGGAAGTTTAGAAGTCAAACTCAATGAATCCATCACCTGTAGCATTCGTCCCTTTTAAGAACAGAATATCAATATATTCATGCTTCTTTATTACTGATTCGACTTAATAAACTCTGCAGGGCATTCATTAGAGGCTCCTTTTCATAGACAGTATCATGAGGAGCCCAGCAGGGTTTCTCCATGTGGATTAAAGAGCAGTCCACAGCATAAAACAGTCTCATAGGTATCTAGGAGGTGTTAGAACATGTCCTTCTGAAACCCATCAGGAGTGACTTCATGGATCAGGAGTGCCTTCATGGATATAGAAATGTTTGAAAGAATTTCCAGTGTGGAGGCACAGACAGAAGGCAGAAGAGCCTTAGACCATGGCTTATCCCAACTCCTTTCCGTAAATTACAGAGCAGCAGCTTAAGAAAGGCAAAAATTATTAACAAAAGGGAATTTCTGTCAATCACAGAAGGGGAAGTGTTAATATGGCACAACTTTATTCAGTGCTCTGGGCAACCTTTGCTCCTCCAATTCAGAATAAGGTCATTGATCAGAGAAGCCAATTCCAGTGATAGATTTGAGTAGATTTAGATTGGATATTTAGGAAGAAGTTCTTCCCTGCGAGGATGGGGAGGCCCTGGCACAGATTGCCCAGAGAAGCTGAGGCTGCTCCATCCCTGAAAATGTCCAAGGCCAGGTTGGATGGGGCTTGGAGCAAGCTGGCACAATGGAAGGTGTCTTTGCCCATGGCATGGGGTGGCACAGGATGGACTTTAAATTTCCTTCCAACACAATCCAATCTGTGATTCTATCCAAGGTGAGCACCTTGAATTTTCTGTTCCAGTTTGTGATGTTGCAAAGTTTCCAGTTCTGCTGAGGAGCTTTCCATGCGATCTCTGTTTATCTCAGCACCGGCCCAAACGGACCAAGGGTGCTGTGCTGTGGTTTTAATGGTGTTTTCCCCACCTGGCCAGCTGTGCTGACCTCTGTGCCGTGTCCTTGCAGGCTCTTCGGGCAGGACGGGCTGTGTGCCTCCTGCGAGAAGCGGATCCGTGCCTACGAGATGACCATGAGGGTGAAGGACAAGGTCTATCACCTGGAGTGCTTCAAGTGTGCTGCCTGCCAGAAGCACTTCTGTGTGGGGGACAGGTACCTCCTCATCAACTCGGACATCGTGTGCGAGCAGGACATCTACGAGTGGACTAAGATCAACGGCATGATCTAGCAGGGACGTGCCTGGCGCTCTGTGACAGACTGCCCCCCTGGCCCAGCTGCCCCCAGGGGATCATCCCTTGGGCTGTGGGCTTGGAAATGGTGGGGGGAACACCACGCAGTCAGCCCCTGGCAGGCAGTGCTACGTAGAATGTAAACTACACCCAGGTGGAGGAGGGAGAGCAAAGCAATAGTAGCTAGACTGACTTGTGTTCACAGCACGGACAGAACTGACACTGGCTGGCAGCCGGGGACAGACGCAGCACCGTAACCCATCCTCCCAGCTGGAGCAGAGTAGGGACTTGTGTAAAGAGATGTTTATGGCATTGTCACCTGCAGACTAGGATTGTGCAATTCTGTTTCCTTTCTGTCTTGTTTTCATTACTGAGTTTAGATGACAAGCTCCCACAGTAGGCGTGATGAGGAATACTGGGGGAAAAGAGCCGTCCCTCACGTGGTCATTCCACATGGCCTTACGCTTTGGGTGGGAGTTATTTTTGCATGGATTTTTTTGTTTTTCCTTTGAGAATGAACAGTGCATCCTCTAGTCCCAAACTCTTCTTTTAAAAAAATCCTGCTGAATAGTTGTTTTCGGGCACTGCTGTCTCAAGACAAGATGTTCCCCAGATCATTTCTATACAAATATAAATCTAAAGAGTTGTTCAACTATTTTATTAACTTAGATTATATCAATAAAATATTTGTCGTGTGTAGTAAGACTCTGCAGCTTTAATAAAAATAATGTAAGATTTGAGTGTTGGTTTTTATTTTTCTTTTTTTTAGAATTGTGCTGGATTTTTTTGTTTGTATTATTAACGTTATTTTTTTGTAGCAGGGTTTCTACTCTCTGTCTACAGCTGGATCCACTTCAGGTTGTGTTTCAAAGCGTTACAAATGTGGGAACACTGAGGGCTCAGTAAATCTTGTGCTCTTCATGCTAAGAAATTAGATTGTGCTGTAGGAGAAATTAGTGTTGTGTGACACCAAGGCTCTTTGGTGTTTATGAGGATATTTTGAGGCTGGTTCTGGGTGTTTTGCAACAGAATGAGTCTGTCTGATCTTGGAGATTGTGTAAGATTTGGGTCTTTTAGAAAAGTAGCTCATCCTGATTTTGCTCTGGATTAGGGAATCCAGGATAATATCACAAGACCCAATAAAAGTATTTAGAAAGAATTCATTTCAGTCATCTTTAAGGTCCCTTCAAACCCAAACCATTCAATGATTCTATAATACCATTTCTCTCCAACTTATTTTTCCTGAGGTGAATAGTCGGAGTTTCTTCTTCCCTGAAAGCTGTTTAATGCCTCTGATAAACTCTTCTCATCTCTGATTCTACATTATTCTTCCTGAGAGTGGGACAACAACTTCAAGCTGTGTTGAAAGGCACTAAAAATTAAAGCTTATCCCAGAACTGAGCAAGTCTGGCACCCACCCAGAAGGTGCTTGGCAGGTCCATTCCCTCCATCACTACTGACCCATCAGCAATAGCACCTAAACCTGTGGATATCCACTTAACTATTCTCAATAAACTTGTCACACAGGGGATGTCCCAGCCACTGATCAGTGACAACGTTCTGCATTTTACAGTGGATATTCTGAGAGCTCTTTTCTTGCTTTTACTGTCACAAGTAGAGCTGGGGACAGACTCTGTAAATTTTATTATCAGTGAAATTGGAAACTACACCCAATGAGAACAACTTGGAAAGTATAGTTGGAGGGCGCTGATATTTAGCTATTTTCCAGTGATATGCTGACCTCTGGAGGCCACAGGCAGCTGGTTATAATTATAATTATTACCCTGAATTCCTGCCAGCAGAGGCAAGGAAAGGCAGGGAAAATACAGCTATCAGCTCTCTTCATTCACAGTGGCTCCTTGCAAATATTCTGTCCAGCTAGAAACAAGGCCTAAAGCCATTAATGAGTTAATTTCCAAATGGAAAGTGGGTGTAGCCAGGATGCTGAGGTAGGGTGGAGGTGCACAGTGGTTCTCCAGGTCATGTCACAGGTACACAGATTGTGAGCTGTAACAGGGCTGATTTTCATGATTTCACCTCACAGAAAACTTTGACAGAAAATTTAGGGCAAGGGGCCTCATTTACATCTTGGGCTGAGATCAGGGAAGAGTGCCAATAGCTCAGGGAGATCTTGTAAGTTTGCACTAAGTAGACCAAGACCTGTGTTTTGTTCTCACCTCGGAAAGTGACTTTTGGCAAGGTAGTCCAATATTTTTCTTCTCATTTACCCACTCGTAGGATGGAGATGTTCTCACTTATTCCATAGAAGTTCCTAATACAAAAGCAGTCATTATTTTGTGTAAGGTCTAGTTTACACAGGGAAGTATATATATTTTAGACCTAAATATATGTGTTTGTACAGGAAAGGTCCACAGTGGGTATTATTTTTTGTAAGGACACCAGTTTTATTTAGTCTGTGTAACTTAAGAAAGAGCTTAGGCTGAACTAGAAAGTGCCAGAAGAGCCACCACTTGAGCAGCAGTATTGCTCTCCCCAAATAATTACACCAATCTGTTGCTGGACTTTTCCCTGACAGATTCCCAATGCTTGCTCTCTGAATCCAGGAGGAGAGAGAGAGCAGATTTCTCTTGGAATTAGTGTAAGCAACATTTTACCTCATCTCGGTTACATTCCTTACAGTAAGGGCTCTCTCCTGCAAAAACAAGCAAATAAAATGTTCCAAAAACAACAGCAAAAATGAAAGCAAAGCTGATTTAAAGTCCTAAGCAAGAAGCACAAAAATCTGAATACGACTTCATCAGTGATACTCAAATGTGTCGTCCTCTCCGTGTTTTCCCTATCAGCAGTATTTTAAAAGGCGTATCATCCGTCAAGATTCCCCTTCTTTGTCCCCATTATTCAGTGTCATGGCAGGAAGATGAGAGCATTACCATCCATATCACTTCTTTAATTCCCTGCCCTTGAATAAGGGCAATAAGAGCCCTGCATAATAGAGTTTTCAGCGGAGGGAGTAAATGGGAATCGGTTGTTAATTCAATACAGGATCCAGAAGCTGTTTCTCCCTTCTCTTTTCTCAAGGTAATACTCTGCCTCCAATTGTCATTATAGCCGAGAATGAAATTATTTGAATTCTGGACACATCAGCACAAAACCCAAGACTCCCTGCCAATTTCGTTGCCTGCTTGGAAGGGAACATCAGAGAGCATCACTCATTTATACGACTGCCAGCCTGAGACTGTAAATTCAGAAAACAAGGAGGCCTCAGGTGCTGCACTTTAACAGGTCTTTCTGCTCCTGAATCTGCCCCCCTCACACACAAGGTAACATTTTATCTCTGAAAGGCAAAGCTTTCAAGCATCTGCCAGAGCACACGCTCTGCACGACCTGAATGTGAATTGAAAATGAGACTATTAAGTTTATTAATTGGTATCAGTGACTCAAGGCTTTGAAGGAGATTCATGGCACTCGGGAAAATAATCTATAAAGATTTTTGTTGCTCTAAAAAGACAGTGCAGCATCAGCTTATTTCACTTGCAGCAGGTTCATCTCTTTTATGGAGCACATACTGCACTGCAGGCAAAGGGAATTTTAATGGACACTGGAAAAAATTATCTATTCCTCTGTCCCACAACAACTTAAAAAAAACATGAAAAAGACACAGAACAGAGAGATTGAGATACGCTATCACAAAACATTTAAGGCACTATAATTAAATTAAGATTCAGAAGTCTGTCAGAGAGATGAAGATTAAACTGGCCGTAAGTTGAACCCTGTTTGAAGCAACTTGTTCCCTCCTGCTGAGGGTTGCTTTGTACCAGGCTAATGAGAAGGCACATCTCAGAAAGGTTCCTAACAAACCAGCAGATTGCTGATGGTAATTAATCAACGTGGTTTGCAGGAGCATACACCATGTGCCATTTTCAAGTGCCTTGCAAGCATTAATTAATGTGTTATTGTATTTCTTGCCCCCATTTTAAGCCACAAGCCCTGCCCCATAGCAGGCCGTGCATGACAAATTTCGATTTTTTAAAGATTTTCAGGGAAGAGATGTTTCTTTTTTTTCGTGAAAAACTGAGTGCACCTTTTGCTAAGTGCTCCATGATCAGCTCTGCTCTGTATCTGGCATCTTCTGGTTACATTTACTGCTTGGCGTAAGGCAGCAAATCCTATAGCCAAGGGGGAATGGACTGCAAGAAGCCTGAATCCTGTGGAGGTGCTGGAACTGGAGGAGAGGCAACAAGGAATGTTGTAACAGGAAGTGACTAGGGTGATGGAAAGCTGTTGCTTTGTAGTGTTGAGAGGGAAAAAACTTTTGAAAGCCGTGACCCAAGAGAAATAATTCCTTCTGTAGTCCAGTAGCTCTGTACCAGCTACGTTTCATGTGATTCCTGAGATGTTTCCTCTTCGGGGCTGTAACTTCTTGGGCTGGCTGGTAAAACATTCATAGAGTTTTGGTTTTCTCTTCCTCAGGTGTGTCTTGCACCTCGTCTCAGACAACTTTACCAATGCATTTTGTAACAGCTGTGAGCTGGTTTTGAGATACAGAAACGCTTTACTTATTTACTTGACACTGTTTTACACCACAGCAACACAGACTCTGAGATTCAGAAGGCTGAAAATGACTCCTTTATTTCTGGGATGTGACTCCCTTTTATACTATTCTACACAGACCAGTTTGATTGGTGAAACAAAGACAAATCACATTGGTCAGAGCAGAGGGACATCAGGAAGAAGTCCCTCCTAGGAAAAGGAACGAAAACATAGTACAGTTACAAAAACACTTCTCTTGTTTACAGAAAATTCCCTGGGAAAGGAATTTCAGAAAACCAAAACATCACAGGCATGAAAGCAGGGCTACATTTACTTATATTTTAAACACAATAAAAGTGAAAGTCTCCTTCAATAAGGCTCATCAGTCTGGCACTTCAGTCTGGCATTGTGACAGCTCCCCAAAACAGCCCTTATCATGCTGCTATCTCATTAAAAATGTCCAAGACCTGCAATTACCAACCTAAAGATGCTTTACAACACCGGCAAACTCCTGTTGGGCTCTGAGATAAGGCTCCATCACAAGGTAGCTGTGATTTTTTGCAGCCCATGGCTGCGAGCGAGCCCCTAACGAGCCGTGATGCAGCCGCCCTGGAATTCCTGGAGCTGGCCCAGCAGCGAGTGTGACCCACCGTGCAGGAGAAACGTGCTGTCCAGCTGATAAGGAAACGTGCATCAGCAAATACGGCTTGTTTATCCCGTGAAAAGCGCTTTTGGAGGAGTGCAAGCAGAAAGAGCCCGGGTCTGCACTAGGCAGATAAGAGCTCTGACCAAAAGGACGACCAAAGGTCGCGCCAGGCCTCCTGGAAACTCCCAAAGAGAAGCTTTCAGTGGGAATGGATGACTAAGGGAATTGCAAAGGGCTTCTGGAGGCTTTTATCTGTGTGCTACCTCTCCAAATCCAGCTCAGCACTTCAGCCATTTGTTGTTGCATGCTCTGATGAATGTGCTCTGGGCTTGGTAGCCAAAAATCCCCACCACGGCAGCCGTGAGCGACTGCCCGCCTCGTTAACAATCCCAGCTAATGACATAAGGACAGTGTGTGCAGCTGAAAAGTGAGCTGCTATCTGGGTCATACACATGTGGGGTTTTTTCAGGTCAGGAAAGACTCAATAGCAGTTTTCTCCAGAGAAGACTCATTATTCTCTATGTTTCTCAGGTAAGGAAGATCTGAACTCCCACACAAAGCAAGCAGGGCCTTGGCATTTTCCATGGGATCATGAAATGTTCCTGCAGCCCCTTTCAGTGTGGTCTTTCACACATCCCTTAGGCCATGAATCACATCATGACCCTGGGAATCACATGCAGCCAAACTGCTGGAATTGTGTGGAATTAGAAATAATGCTGAGGCAAGAATCATGCCTTTCTATGCCATCCATGCTCTCTAAAGTAAATAAACTTTGTTTTTTGTACTTTCCCAGGTAATGTTTCCATTTGTAGTAGTATCTTCTATTTATGTGAGAGGATGATATGAATTGAAAACCAACTTGGAGTTAAGCCAGGCTGTGAAAAAATAAAACTTGGCTACGCTGCATTGTGCCAACATGGAATCTTTGATCTGAGGAAAAAAGCGCCGTCTATCAACATTGCTCTCCAAGTGGGATTCCAAGCTCTCCAAACATCCATAAATATTTCAGCCCTGTCTTGGAGCTAAGAATCTGAGACAAAAAGATTTGCTAATAACCAAAGACAAGCCTGAAGCCACCCTGATGCAGAGCGGGGAGGACTGGACGTGGATTTTTGATAACCTCAGGCAACTGATGCAGGCAAAAACATCCACGTGGGAGATGGTCCAGAAGGATGAAAGCTGGGAGCAGACTCCAAGTGTTTTGTAAGCACCAGATGAAGTCCATTGGTTGATTCTTGGAGATTCCCTGGACTTCATTTGATTGTGGAGCTGCCAAGGCTAATTTACCACCATGTGAGGTTAGGGAGGGGTTTTGTTGGTCAACGTGGCTGTAACAAGACAGGGGTTTTTTCAGCTGTTGTTTTATTGTGTCAGGAGGCAGCTCAAAGCTGTACTCTGTCAGAGATCCCATTTGTTACTAAAATGTCTAACAAGCTCCCGTGCAATACTTAGTTTATTCACGTAGACATTTCTCCCTGAAGTTCTGGCTCTGCTCCCTCCCTGTCACCTCTCACATCTCATCTGAGATTCACTCTTGTGAAGCCTGAAGATGCGATTTGTTATCAGTTCATATGTAAATCCCCCACTGTTCAAAGGACTGCTGAACTGTCTTTCTGTTTGTGTGATTCACCCGAGTCACCGCAGGATCTTACAGCTCCCGTTTTGAATTTTCCTACCCTGCACTTTATTACAGTCACTCCTTGTGTTCTGGTTAATTTTACATGACCAGATTTCTAAGCCAAGGTCACTGCCCCGTTATTCCTGTGAAGCCCTGACCTTTATTGCATCTTTGCTACATCAAAGAACAAACCCAATAAGAACACTATAATAACAACACAATTTTTCTGGACCTCAGCTTCTTTCTTGTTTACCAATTCCCCAAGCTGCCTCCTCCCCTCGAAGTCTTAGTTTTGTCCACATACTATTGTCCATTTAGAGCACTAAAAAGCTGATCTTTTGAAGAGCAGACCATTCCCCAAAACCTTAGCACATTAGCTGAATTTCCAGAGACAGTCAGCACCCGGTGGTTAAGATCCCCAGTGCATCGTTTCATTCGATTTTCAAGAAGTAAAAATAAATGAAGGATGCTAAAAGCCTCATCATCTCTCACAGACTAAACATGGGAAGCACGGAGCAATCTGAGCAGTTTTCAGCCCGATGAGTACCTCTGATCTATTTGGCCATTTGGGCTCCATGGCTGGTGATAATGGAAGAAAAATCAGGCTCCATTATTAAAGTGGAAAAAACCCCTTTATGTCTAGGCTGAGCTAGGAAAATTCCAGGATAACTTACTGGTGTCACCGTTTCTGCAGCTGTCAGTTTTTTGATGGAGAATGCAAAGGCTTCTGTGGGTAAAACATTGAAATATTACAATTTTAAATGGGTTTATGTTTGCTTTTGGGTTCTGTGGGTTTTGTTTGGTTGGTTGCTTTTTTGTTTATTTTATTTTTTCTTCAGTCTCAGCAACAGATATTTCTGTCTTAGTATGGTTTTGTTCGTTTGATTGTTTTTTAAAATAATTGTTAGGACATCCATTAGGAAAGTAAAATGCCAGCCATTTCTGCACTTGAGGAACCTCTAGGCTGACCAAGGGTGATAATCAATTTTTATAACTAACTCCTATAGTTCCTTTACCTCCACATCTTCACCACTGCCCAAGCCCTTGAGTAACAGCTTGGATCTATGCAAGTACTAGAAGCAAAAGCATCCAGGCTTTTAGTAAAACCTGAAAGACACAAAGAATTATAGACCTTCTCTTGGCTCTGTATTATTAGACTTCCATAGGCCACAAACCCAAGGACAAACACAAGTAATATCATTTTATTTGCATTTTAAATATACTTTTGCTATTGTGTTCTCTTCTCTGTTGTGGTGCACTCCTCTACTGGGAACTTTACAATTATAGAAATTATACAGGACAAAAATTCCCCAACAGCTAGCAATGGTGCAGTCATAAAACCACCTCCTTGTTCCTTTCCAGTTCTTATTTGAGCAGTGTTGCTAGGACAATGAATTGTTTCATTAAAATCTTACTGATACCCAAAAAAGAAGAGAGAAAAGAATTTCTAGTGTAAAATCATGCAGAAGAAATAATTCCTTCTTTCTTATAAGAATATTTAACTCACTAAAGGTGAGTGGCATAAAAAGAATAGCATCTATTTTTTTGTGCAGCTGTCGCACATTGAGTCTTCTTTTTCCTATAAAAAGTGATCCTGAAGATGCAACACAATTTTTTTGTTGTTGTTTTGATGATTTTCAACTCGGTAAGTTTATTTTCCCAGCCTCAGTTTTGCCCACTTATTACTGTCCATTCGGATCACTAAGAAACTCATCTTGTGGAAAGCAGATCATTCCCTAACCAAATGGGGAATGAGGGCTGATTTGGGAGCTCCGAGGGCAGATATGGCAAATCCGAGGGCAAATTTGGCAGCTGCGAGAGCAGATTTGGGAGGTTCGAGGGCAGATTTGGGAGTTCCGAGGGCAGATATGGCAAATGCGAGGGCAAATTTGGCAGCTCCGAGGGCAGATTTCGGCACCTCCGAGGGCTGATTTGGGAGCTCCGAGGGCAGATTTTGGAGCTCCGAGGGCAGATATGGCAAATGCGAGGGCAAATTTGGCAGCTGCGAGAGCAGATTTCGGCAGCTCCGAGGGCTGATTTGGGAGCTCCGAGGGCAGATTACCGCAAATGCGAGGGCAAATTTGGCAGCTGCGAGAGCAGTTTGGGAGTTCCGAGGGCAGATTTTGGAGCTCCGAGGGCAAATTTGGTAGCTGCGAGAGCAGATTTGGGAGTTCCGAGGGCAGATTTCGGCAGCTGCGAGGGCAGATTCGGCACCTCCGAGGGCTGATTTGGGAGTTCCGAGGGCAGATTTGGGAGCTCCGAGGGCAGATTTTGGAGCTCCGAGGGCAGATTTGGGAGTTCCGAGAGCAGATTTGGAAGTTCCAAGGGCAGATTTGGGAGTTCCGAGGGCAAATTTGGCAGCTGCGAGGGCAGATTTGGGAGCTCCAAGGGCAGATTTGGGAGCTCCGAGGGCAGAGTTACGAGCTCCGAGGCCAGACCAGGCGCTCCGAGGCCACACACAGCAGCTCCCAGGACAGACAGGGCAGCTCCGAGGACGGCGCGCAGCCTCCGCCCCCGGTAGGCGCGGCTCCGGCGACGCGAAGGGAGGTGCGATGGGCGGCGCGTCCCCCGGACGTCTCGCAAGATGGCGGCGCCCCCGGACATGGAGCTTTCCCCAGCCCTCAGCCTGGAGCTGCTGCCCACCGACCCGCTGCTGCTCATCCTCAGCTTCCTCGACTACCGGGATCTGGTGAGGTACGGGCGGCCCGGGGGGGATGGCACGGGCGGCTCGGGGGGATGGCACGGGCGCGGCGGGCGGAGTGCTCCCCGGGCTGTGCGGGGAAAGCGTTTGCCTGCCTCCGGAGGAGGCGCGAGGGGAGGACACGGCCCGAGCACCCTTCCCTAGCAGCAGCAGCAGCGAGCTTTCTTTATACATTTCCTTATATATTTATTTTTCTCCCCCTTATACCTTCATCATTCTAACAAAATGAAATGTTCTCTTTTGCTGAGAAGGTGGTGAGGCCCTGGCACAGGCTGCCCAGAGAAGCTGTGGCTGCCCCATGCCTGGAAGTGTCCAAGGCCAGGTTGGACGGGGTTTGGTCTAGTGGAAGGTTTCACTGCTCACGGCAGAAGAACTGGTTGATCTTTAAGGTCCCTTCCAACCCAAACCATTCAGTGAATCTGTTTTTCTGTTCCCCCATTATGTGTTTGTACCTAAATGAAGCAGTAAGTAAATTTGTGAAATCAGTATTTCCCCAAAGCCTGTGTTTCTATGGCCAAACAAAGGGTGGTCTTATTGCTAGTAAGTGTATTCCACTGTTTGAAGTAAACCAAACAAAACGAAATAAGGTGACTTTTCAAGGAGAAAAACTTGAAAGGAAGTGGCAGGTGCTTCTTGGGCTCGGTTGCTGAAAGGTTGTGAGTCATTCAGTGAAGATGAGAGTGTGGTTTTGGGTAAAACCTCAGCAGTCAAGTGCAAGGTTTGGCAGTGATTGAAACCACAGTGTTTAATCAAAGAGGGAGGAATAAGTGCAAGAAGAAAGCAGAATGTTACCAGAAATGTGGGGGTTTGGGGTTTTTTATTACCCCTAATAAATATTAGTCAAGAATGGTAAGGATATCAGGGATATTCTGTTAGGATATCACCAAAAAAGACATTAGGCATAAGCAAAAAACTAAAACAGTTGTTATGATGGCCCTTAGATATTTGATCACATGCCAGCTTTCCCATTGTTTGTGCAATTAGTGAGAATGGCTTTATTTGCACTTTTACCACGTTTGAAGCCACATGTTCCTGTGATGCTGTGGTGACTTACTTCTTTCCAGAAATTACAGGCTTGATTGATGGACACCAACACAATAGATTTCCACAAGGGCTTTTTGACTTTGGGGTATTTCAGTTCCCCACCTCCCAAAAATACAAAAAATCCCCATGTCATGAAATTTTTGCACATATGTACAGGTGTGAAGTGAATGTGTTTGTGGAGATGTGGATGGAAAGGATAATGCCGGGGAATACAGGAGGATCACTTGATTTTGAGATAGTGATACAATTCTAGTTTAAACAGTTTCCAAAACCCCAAAAAGCAGTAACTGGAACCTTGTTTGGTACCCTCATTTGGGGTATTTAGATGTTAATGCCAGCCTTTGAAACATAGTGGCACTGTGAAACGAGCTACCAGAGGAAGTGATGTTGCCACATCTAAACTAATGATGTCTTTTGGGGACTTCCTTCAGAGTTTGTTATTTAAACAGTTCAAAGTGGAAAGTAAGTTTGTAATCCTCAAACCTTATGCTTTCTGTGGAAAAGATAAGGCAGAGCCTGACCATCCAGATGAAAAAGGGATTTAAATCAGAGCTAGCCTGTGCTACTGGAAATGCTTTCCACTGGTGGAGTGGAGTCATGCTGGAATCTTTCAGGCACTGTTTACTCTGCTGTAGGCCTGCAGGGTGACCTGCTTTACAGAAGTCCTTAATTGCTGCCAGTTCTTTAAGGGTGTGGAAAAGTAGTTCATGACTTACACAACTGTGATGAAGAGCTTTAACCATTGTAAGCACAGCTAAATCATTTTCAACTTCTGCATTTATCTCGTGAGAGTGTGATGTGTGATACAGCACTTCTCTGTTTGTTTTGCTGCAATCACATTGAATGGTTTTGTATTTATAGTTGCTGCTATTTGAATCGAAGATTAAATCAGCTATCAAGCCATGACCCGCTGTGGAAAAGACACTGCAAAAAATACTGGCTCATTTCAGAGTAAGCAGGATTGTTTTAAGCTTTTTTTTTGTCCCCATGAAAATGAATTTCTAAGAGATGTTGTTCAGCTGATTTTCAGTCCATCCTACATCCAGCTCGTACTCCCAGCTGAGAAAAGCTGAGTAATGAAGGATGTGAATTAGCTTTTCACCAGCTCTGAGGTCCACTACCACACAGAGCTCTGTTCAGAAGGCACTCTGTGTGAAGGAGTAATTGTTCCTAAATTTCCCTCCTAAGTCCCCCAAATGTTTCCTAACTCTCTTCCAACTCGCTGCTGAATAGATGCTGGAATTAATTGACTTTGTGTAGCTTCACATGGCACACAGTGTTCCTGGCTTAACGTTACACACCCCCTTCCTGCCAAACAACAAACACCAAACTCCTGAGCTTTGGGAAGACTCTTTGAAGCTGCCCTTTGACCACATTTTCTCCCCCCTCAGCGAGGAGAAAAGCCGGCGGAACCAGGGCTGGAGATCCATCTTCATCAGCACCTACAATGACCTGGGGAGGTACATCCAGTACTATGCCACGCTGAAGAAAGCCTGGGATGACCTGGAGCAGTACCTGGGGCAGTGGTGTCCACGCATGATCGGCTCTTTGAAAGGTATCCTGGCACTCCTTGGAGCAGGTTGGCTCACCCAGCCCTGCCTGCCTGTTGTTATTAAGCCTTATGCTGCTTTCCTGAGAGGTGTGTGCCTTAATTAGCAGAGTCCTGAAAGTCAGGTAGATGTGCTCTCCCTTCCAGAGTCCTTGCCCAGTTCCCAGGTTCTCTGAAATCAAAATGATTTTTTCACTCTGCCTTTATCACACTTTTAGGTTGCTATGACCTGTTGTTTGTTATTTTTTGCTCTAGTAACTCTGTTGCTTCAAGGAGCTGCTGGTGGGATTTTATTTGTGGAGTTTCCATAAGACCTCATTAAAACACTGTCACGTGAAAGCAGATGTTTTAATCTGCAGCCAAACAAAAAGAATCTTCCACTTTTTTCTGTAGGTCTTGACACATCCATCCAGTGCTGGAAAAATAGTTTTTCCTTTTTTTTACTCCCCTCCAAGATTCTATTTTCAGTTTAAGTTTGTATTTTAATACTTGAAGTACTTCCAGAGTTCTAAATCATAAATCACAGCTACAGTGAGTTTGGGCTTTTCTGGTATAGGGGACAAAAAAGCTTTTACATTTTCAGCTGCATTTCAGTTTTCTGTATGAAGTTGGCTTTTAGACCATGTTGTCTAATTTAACCTGATCTGTGAAATTAGGAGACAAATGATCTCTTAAGAGACAATATTATGAGACAGATCATCTCTTTCCTATTTAAATCTTGCATTTTCTTGGTTTGCTTGGATAGTGCTGGATTCTTAACGTTTTGCCAAGTGTTTTTCAAAATAGAATGTGAAGCTTTTATTTATGTACAGAAAGACAAAAGCAAATTTCAAATTACCAATTTCCACTCTCACATAATGCTGGCAGGTTTTTAGATAAAATTTTTCATACCATTTGTAAGGGATATTTTTTCAATGAATTGTTAATTTATGTCCTGTTAAGGAAACAATAAGTATGGAAAGGGTTTTAAAAATATGGATTGGAACAGACCACAGAGGCCACCCAGCTGATTTTTGCTGGAAGTGAGGGTGTTGGAACCCCCCTGAAGTGCACATGGAAATGCAAGAATGGTCCTTCTCCACCCCTTTGTGTTGCTGATGGGAAAATCCCCCTTTTACAACCCATTTATTGCTTCAGGTTCCAGGTGAATGGGGGCTGCAGGCAGCATTTCTGTGTCACTGATTGAACTGGAAACTGAAAGAAGCAGCCCTCAGGGCAATGGAAGACTAAAATCAATACTGCCTGAGAGCTGTAACTGGGACTCAGTTATTGGCAGTGTTGTGGGGGGGAAGGTTCATTCCACTTTACAAACATTTGCTGCTTTCAGGCCCGTTGAGGCTGCACTGGGCTGAGATTGCTGCTGTGTGAAATCATCAATTACAGTCACCATTTTCCTGTCAAATTTATGTGACACTCGTTGTGTCCCACCACCCGGCATACAGTAAAGCCACCAGATACTGACTTGAGCCCACGTTGGCTGGATGGGGACATTCACAGATCCCATGTTTTGTGTTTGAAATACCTGAACTGTCCTTTCTTTTGCAGAGAGTGTGAAGGAGGAAGAGCTGGATGCTGTGGAAGCACAAATCCACTGCAAACTCCCCGACGACTACCGGTGCTCGTTCCGTATCCACAACGGGCAGAAGTTGGTTGTTCCAGGGTAAGGACTGAAAGCTACTCACCAAATATTAATTCCTTGTGTGTTTCTTAGACACTTCACTCATTATTAAAAGGTGCAATGTCCCCTGAACAGGATAAATGAAGCATTTAGATGTATTGTGACTGAGTCACTGCTAAGTGGCACCTCCAAAATTGGCTGTCTTCTAATCTTGGAAGTAATTGGAAGCCCAGCGTGGTTTTCTAATTGCCCAAATTACTCTTGCACTTCCCCTTTCCCTAGTGAGAGCCCTTGTCAGTTTTTTGCAACAACTCTAAACTTCCAGCTGTTAGACTTTTAATCATAGCACTGCAAGTTGCTCCCCTGAAGTTTGGCTTTGTATTACAGAAGTGAATTAGCCCATTGAACTCTTCAGGCTTCATTCTTTAATAATTCTTTTATTCTTTAAAATGGTTAGGACTTAAAACCTGTTAGTCATATAAAGGTAGAGTCAAATTGTCAGTTCTGCAAATTAAATTTTCTCAGTAGAAGATTTTGCTATTTTATGCAGTTTCTGCAGTGAAAAACTCCCTTTTACATTAAGGTTAGAAGGCTGATGACCAAAGTTCCTGGAATTTCTGCTGTAGAAAAATTGGGTGTTTGAGGCACCTGATGAAGTGCTGCAAACATAAGCAAAAGATGGAAAACTGCAGCAAATTTTCACAATGTCTATAGGGAAGAATGCACTCATGTTGCTCTGCCAAAACCTTCCCTCATAAAGAAGGTGCAGCTTTCTCCATTTCAAATGTTTTATGTGCAGAAGGGATATAGGAAACTGTTTTATGAAACCATAAGGATGATTTCTAGTTCTGTTTTCCAGGAGAGACTTTAAAATTGTTTTAGACAGGAGATAGGTGCCCTATTTCTGTAGATCTCAAATGGTGCTCTGCAGGTTGTGTGCTTCCTCTTTTCCCACTGTTTCACTGCCATGAAGGCTCTGCTGTAATGATGTGGCTGTGGAGGGGCTGCAGGAGCAGACACAAGGCTCTGGGAAAGTCTTCCAGCTTGGAGAAAGGCTGCCAGGGGAAGGTGTGATCCCACTGGTGGGGGATGAATACTGGGAAGATCAGGGGTGGGCAGTGAGAGTTTGAACAGCAGGTTGTTAGATCAGAAAGAGAAATAATGTGGGACTTGTCCTTGTTAGATGCTGCAGGTTTCTGTGTTGGGATCTTGGCACTGCTGCTGTGGAATGTCTGGCCTAATTCCAAGCCAGACTTCCTAAGGAGAAAGAAGGATGGAACCTGTTGCCCAGGACGGGATCAGCTTTTAGCACGCTGACATGTGGCAGCTTGCACCTGAGTCACTGCTTTCCTAACAGCAGTGGAAGCTCAGCATCTGCAGGAATTTCCATCTCCTTTGCCTTTCCCTGGTGTTCCCAGCTGGGAGTGTGGGTGTGGGGTGAGCACTCAGCTTTTGGGTGATGCTTACACACAGCTTGGATGATGCGAACTAATAACCGATATTCAGCTTGCATATTAGACTGAGGTGAAATCCATCCAGAGCATGAAAGCAGCAGTTTGCAAGAGTTTACCAGCAAGAGTTTACCAGTTTACTTGCCTTGTGAGTGACATCTCCTCTTGGTGTTCCCTGTTTTTGTTGTTCCCAGCCTGATGGGAAGCATGGCCCTGTCCAACCACTACCGCTCCGAGGACCTGCTGGACATCGACACGGCGGCCGGAGGCTTCCAGCAGAGGCTGGGGCTCAAGCAGTGCCTGCCCCTGACCTTCTGCATCCACACTGGCCTCAGCCAGTACATGGCCCTGGAGAGTGTGGAGGGACGGAATAAATACGAGATCTTCTATCAGTGCCCAGTAAGGAAGATGTGTTTGTGTTTGCCAGTGGGCTTTTGTGCTGCTTGGTAGTGCAGGAGCCTTGAGTGGAAAATTGAAGCTGTGAATTCAGTGGTCGTGGGGACAGACGTGTGAGTTTTACATGTCTGAGGGTCTGACTGGGACTACAGTGATGTGTCAAGCAGCCAGACTTCAGGTTTAGTGAATATAGGGGAAGTGTTGCCAGTGTTATTTAAATTTTAACCTTGGAAGTCCAGTGCTCTCTAATACATCCTTAAACTTCTTTCCCTTTCAGGACCAAATGGCTCGCAATCCATCTGCTATTGTTATGTTCATTACAGGTAACACTTCAGATTAAATATTCACAATAAAATAGTGTGGCATCATCCAACATATTTAGGAGTGTTCCACTTGACTTAATCTTGACTTACCATGGGGTGGAGGGGAAGTTCCATACACAGCATTTCTCTTGGCATTTTGAAGGTGGCAGGTAAATAGATCCACTTCCTCCATTCAGAGCTCCTTTATACAAGGCTTGCATTTGGTGGATTAGTGGTAAAAAAAGAGGATAATAAACCTGGAATCCCTTAGAATTCCCCAATATCAAAGGACAGCACACACAGCTCATGCTCCAAGGAAGAAGTGGTAAGTACACTTAATCTAACAGGAGTGGGAGTACTTGATAACACATCAGGGAAGGCAAGGACAATCATTTCTTGGTAGCTCAGCTTCAATCCAGTTTTGAATCACTAATATTGACAAACAGTTTAACTTTCTGCTTTTTCTGTTGAACTCTAAATTGCAATGCTTGGAAGATTTATGGCTGAGAAATTCTTGTGCAGAGAGCTGGTATGTGAAACTCTCTTCTTTGAGAATTAAATGTGACAGCTTGAGTGTCTGCTAAGCAATCAGGCTGTTCCAAAATAATGGCTGTGCGTGTATGAAAAGCTCTTCTCAGACAATGGCTGCAAGTGTATAAAACCCCAGAGTGACATACTTAGTCTTCTGGAGTTTGTAGAGGAGTGCAGAGTGTGTCTCTGATTTATCCCTCTTTTAAAGGAGAGGAAATGCTGCAGTGTTCCTTAGAAGCTTTCCATGAGGAATCCAAATGATGAGACACAACTGAAGACCCTGATTATAATGTTAAAAACTTAGCTAAGAGATTCTTTGTTGGCTGTGTCATTTGTGGAGGATGCACCCTGAGCTCTTTAGTTTTTAATTGGCTTCTCCAAATTATCCTTGTTGGTAGAATGATCTGGAATATTGACTGACTCACCTCAGTAAGCCTGAGAGTTTTTTATAAAAATAATCAAAGCTTTGAACTTTTTTCTCAAAGTATTCACTGTAATGTGCCTAGTGGTAAATTTGCCCATCCTTAGGAATGCTTTTCTTCCCTTGGCATCTAGGTACATCTTACTTGGAATGGTTTACATCCTATGTGAACAAAGTTGTCACTGGAGGTTATCCTATCATCAGAGACCAGATTTTCAGGTATTGTGACTGGGATTTGTAACCTCAGTGCCAGGTTTTGGTGCTGCTTGTATCCCTGCTCACCCTCCCCAAGCAGTTTTGGGTATCTGAGACAAAAGCTGGTGGTGGGGAGAGGAGAAAGCCCATGAAGCTACTGAAAATAAACATGTAAACCAGAATGCTTAAAGCAAATTAATTTTTCTTAACCAGAATCTTCAGAGCTTGTAACTTTGCATTAATGACACCAGAATTTTGCATTGTAAGTGATCTGAAGTTTAGCAAACATGGTATTTATTCTGTGTGCCATGAGTGTGTTTTTGCTGCAGGATTGTTCAGAGTTATTAAAAACTAAATGTTTCAGCTAATTGGTCTCTTCAATATGTAAATAAGCAGGACTTGTTCTGGTGTTTGAATCTTTATACACTTGTGATTTCTTCTAAATATGATCAAGAACCTTAATTCTGTCAAACTGGGATGCTGTAGAACCAAGTCCTTGGATCTGTAAATAAATTTACTGCTAGAGTTTCTAGGGCTTTTTTTAATGACACCTCCCTATTTAAACAAATGTTTTTATTAATATTAATTATTAAGAATAATCAACCCATTTATGTGTTCAGTTTTCTGTACTGAATGTGCAGAGCTGTCTGCAGGGTTAATGCTCTCCTCTCTGTAGGTATGTGCATGATAAAGATTGTGTTGCTACCACAGAAGATATCACTGTGTCTGTGTCCACCTCTTTTCTACCTGAACTCAGTTCTGTCCATCCACCACATTATTTCTTCACTTACAGGATCAGGTAAAAACAACTGAATTCATTCTTACAATGCAGGGTGGACCTGTGGAATGTGCAAGGCAAATTTATGCACAGCATTCAGAAACGTTCTGAAGTGAACAAGAGGTGTACAACATGCTGTGCTTTTTAATAAAATAATCCTGATCATTACTTGGTCAGGTACACAAAGTCCCAGTCAAATTGGTAATTGCTAAAATGCACTGATGAGTGGGGGAAAGGAGTTACAAGCAGCTCTTGTGATTTAGAAAAGGGTAAAAGACAGTGAAGCAGGGGGATGGATCCTGCCAACTGATTTGAGTTACCTTAGTGGGTTTTTTCTTTTCCCAGTCTGCTTGGTGATCCCAAGGGCACCAAAGTATTTCTTGAAAGGAATGTATTAACTCTGTTCTTGGGCTTCTAGAATTGAAATGTCCAAAGATGCCCTTCCAGAGAATGCCTGTCAGCTGGAGAGTCGGTACTGGAGGATAACAAATGCCAAAGGTGATGTGGAAGAAGTCCAAGGCCCTGGAGTAGTTGGTAAGTGAAAAATTACTGGAGAGAGTGTTTAATGTTCTTGTTCTTAAAATTCTGTTATTGCCTGTTGGTCAGGTTGTGGGGTTTGCATCAAAACCAGAGAAAAAGAGATGTGTCCATCTGTTTTGGCTTTCAAGTTGTTTTGTAAGGGGTATCTGAACATCCTGCTACTTAAGTTTTTTATAATATCAATAATTGCTGAGCATCCATTTATGCATCCACTGGAATCCAAATTGATCTGCCTGATTCTGTTGTGGAGTGCAAGTCCTTTACCAGCTGCTAAATGGTGGTTCTCCATCAGTCCTTACTGATTGTGATGTAATATTTTACCCACAGGAGAGTTCCCAGTTATCAGCCCAGGGAAAGTCTACGAGTACACCAGCTGCACCACGTTTTCCACCACCTCTGGATACATGGAGGGCTACTACACCTTCCACTGCCTCTACAACAAGGACAGATTCTTCAATGTCACAATCCCTAGGTTTCATATGGTGTGCCCAACCTTCAAGGTGTCTACAGCATGAGTGGTAAGCAGAGCTGCAGTTGGCTAAAACAACCCCCAAAATTATTTAAAAATGACAGAAAATTAGAGTGCTGAATAGTGTTCATATTGCTGATTCCATACAGGACATGCCCCATGATTCAGAGCTCCTCACTGGTGCCTGCAGACATGGCACTGCATGAGCTGCTGGGGTTTCAGAGCTCTCTCCTCGGTGGGAGCACACTCATTAATTTCAGCCACAATAATGTATCTGCTCTATTCAGACATGCCCCAGTTAATAACAGTTTAAAAGCTGTAGAGTCTGTGATGTGCATTAGTTCTTGCTGAAAGTGCATTTCATAAAGTCTCTTAATGACTTTTCCAATCACCAGGATACTCCACTTGCTGTTAATTATCATGTAGCTTTAGTTTGGAGCTTGTGGGTTAATTATATCATTTCTCCCTTTTCTTTGGCACATTTAGAGGAGAGCTCTTGATTTATTTTATCCCCAGTTTTTGTGCAAGCACTGAGGAGCTGTGAGCTTTCCTCAGGAGCAGGCAGCTGCTTGCACACAGGTTTATCCCAGCATTTCAGACCCTCGTTCCCAGTAGGTGCCAGCAGATGTCGTGCTGCCAACAGAAAGTGACATCTCTTAATTCTTGCTCACATTTTTAGGAGCTGTAACTGCCTTCCTGTCTAACTTTCCTGCCTTCAGCTGATTGGAAAAATAATTTGCTTTTCTGTGTTGCTCCACCCCTGTTTTAGAAGTAGTGATGAGCCTTTTGTTTTTAAGTTACTTCAGTAAAAGACAACCTAAACCACCCAAGAGAGTGGGTGCAGCTGAGCTACTGAACTGTGGCTTTACATAATTGTAGGTGTGGAATATTGAAACACAATGGATCTTTAGGGAGTGAAAGGTCAAGTAGTTCAGCAAAATGACCTCTCCTGCAAATTAGTCTTGGTTTTAGGACACAGATCACAATGTCTCCTTCAGCTAATGGGTGTGATAATGCAGCCCAGATTTTTCTAGGCAATTGTTAGTGCTTTCTTACAATTAACTGGAAGGGAGGATTTTAATTAAAGCTGGGTGTGTTTTGCATTAGGCAAGAAGTCCTAATGAATCTGCAGTGGATGAAGACCAAGATTCCACAGGCACTGATGACTCCTGAGATCCGCGCAGAGTGTTGGACATTCCTGCACCCTCTGGATGCTGCCCATGGGATTTTTCCCCAGACAAACTGGTTGCAGAAGCTCAACTCTTTGGGGCTAATGCATAGGAATATTTCTGACTGTTGTAAATGAACTCTGTTGCACATCAGGGCAACTAGCATGAATGTTGGTGCCAGTTCTCATCTTCATTAGAGTGTAACTTCTATTTCCCTGGTTGGGAAGTGGGGGAAGAGGGAGGAAAACAGGGGGAGGGAGAGGAAGAGGAAGGTGTTTGGGCTTTGTTCACTTTTTTCTGAAGTGTGAAACAGCTTGATATAGTCCAAGGTACTCATATCTTACATTTTTAAAGTATTGCCTATTTATTTTTGATCATACTGCAGATATGGTGTGGGGCTTTGGTATTATACAAAGCATTTAAAAGGTGTATCCTGTTGTCCTTTCTTGGGAGTTTCTGCTCTGGATAACTGCTGCTAAGAATGAAACTTGCAGTTTGATCTGAATATCCCATTGAGGTGAGATTAGGTGCTGTTATGCTATTTTTTTTTTTAATTAACATTGTAACAGCAAAAAATTCTGGTCATCAAAGTGTATAAATTTAGAGTGAAACTGGCCTTATTTTAGACAATCTGTCAGCTGGATTTTGTGCTAAGTGACTGACTGGAGAATGCCTCTGGGAATGTAGTGTCCATGCATAATCTGCCACTCAATAAATAAGGAATTTCTCAATGACTACAGAATATGGATTTGTAAATATGTTTTGAGGGGTTTTTTCCCATTACATGATGTTTGCTATTGTCATAGGTGACAAATTTATGTTATGTATCATGTTTTCCTGAGCCCTGGATGGATTTTTGTAACTGAATAAAAAAATAAAAGGAAAAAAAAATAGAGGAGACTGGCAGAACAGCAGATGACTAGAAAATTTATATTTAAAGAAGTATCTGTTTGCTTTATCGTTTTTATTTTGTTTCTGTTGTCATTAATAAACAACTTTACTGCCTCTTTTGTTCTCAAGTGCTATATGAGACTATTTTTGCCAAGACTTGAGCAATAATTTTGTGGCCAGCACTGGTGTAGTCAGTTCTTTCTTTTGACAGCCAGAATTTGTAGGTTTTATGAGGTAGACTGGTATATTTATGAGGTAGGCTGGTATATCCAGCTCAAATTCTCCATTAGTGACTAATTTCCAGATTTCATTTGTTTTTTGCAAATCCAGGTATGGGATTCTTCCTGTGCTCAGCTTTCCCTGGTGCCTTTTCCCCAGTGACACAAGGTAGAAAAATATTGACAAAAATACAGTGAAAAATATGAAATTAATCCAATGAAATAATGAAAATACATGAAAAAATGAAATAATAAGGAAATTAAATATAATGAAATACAATGAAAAAAAAAGAAAAATAAAACAGTCATTATGTTAGACATCTCCAGAAACAAAACCAGCCTCTGTTGTCCCTCACTGAGGGACAGAACAGCACTGACTTGCTGGAGTGCTTCCAAAACACCAGGATTTTTGAGGATTACCACACTATTACCTGTGAGGGATCAGAAATTTCCACAAAACTTTTGTCAAGGGTCAGTATAAGAGGGTTTTAGTGGAACTGGAACTTCCTGCAGGGCTGTCAGTGAGAACCCTCATGGTGGGAGGCTGTTCTTGGGAAGATTCCTTCCAGGATCTCTATGTTCTAGCACTGGAGAATCAGCTCAAGGGCACGGGACTCTGTACACAACAAACATTGTGCAATTTCACTCATTCTTAGGGAGTGGTTCTCCCTTGGATTGTTACAGATGAGCTGGAATTCTTGCTTTCTGTGGGAGAAGTCGAGATCCAGGACTGTGCTGTGCCCTCAGGCCCTGAGCACTGCAGTGCTGGGGTTTGAGGCCTCAGCTCTGGGCAGAGGGATCTGGAGTGAGGAGGGAACCAAGCAGGGAATTGAGGAGCTGCTGCTCCTGCCCTGAGCACAGATGTGTGTTTCACAAGGTCTTTCTTTGCTTCATGCAGCTATTTTAGAACAGGGCATGTTGCCTGGAGCTGTCAGCAGTGCTGCAGCTCCTCATGTGCAGTGGAGGTGGGACTGAAGCCAGTTGCTCTCCTCACCCTTTCCAAGAGGGAGTGAGTCATGGATTCCATGTGAAATTAAAAACAAAGGGGTTGGTGGTGTTTGGTGGCACAGCTGGAGTGTGGGAACACTCACTGAGCAGCAGGAGAGGACTGAGTGGAGGTCCCACAGACAGCACCTCACTGCTCTGGGTGAGCACAGATGTGAGGCACTGGAGTCACGGGAATGTCCTTCCCTTCAGGGCTGTCCTGCAGGCTCAGCCTGAAGCTCCGCCACCTTCTCCTGACTCACATCTGACAGATCTTGGTTAGGACTTCACCTGGCCAGGTAAAACCAGTCTCACTGAACCCCTGTGGACTCAGCTTGTGGTGAAACTCTGGCATGTTGGGTTTGGTCAGCCCGCTGTTCGGCTGGACCACCTGGCAGCTCTTGATACGCCACAACAGGTCCAATTTGTGAGTTCTTGGCTCTACAGCACCTCGACTTTCGCTGTCATGGCCGTGGTATAAATGAAAGAGGGGACTCTCGGAGGTTTGGGGGACAGAGGTTTATTCGGGGGTCACAGGGGAACCCTTTACCTCAGGCCCGGTGCCTCAGGAGAGACCCCGGGCAACGGGTGCAGGGGGGGTTTTATCCAGGACAAATTCAAGGGCTGGGTACAAACGATGGACCAATAAAACAAAGCAAAGCAACAAATGCCAACTGGATTACCTAACTACCAACAAATTAAAGGTAATTTGGGGAGGGGCCTCAGGGGAATACATTGGAGAGGATGGACAGGGAACATCATGGGGAAAGGACCAATAGGATACAGTCTCTAGGCAAAGACTAGAGAGGCGTAAAAACACTTATCAATTTATGATAAGAGAAAATTCCAAGACAAGGGGCCCATATAGGGTAACTAAAACTATATTAAACTTATAATAAAACTTTTAACACAAAATCCTGCAACCCCACACTGGCACATCCACCACAAACATCTTCCTTTTTCTGTCCCTATGCTGACAGTGTCTGTAATTGCTCTGTAGGATTCCTTCAGCATTTTTGTGGGATTTTGCTGGCTGAATGGTTTCGTGGAAGGGACCTTTGGCCACGATTTCTTTGCTGTAACTGCATCACAGAAAGAAAAACAAGTGGTGTGCCAGCCAGTCAAATAAAAAACCCAACTGAAAGTTCTTTTGCAAGTTATTCCAGTGTCCTGGTGCTGGTTTTATTTTTTTCTGTCATTGTTTAATTTCTCAAAATGTATGCAAAGAATTTAAGGTGGAAAATTCAGGTCAAGTTTGAAATACCATTTATCTGTGATGATACAGATGAATGTCTGCTCTGTGGGAGGGAATGTTGCCAGATTTTGAGAAAGGAAAACAGGCAAATATTCAGCTGTGGCTGAAGTTCCTTGTTCCCAGTTCCTCATCTAAGTGAATTAATATGGGATTTTTTTTTCTATCATGTTAATTGAGGGGATTCTCATTTAATAAACTGCATCCAGTAATCCACAAGTATCTTACTCTTACATCCCTCTGCTTTTATTAAGGGCTTAAAGAGAGGCAAGATCTTTAAGACAGAAGGTCATAGGCTGAGCTGACTGATAATCAACACACCAGGAGAATCTGATGTAGGTTCTGAGTGATTTAGGGTTTGCTTTAGGTTTAGTAAGTAAATTGGCAGTTTAGGTGGGGTGACAAAAATAAAGCTAAGAATCCTTTAAAATATAACTGGGAGTTTTACAGGTATTTCATATTGTCCTCAAGTCAGCACTGAACTTCTTTTTTTCTAGATAGCATGGATCTAAGGATTAGTAAAATTCCTTTGGGGTTGTCATTTCTATTGCTGTTCAATGTTTTCCTGGGTTGTGAATGTTTAAATCTACATTCAGGTACCTCTGGAGGAACATGCCACTTTCCACTCCTGGTTTTTCCTTTGTGTGTTCTAAAACTCTTCGCTGTGTTCATTAATCTATTAATTCATACCATAAGGTCATCTGGGGAGACCTTGGAGCCCCTTTCAGTACCAAAAAGACCCCCAAGAAAGCTGGAGAGGGACTTTAACAAGGGCCTGGAGTGACAGGGCAAAGGGGAATGGGTTTTAAGTGATGGAGGGTGTGTTTAAATGGGATATTGGGAAGAAATTCTTTAATCAGAGCAAGGTGAGGCCTTGAGACAGGTTTCCCAGAGAAGCTGTGGCTGCCCCATCCCTGAAGCATTCAAGGCCAGGTTGGATGGCTGGAGCAAGCCGGACTAGTGGAAGGAACGAGACGGCCTTGAAGTTGCCTTCCAATCGCAGCCACGCCAAGATGTAACCACGACAGTGGCGATGGCTGAGGGACTCTGGCACACCCGTTCCCGAACCCTCCCCGCCGGGTGGGATCCGGGAGCGAGCACGTTCCGCCCCCGCCCGCCCTGCGGCCCCTCAGCGGCTCCCGGCCCCGCCCCGGAGGTGGCACCGCCGGGAGAGGCAGCCCCGGCAACGGCAGCGTCGCGTCCCCGCTCCCCGCACACAGCAGGATTTGCCCGGGGAAGGTGAGCGGGACGAGCGCGGAGCAGCGGCGACAACGCCGGGAGCCCGGCGAGGCCGCGGGGGGGAGCGCGCAGATCCCCGCTGTGTGTGGGGTAGAGAAGGGGGCAGAAAGCGGGGAGAAAGGGCGGCTTTTCCCGGGAGCTGCCGAGGAGTCGGAGGGTGGGGCATCGTTCGGATGGAATTGTGTGCCCGGCCCGCGGCAGGTGCGCTCCGGCCGCGGCCGTGCCCTGAGTCACGGCGGCCGCACCGCAGTGCGCTGCGCTGCGCTGCGCG
>JBBMKD010000216.1:7493142-7503369 GCA_037834095.1 Argya squamiceps | reverse complement strand
AGGGACGGAGCGGGCGGGCACGGCGGTGGAACGCGGCCAGGAGGCACCGGCACCGCCAACCCGCCCCGCACGGGACCCTTCGTGGTCCTTTCCCCCCTGTCCTTTCTCCTTTGCCTCCCCTCATGCTGTCACTTGCGATGACAGCGGCAGCGGGTCTTGTCCGCCTGCTTTCTCCCAGGTGGGACTGCAGCGAAATTCTGTTTCACAACCTGAGCCCGCCGTGCTGTAGCAGTTGCTCTTTCTTGTCATTGAGATGGGTCGCATGCTTGACTTACAAGCCTAATTTTAAAAATTCAGTTTAGGGGATGTTTTCTCCTTTAATTTCTTCTAAGCCCTGTTGCGAATTGCTGTTTATGTATATAGTAATTGTTTTCCAAAGGTCTGAATTTCCTGATGTCTCACACAGAAACAGTTACTCATTTTCCCCAAAAAAAGATGCATTGAATTGCTACTGTTTTGCTGGCTCTGATGACTTTTATTCAATCTGCATTACATTTATGCTGGTCATGACTTGGTGTTGCTAAAAGGCAAAGCTGTTTTTGTCTGCTGACACATGGGTGACTGAGGACTCTTGGAAGATGGAGAGGTTCCCAGGGCGATTCTGTTTACTATCCAGAAGGGCTCTTGCTGTAACCAACAAACTTCACAGCCTTCCTGTAGATCCACATCACTGTGGGACGAGCCTCTGGCCTGGAAAGGCTTTTTGCAAAGTTGTTTACCCCAGAAAACAAGCTTATCTTGCATATTATGGTTTTGTTTTCCATAGTTTCCCCTGTGCTCAACAGGAAGTCATACAGAGAGGAGAAAAAAGAGAACGGGTTGGTTTTTTCAGTCATTAGATGGGGTTTCTTAAGGTTCTTTTGGATAGGTTTCGAGGTTTTGTTTGATGAGGTTTGAGGGGTTTTTATCAGTAGAAAAATTAGCTAGACTTAAGGCTGAGAAGCATTTAAATACTTTTTTGCTGTGAACCCATCTTTTCAAGTCCACAGTCACTGTCCTGGGAGGAAAAAGCTCCATGGTTAAGGTCTGCCATGCTAAAATCTTATAGCTGCAGGCAGATTTAGGGGCAGTGACTGTTTCACTACAGTTTTATCAGATGTAAAACTTGTTATCTGAATACCTTTAATATTTTGGAACTCTGAATGCCACTTGGGCTTTAAAGACAAACAATTCATGTCCTCCTAGCACAAGTATGATCCCTCTCTCCTCCTTGGAATATCCTACTTTGCAATAGCAGAGGTGTTTTAGCAGGAGCTGTGATTGTAGCTCAGGGTCTGTGTGCAGAAATCTGTCTGAGAACTCCTGCTTTGGAGCTGCCTGTGTTTAAAAAATTCCTGACCTTCCCATCTGACTGCTGCCTACGGATTGCAGCAGCCATGGAGACCTGAGCCACTGCTGCAGGCACTTGGGGAGATATTGCCTGTGTCAGCCCCTCAGTGAGAGGGACAGATTTTGGGAGAGGAGAGGCAAAAGCTCCTGTAGAGCAGCCAAACCTCTTGCAACCCCACGAGAGAGGAGAAAGGAGAGCAGTCTGGCTCCAGGGTTACTGGGGAAGTGCTGAAAGAGAAAAAGCATTTGAGACATTTCTTTTTTTGTTAGGTGCATTTGTAGCTGTGAGAAATCGGGAGGCCTGTTGAATGGTGTAATCAGAGAGGAGAGAGGAGACCCATCTGAGCCTGTCAGGGCTCAAATATCAGTTCTGAGAATAAAAAAAAATCCTCCCTTGGAAACTGCAGTTATTTTTCTCTCTTGTGTTTCCCTGTTATTCCTGGCCAGTGTTCCTTTCAGTTTTATACTGTAGCAAGCCTTGAAACCTCAGTTCATCACCAGGCACTTTACTTTTAAACAGAATAAACTTGTAATACCTCTTTATGCCTTTAAATTAGGGAAGAAGCATGATCAAGATGAACTGCATCCTGCTGACCGCCTGCCTTGTTCTGATTGCTTTTTGTGGCTCTGGTGAGTAGAAGAGAGGGACTTCGTGGTTTAATGTTATGACAGAGGCTGAGAAAACCATGGGAAAAAAAGATGCCAGAGGGAGGAAAACCAGCTAGAAAACCAGCTGGATTATTTAATAGCACTGTGGGGAATGTCAGTCACCATCGAAGCAGTGCTCAATTTCTGTTCTTGGGTCAGAAGAGAGAATTGGAGGGAGGATGTGGTGCTGCTTAACACAACAGACAACTGGTGTTGTGCTGCTGGAAAATGGGATTCCTCTGGTGTGAACTGGAAGCCAGTGTGTAGTAAGAGAGGGAAAGGAGATGGAATTAAGAAAATGGAGAGAATAAAACTCATCTGCAGGTATCTGTCATTGCCTGGGAAAGGCAGGATAAAAGGAGCAAACATTTAATACCTTGTTCTGCAGGCAAATAATGGTAAGTGCTTTTAAAAGTGACATAAATACATGCTTCAAGATGTGCCTATCAAAACTGCCTCAACTGCTGCACTGGCATAAGCTTGTCAGTTTTGACTGAAGCCTAGAGTTCAACAATTTTAACTGAAGTCTTGAGCTAAATAACCAGGCATGTGTTTTGTGACAATTAGATGCAGATAAGTGATTCTTCTTCTTTTTTTGTTTTCTTTTCTTTTCCTTTTTAATGCTGCTGCTGTCTCAGTAGTTTATTAGTCAGTGAAGATAAACCCTTGTTGTCTTAGGTTACACCTTAAGATGTTACCACTGTGACAACAGCCCTACCGTGTGCAGGACCAACAGCACCTGCTTAACGAATGAAGACACTTGCTTGCAGTTGAAATTTGGTATGTACAGTGCCCCACAGACCTAAAATAAACCCACTTGGATCAGCTTTCATTGCCTGGACACCTCTAATCTGGCCCTAGCATGCACTTCTCAGCCTCACTCCAAAGGAGCTTGCAAATACTCTTGAAGGTCATGCTTATATCCAAGCAATAATGTAATGATTTAGATGGGTGAGTTGTAGCTGTACAAGGATGTACATAGCTGTATATTCAGATTTAAAAGTAATAAGCAAACAAACAAAAACCCACACAAGGGGGCTGGGAAAAAAATAAAGAGAGCATTGAATTTAAAATGTAATTTGTTACTCTTTGAAAACAGATAAAGGATGCATAGCCCACAAAATAAAGCACAGATGAATGGCTCAGTCATTTATGGATTGAAACTATTAAAAAAATTCTCATTTCCTGGGAGTGGATTGATTTGTGTCTCAGGAAGGACATCCTTAACTAGATCAGGGTCTAGCCTTGCTCAGAGTCTGGCCTTGAATGTTTCCAGGGATGGGACATCCAGCACCCTTCTGGACAATCTGTTCCAGTGTTTTACCACCCTTATCTACTCTTCCAGTAGATTAAATAATCTGCTGTTGTCTGCACATCCTTCCCTGAGAGCCTTGTCCTGTGCTGGCCCAGGGTGCTCAGGGCAGTGCTGGAGTCCCCATTCCTGCAGGGATTTAAAGGCCACGTGGATGTGGCACTTGGGGACAGGGGTTAGTGGAGGGTTTGGCAGTGCTGGGTTAAAGGTTGGACCTGATGATCTCAGAGGTCTTGTTCAGCCTGAATGATTCTGTGAATGCAGCCTGAGCTGGCTGGTGATGCCAGGTGTCACTCAGTATTTCCCAGGGGGTGAATGCGATACACACTGCTAAATTCCTAGTGAATTTAGCTAAATTTGGAAACTTCTAAACATTTGAACTTAAAAAAGCAAGGACGTGGCTGGGGTAAAAACCAAAACTGTAGGGCTGATGCTGTGGGCACAAACGGCCCATGAAATACAGGACACAAGACTTTACAAAAAGTCTCCCTTCTCAGGAGGGTGAGAGGCCAAGCCCAGTGATCCATCCCTGACATTTCATGTTGGATTCTCATTCCCAGTTTGCTACAAAATTGGGGGTACATTTTATCCCTTATTAACCACTGCTGTGCAGAGTGCTGGGGGTTGGGACTGTGGTCAGACCTTCCACTCTGTCCAGAATATTTCTTGGTGGGAGGTTTTGTGCTGGTTTGTGCACCACATTTCTGGCTGTGGGGTTGGAGAAGCAGAGCATGCAGCTTCTGCCTCCCTCCCCTGATGCCATGGCAACACAGACCACAAGGCCTCCATCCAATTTCTGTGGTTACACCATGGGCACTGTCGTGGATGGAGCTCTGCCTTCTCCTCACTGTTTTATTCTCTAACAGTGGCAGTCTAAGCACTGCTTCTCTCTGTGTACCCAAAATGGTGTTACTGTCAATGCTTTCTTAATCTGTTTAATTTTTTTTGTTGTTTCATAGGTAAATTGAGAACTTTCTCCTGCTGGAAGTCATCCCAGTGCAGTGTGAATCAAATTGCTGATTCCTTCCTGTTGGATAATTTTGAATTCTTCTGCTGCCAGCATGACCTGTGCAATGAGAGTGCAATTACTGGGGTTAACAAAGCAGCCTTCAGTATTGCTTCTGTAATGGCCATGTTATGGATGCTCCTGTAATAATCCTGGTTTGTAAGCTGTCCTTTCAAGATGAAATTACACAAAACCATTAACTCTTTTCTATATTGCATATTTTCAGCTCCTGTCCATAGGCAGAAACATTCCCTTGTTGTTTTGTTTCTCAAGGTTCTCTCTGTCAAATCACTGTCTCCACTCATGGGAAGGAGATGTGTTTTGTTACCAGTTATTGTGTGTTTTGATCTGTCCCCCTGTTAATGGGGAAGATCAGCCTTTGTGAAGTCATGGTCTTTTCTGAAGACCCTGGGCAAACTCCAGTGGGTGATGTGAAGGAGAAGGAACACCACAGCTTTTCTCTTGGAAACTGTCATTTTTTTTTTCCTGTCCTGTAAACTGTCATTATTTTTGATTGGCATTTCTGTGGGTTTTGATTTGTTTTGCTTTGGATCCTCCTTGTCACAAAGCAAGCAGTGGGTTTGCCCTCAACACAGGAAGTGTTGGATCATAAGTCTTTGTGATGAAAATGGAAATGTTCAGTTTCAAGTCACGTAAACACCTTGTTCCCATCCCTGTACCTTTTTCTTTCCTCCAAGCCAATGATATAACCTTGTCAAGTGCTGTTATTTTGGGAGAGAGCATCCACATTTCTTAAAACCAAAACCAAAATACTGCTATAAGTGAGAAACACTTCTCTCTTTTTTTTTTTTTTAATTTTTAAATATATATATATTTCAGTGAGCATGTAGACAACATGTGATAGCTTCTTTTTTGATTCTCCTCATACATTACCCATGCTTAGGATTTTAAGTCAGCATGTGCTTTGCACTGACTATTTACTGGTATACTGAAAATCAATTATAAAATGCTAAGGAGTTGAAATGGCACATGGAGGTTACTTCCCCACCTAGTTAGCTTTTGGGTTTTGTTGAAGACAGTGACGTGTAAAACTCAGCCCTTCAAGCTTGCACCTAAGAGTATTCAAATCCTGCAGAACTTTCTTTCCTTAAATGCCAATGCACAGTATAGGTGTGTATTTATCTAGCATGAATAAAACCTGCTCCATCTGTAGGTGTGAGAGGTCAAGCACTGAAATATTTACATTGCTCTGCTCCGTGGTGGAGACAGACCTTGGGACATCCTCCAGTACCTGGGGACCCTCTCAGTCAGGTGGGATGCCAGATCCTCCTTTTTCTTCTTCTGGGGCTGCTGGCACATCCCTGCCAGAGTTGTGTCCATTGCCAATGGGATATCCTCTTCCTGGGGACCCTCTCCTGTGCTAGTGACACCAGTGACACCAGTCACAACAAGGGTGTTGTTCCAAATCCCTGATGTATTCCACAATGTGGTTGAGCTTATTGTAGCTATGAAAGTGTCCTGGCATCTCTCCCATCACTCGAAATATGGAAGTTGTCCTGTCTTTGATTAATAAAAATGTCATAAAAAGGAAGAACTTGGAGTGTGTGGTGATTTATTGGTGTTTACAGCTGGATTGAACTCCAGTTGTTTCCATGGGAGGTGCATCCATGCTTCCCATCCAGAGAAAGTTCCAAGCAGACTTCTCTCCTTCCTTATTTTTATTTCCCACCTGATTAAAAACAGACACTGGAAGACAGCAATTTCTGCACAATGACTTTTTCCCATTGCTGCAGCACCATTTGTCAAACTCAGGCTCATTTCAGGTGAAAAAGGATTAAAGCACTGACTCAATATAAATTGGGGGAAGGTTTGTAGCAGAGAGGTATCTTTTGTTGGACAGGGTGATAGATTCTTCATGCTTAAATCATCCTGATGGCAGCATTTTTTTATTATATTGTCAATATCTCTTTTTTGATAGTGGTACTTTTAAACTCGTTCCACTGCTGTATGGCCTGCATATATAAAATATTCTCCTTTTTTGATAAGTGCAAAAAGAAGCTCTGTATTTTGTGTGTCTAATCTTCAAGCAATCATTTTTTCCTATTTCTTTTTTGATAGCCTTGAACACTTTGTCTAAATTAGCACACTTTTTTGTTTCTCTTCTAGAAGCAGCCTAAGCAATGAGGCCTTGTGTTTTACATGTGTTGCTTTCTCTTTTTTGTAAAGATCAACCAGAACACGATTTAATTCCTGTAAGGTTTGCATTTTCTGAGTCTGGCTGTGCTGGCTGTTGAGCCCTCTGCTGCAGTTTGTTGGAACAGTGAGTGCTCCTTGAACTATGGCATTTCTCCCCCTGCTGCTGCTGGGTTATACCCATATTTGCTGGCCACTCCACAAAGAGGAGCATTAAAACCAAGAGAGACACGAAAACTTTAGTTCAAATGTTAAAATATTACAATTTGTTCGACTCTGAGATCATCAGGATTGCCAGGTCCTCTGCAAAGCTGTTTTCCCCCTGGTCAGCCCCCAGCCTGTGAGTGCTGGGTAACTTGTCCCTGTTTCTGACCTTGCTTTGGTTTTATTTTGTAATTATCTGAGTGATTGGCTCTGTTCTGAATTAGTGCCATGACTAAAACCTCATCCTTTGAGTGTGCTTTTTATGCCACTGAGCATCATTTATGTACTAATGGTCCTCTGATGATCCAAGACTATTCTTCCCTACATCTACTTCTCAGTTGCTCTCATAACCAGTGGTCTCTTTTTTGGAGTTATAGAGGAACAAGAAGGAGAAGGTGACAAATGGAAACTTCAGCAATAGCAAGATTTCATTCTTGTGACCTGTTTTTACCATGAATTCCTCCTGCAAGTCCTCATGTTGGTGACCTTTGACTTTAACTTGGGCATGGGGGGAGCTTGGAAGCCTCCTGGGACTGGTGGGAATGTGGGGCTGATACACCTGGTTGGGAAGGATTTGGCTTTATCCCGTTTGAAATCCTCCTCTAGTTTTACCATCCCCTCATCAAAGACGAGGTGGGATGTCTGTGTGTTATTTCAGGATGCAGGAAATTGTGAAAAGGAGCAGATGCACGGGGAAAAGCAGACAGGCAGAGCAAGCAATTTCCTCCCACTGCTTTTTGGTGTGAGAGGAATGAGGAGGCTGACCAGTGAGCAGCTTTATTTTGTCAAAAGGAGTTGCAAAGATAACAGAATTGTCCCAGCAGAGAGCTGCACGTTAAGGAACTCACTGTTGCACTCACTGGGGCATTTGGATACTGCTATTTTATAAATATTAAATGCATTTAACAACAGCAGTGTTCCTCCAGCTGGAAGAGAGTTTAATGTGTCTGAATCTCTGTGTGTCTCCAAGGGCTTGGATCTCACTGGTAAACACAGGCAGTCCTAAGCTGGCAGCACAGCAGAGGAGTTTTTGGTTATGCCTAAACATCCAAGAAAGTGTTGTCTGTAAGATCCCCACGTTTATTGAGGCAGAAATAAACACACTGCACTTTCTGACTCTGCACAAGGTGAATATTGCACTAGCAGCACAGTGCTAACACCATTCTGCATTTTAGAGAGGGAGAAGGGAGTGACTGATTGGCTGTGAGATCCCCAAAAGAAGTGCATTGCCATCTCCACTCCTGTCTTTCCAAGAATAAATTTCTACATTGGGGTAAAATGAAAACCTGCAGATGATATTATTTTTATGGGTATGACAACCTACAGCATAGGGAAAACTGTCCTGGTGCCTAGGAAAGGGCAAATTAAAATTATTTTGGTTTCTTCCTCCTAAGCGGAATGAATTAAAAAAAAAAAGGGTTTGAAGCAAAGTTCCCCTCCCAAATAACGAAATCTCTGCATGTGATCCAGTGTTGGCTCTATTTAAGGGATAAGCAGCCTTGAATTGATTTAGATGCTTCTGAACCCATACCCCAGCACCTTGTGAGTCCAGCTGAGTTACTCATGGCACAGCAGCACTGTTCAGAAGTGACACCTTCACTGTAGGAGAAGGGAATACAGGTGACCTCACCCCTGATAAGGAACAGCTCTGATAATTACCCAAAACAGCCTCCCCTCAGATAAGTAATAGCAATATCCAAAAAGGAAGAGTGAGATAAAAGAGAGGGTTGGCTGATAAGGGGAGGATCATCATGGAGGAAGAACCTTGAGGAGTGTGAAGGAGAGAATCATGAAGCAGGCTGCTGGGGAGAGAGAATCACTGCTGTGAGGTCTGCAGTCAGAGCCTGTTGTTGGAACCTGCATTCAGAGTCTGCACACTGATACCTGCAGTCAGTTCAGCAGGGAATAACCAGCAGTCAGAGGCTGCAAGGGAAACCCACAGCAGGATCTTGCTGCAGCCAGAGTCAGTGAATAGCTGGAGTTAAGATGACTAAGCAGTGAAGAGGAATAAATCAGGACCCTTTTCATGCTGTGTTTAGCAAGAAATGTGTGTCTCTGCTCAATTTTCCCCTCTAATCAGAGGGCTGCTGCAACGCTTCACCATTCCTCACTGAACAGGGTTGATTTGATGCTTGATCCTGTTCAAACCAGCCCCTGACACCATTTTGGTAGATAGGGATGAGAGTGAAGCTCTCTGCACTCCTGTTTTCTCCTCTCTCACAGGTATTCTGAGATGCTGCGGTGGAGGCAGGATTGGAGAAAAGCTATGGAGACACTGCAGGCTGGGGATAAAATCACAAACGTTCCAGGTTGAGAGGATGGGTGTTGTGGTCAGATTAACTATGGAATTTGTTTTGGAGAATGCTGCAAACCACAGACACCTTATTCTCCAGAGGATTCTCTAAGGAGCACTCTGTGCCACATGCAAGCCCACAGTTCTGGAGTTCATTCCATGCTCAGACTCCTATTTCCAGAGATGCTAAAGTCTTCCAGGGAACTTCAGGCATCCATCATCATCAGCTGTCATGTTCCTCAGTGGTCAGGGCTTGGGTGAAAACAGGCACAGTGTCATCATTTGGCTCTCATCTGAAATGAGTGACAGTAGGAGTGTTGCACCAGGAGAAGATTAAAGTGATTGAAATGACAGCCACATCTTGAAATCAAATGACTTTTAAAGCCTGATGGGTTTCTTCTTTTCTGCTCTCAGTCATGGTGATGCTGTAGGATCCTGTGAATTGAGGTTTATTCTCTGTTCTGTGGGATGAAGTGATGCTTGTCTAGGCAATGGTGGGGCTGGAACCCAGAGCCAGTTATCTCTAGAAAGCTGCAGTATGCACACAGACAAAAGGACTGTGTAAAAAATGCCAAAATGCAAAATAAAAATGCTGCTGCTGTTAGATACGAGGCACAGCTTCTTTTTGTACCTGCATGTTTTACCCTACAGCAAGCTGGAGGTGGTGTTCTTTTTTTCTGTTTAGAAAAAGGATTTTCAATCCATTTCTCTCCCTGAAAGTGAGATCAATACAACTATTGTTGTGAAAATTCCCTTTCCTGACAATACAGCAGCCAATTTTTCTCGCATGAAACTTTATTTATAAATACTTCTCAATTACATTATACGCTGCAATGTACTGAGGTGGTGCAATTTTACTGAAGAGTTTGGCATTGCTCACGTACAAAACAAACTAAAGGAGAGTCTAAGCTGGAATGAAGGCTTTTGCCTCGGGGTAACGTGAGGGAAGGTGAGTTTAGAGTAGACATTAGGAAGGAATTCTCTCCTGTGAGGGTGGCGGTGAGGCGCTGGCACGGGTGAGCAGTCAATAAATACGTGCTAAATTGTAGGGAGACATACACCTGGCCTGTAGGTCCCGGATTCCTCACAGAAAAATGGGAAAAAAAAATATTTGGAAATACCAAGAGATCAACAGCCCTCCGTGCTAAGAGCACCGTGTGGGCCGCTGGGCGGTCCTCCGCGCCGGCAGTGGGCGCTGCGGCGGGAGGGCGGAGCCGCTCCCGGTGAGCGCGGGCGGGGCTGCGGGGCCGCAGAGGCGGCGACGGGGCCGCGACGGGGCAG
>JBBMKD010000216.1:7452581-7489219 GCA_037834095.1 Argya squamiceps | reverse complement strand
GGATGTCCCCCTGGCTCTCCCCAGGCTGGATGTCCCCCTGGCTCTCCCCAGGCTGGATGTCCCCCTGGCTCTCCCCAAGCTGAGTGTCCCCTGGCTCTCCCCAGGCTGCAGGCCCCAGGGACGTGGGAAGCGCGGCGGTGACGGATCTGACGGAGCAGCTGACGAGCACTGAGCAGCTGCTGGCACAGCTAAAGGAGCTTGTCAGGGAGAAGGATGCTGAGCTCAGGAGCAAAGATCTTCAGTTAAAGGTACTCTGTGTGTGTGTTCATGTCAAAAGCTTTGTTTAAAATCCCCCTTCTGTCCTTTTGGTGATGTTTTACAAGCTTCTAGTCTGTTACAGCAGCTCTGGGATGGTCACAAGGAGCTATTCTGGGCTCTGGACATTGCTGCTTGTTCCAGCATGTGTTCTGTTCCAGGATTGGACTAGAAAGAATTTATGTCTAATATCCTGAAGGCTTTTTTGGGGCTTGTTACTCTTTTTTAAAAAAAATCATAAGATTGATTTCTTCCTAAGGTTAATTTCTTTCTGCCCTTTTTATCTGTGCATGTGAACAGCCAAATGTTAAAATACTGCATGTTTTAAAACTCACTGTATATCCAGTTCTCTTTAAACAAAATGAAATAAGTTTTTACACTATCATGAAGGTGTCTGTCTTTTTGTATTTTTTAATGAAAAAATAATTCATTCTTCTCGTTAAAAAATCAAGCCTGGAATTTGTATTGCTATGAAAAGAAATAGGGAAATTTATATCATAAGGTTTTGAACTCGGTACAGTAATAATCACCATGTGCAGAAAGCTTAAATAAAAAAGAGAAAATCTAAATAATGAAAATGAAACATTGTGATGTCTCTTCAGGGAAGATATTTTTCATTAATCACTTCAAATTTCTCCCTCTCTATTTTTTTTCTAATGGAGGAATTGGAGCAGGCAGTTGTCCGTGTAGCTAATTTAGCCTATCATGACTTTGATGTTTGTAGGAGGAGAAGGAATCTGCTGATGCCAAACTTTCCAAGCTGAAGCTGCAGAACAAAGCCAAGGTTGCATCATTAACCTCGCAGCTGGAAGAACTTAAGAAGCAGTTACCAGTGGCAGGAGGCTCAGAGGCCAAAGCAGAACCAAAAAAGGTAAGGTGTTCTCACATTTGAAAGCAGATACAATTTCTACAATTGCTGTAGGCTGTTTTCCATGCTGGACTCAATGGGGAAATTCAAATTTTGAGCTGAGTACCAGGTTAGAATCAGGGTAGACTGGGTGGGTGCTGTCAGTTCATCTGTGTTTCTATTTAATTCTTTGATTTTTCAATAGAATTCAGAAAATTGCACATTCCCTTCAAATTGTTTTAGTAAAAAATTTCTCACTCCTTCATCCTATTAGCAGCTCAAAGTTTTGACACATGTGAATCAGGCAGATAAGGTTTGGAGAGGAAATGAAAACAAAACCTGTCTTGTTCCTTTGTCCTTATTAGCAAAATGTAAATTAGATGTTGGAAAGTGACAGGTTAACAAGAGAGTCTCAGATCTGTTTGTAGTAGCACAGTTGTCCAAGTAGACTTGTATGTCTTCAGACTGACTTCATACAGCTTCTAAAATAACTTCAGTGAGGATTTAGTTTTTCAGGGGGGGTTGTATTTTAAAGCTGTGCTGGAAGGGAATGGTAACAATCAGTTTGTTGCAGTCCCCAGTTTTCCTCAAAAATGTGCAGTAACTGTTTATTCTTCTGATCTCTTTTTTTGGCTAACAAAACATGCTTAGCAATTGCACTTGATTTCTTGTAATGGCAGATAATTTCTATAAAACAGCAATTACAACTGTGGGAATTGTGATTAAAAACATGCTTAGGAATGGTTGAATTTACATTTTGCCCCCGTTTTCCCTCTGATATAATTGCCAGATTATTTGAGTTTCAATTGCCAGAAGAAGTGAATCTCCTTGCTGCACATTCCAGTCCATTTTTTAGCAGTAATTATAATGCATAATTTAAATACAAAGACTTTTATAAGCTTAGTACAAATTCTGTGCCAACTTCTACATGGAATATGAAATACATAAGAGAACTGAAACACAGTCTGTGAGGAAAGTCTGCTTTTTTCACCAGTATTATCAGATTAAGGAGAGGTGCAGAACCCAGGAGTTACCTGTTCATGGAATGCAAACCTCCCTGTTTTTGCAGGCATCAAAAGATGGAGACCAGGAAAATGCTGCAGCAAATCGAGGGAAAATATTAGTGCTGAGAAGGAGAATTGAAGAGCTGGAATCCCAGATCACACAAAAAAATGAAGAGTTACAGAAAAAGGTGGTGTTTTATATGATGTGATTTTTCACCTTTGTGGTGTAGGATTATGTTTGAATATGTTTATTTAGATATGTATTTAATTCTGTGCTACTGAACAGCCATTCTGGGAGTTTTGTGTTGAGGAATTGTTGTGTTACAGCCTCAGCAAGGGCAGTGGGAATTCTGTTATTGTGCCCTCAGTGAACAGGGAGTCCTGCATGAATGGAGTGTAGGATACACAAAGAGGAGCTCTGTGGGTCAATGTTGTACTTAAATCTTGGCATTTTGAACAAAAATACTGATCTGCTTCAATTTTCCTCAAAAAATAGGTCATAACAGGAATAAATGCAGGCAAGGGCTGATTTCATGTTGTTGTGGTGTTCTGTGGCCATAACTTCCCTGGGGATGGTGGCAGGAATGGGAATGCTGCAGAGTTTGGGACAGAATGGTCCAGTAAATAATGATGGCACTTCAAACAAACCCAGCTATACACCTGACTGTAATTTTTGGAGTGCTCTTAACACAAGTAGCAAGGAAATGATGCCAGGCATTCTTCTGTGCTGGAGATGGAGGCACAGACCCCAAACAATTGTGCCTTTCCCCCCTCAGGATGCTGAGCTGGAGGCGCAGCGCAGCCGCGGGGCTGACATGGACACCATGCTGGCAGAGAAGGAGAAGAAGCTGGCTGAAAGGGATGCTTACATCAGGGATCTGCAGGTGGCCTGTGGATCCAGTGATGCTGCCAAGGAAATATTCCTGCCCAATGAAGAATTAAAGGTGTGTTGGCAGCTCAGTTATAAAATCTCTTAGAGTTTTCAAGGAACCAGTGAATTCTGGTATATTATGTCAGTCAGTCCCTCTCTCCCCCACAGTTAATTGATGTGAATAAAAATCCTTTCTTGACTATCTTCATTTATACATACTTAACTTATTTTGTCCTTACCAGGGAAAGGCTTCCTGATTGCTGTATCTCATTTTCCTGCTAATTGTCTTTTGGTTTGCATTGTAAAGAGCCAGCTGGCAGCTAAAGAGTCCTCACTGCAAAGCATGGAGATTCTGGTGCAGAACCTTACCAAGAAGGTGGGAGACAGTGAAGAAAAATGCAGCTTGTTCCAGGAGCAGATCGAGAGTCTGAAGAATATTCAAAACAAGGAAAGAAAACATTTCCAAGGGAAAGAAGCTACATACATGGAAAATGTAAGTAAATGCAGGATTCCAAAAGTTATAGCCAGTTCTTAGGAAATGGTAAGAGAGTTACAAACCACATTGGGAGTAAAATACAGGTGTTTGAGGAGGAGACTTGTCGTTTGGGCTTAGTTGATGGAAGCTTGTTAGGAATGAACATAAGTGACTAATTAGCATATTTAATGTTACTGGAAGGAAAATTCAGACTTAATTTGGAATCCATTATCTTGCTGTACCTTTAGTCAGACAGTTCAGTCTAGCTTCACTATAGTTTGTGGACTGGTTTTGTATTTATTTTCTTTGTGTTTTTAGGTACGTTTGTTTCAAAATATTATCCAGGAAAAGGAAAAGGAGCTGGAAGCACAGAGGGAAAAGCATGAGCAGGAGCTTTTTAGATTAGCTGCTAAATCTGATGCAAGTGCTGACCTAGAACAGGTACGTTGCTCTGGAAACTCTGGCAGCTTGAATTGGGAATCATGTAATTACTAAACTCTGTGACACACTTCAAGTGTCTGGTTGGGAGAATAAAAATAAGTCTTTTATAGATTGCTTGATTATTTAAATTTTTATTTTTGGTAGCTACTAAAGGCTTTGAAACAGAAGCTCCATGAAAAGGAAGAAGTCATGCTGGGAAGGACACAGGTGATTGATGTCTTGCAAAAAGAGCTGGATGCTAAGGACCAGCAATTGAAAGTAAGAAATGCCATAAGTAGGAGTGCAGGTATAATGTTTGGCAGTGGTAGGAAAAATACTTTGCATTAAAATTATAAATGTTTTTTGTACTCTGCTTTTTTTTCTTTTTTTAACAGGAGATTAATGAAAACCTGAAACGTCTTCTGTCTGAAAAAGAAAACCTCCAGTCTAAACTGGATGCTGAGAAACATGTAATGAGAGCCCAATTAAAAGACATGATGGAGAAACATGAGCTTGAAATGACAAAAGTTAAGGCGAAATACAATGCTGAACTGCAGGAAATTCAAGAGAAACATGAAACTGAGCTGCAAGAGAAAGACCAGGCCCTGGTTCAGCTTCAGAAACAGGTGGCAGAGTTGAGTGGTGGTGGACAGAGTGAATCCAAAGAAGTCAAAGATCTGGAATCTATAACCAAAGAGAAGATGGAAGATTTGGAAGGTATCCTATTTAAACAATATTAAAGGTTTCTTCATCCTAGATTTTTACGTATTTTGAGCCAGTCCAATACCTACTGCAATTAGAACTACATGAAATTGGATGGAATATTATTGCCACAGTAATTAAAGTGATCAATACTATAATAATGAGGGTTAGAGGATTACCAAGATAATCACATGAATTATACATTTCTCACTGTTTCTAATTCTTGCATTTTTCTGTAAATGCTGTTGTCTTGTGTAACTTCCATTGCTAAAGGAATTACACACAAAGTTTTATATCAATAATCACTCTACAGTTTTAAATAATTCCTGCTTCTTGTTTCTTAGTCCAAGTGAAATTGAAAACAGAAGAGGCCAGCAAATCTGAAGCCAAGTTTTTGAAAATGAAGGCTTGGTCTAAATCAAGAATCAAGCAGCTGGAGGATGAACTGAAAAATGTATGTGTAGCTTTGTGTTTAAGGCTCTGTGTCTTTCTCCAACTGCTGTGCTTGGAGATTTGATTGGGAAAAAGTGAACTGTGGGGTAAATGGAATACTAAAATAGTTTACTTTTGAATTCAATATGAAAATGGAACGGGCATAAAGTGTTGATACAAGATGTAGTTTAAATAAAAAATAATATAAATTGTGTTACCAGCATTCAAGATTAAATTTGTTAGAGATGAGCTGCTGTATTGCACTCAAAATGTTAGAAAAACAGTTATTCTAGGTACTACTAAAGAATATGAAAAAAAAAAGGACTTTGCTGTGATTCTGCTGTGTTTGAAACCCCCATAACTGTGTTTTCTTTCAGTTGTCCTCAAAGAACAATGATGTATCTGCCTTAAGCAATCGTGTGTCAGAATTAGAAGTTGAAAAGGAAGAGCTACAGTCACAACTGCAGTCGTTGCATGAAATCAAAACTCAAAATGGTAAAAGAAAATCTTTTGCAGATGATCTAAAGTAAAGAGACAGAAGTAAATTATTTGTGTCCTCATGAGCCAAATTTATTCTGTTTTTGTAGAAGAACTGCTGAAAAAGCTGGAGCTCTATGAAGAGCAGCAGAGGAAGCTGCAGGCTGATCTTGACCAAGTTACAAAGAGAGCAGCTTCACAGGTTGACTTGAAAATTGATTTGCATGAGTTATTGATTAATGGTGCAAATTAGACTTTGAAAAGTGTGTCAGCTGGATTTTGGAGCTGAGAATTAATTTATTGATAGATGGAATTGTCAGTGGCTGTTCAGTTGGAGAACAAGATGACAGGTTTTGTATTACTCAAAAAGATTGACTTCTACCTACTTTGCACACATTTTGAATTACATTTTTCCTAGCAGTTTGCTATTTATTTAGTTATGTTTAGCATGAGTCATCAAAGTGTGGCTGTTATTTTGTAGACAAAATGTTTTTAATATTTCATGAAGTCGTGGGACTTGTTTTTCATATAATCTACAATATCTGCAGTCTATACTTAACAGTTTCATTTGTTTTTATTTATGTAAAATGGTGAATTGTGATGGTTTGCCAACTTACAATATATTTACATTTGCAGAGGGGTGTGGTAAACTTATTTTCACCCAGAATTTCTCTTGTTAGGCCAGTGAATCAGGCAGTGTGGATGAATTGCAGAGTCAGCTCTTGGAATGGCAGGAAAATGTCCCGGAGTCAGAGGAGTCCCGGGATCAAGTCCGAGAAGAGAAATCTGCCATGGCCTTGAGAATGGCTCAGATTGAGGAGGAGAGAGAAGGTGAATTGTTTTATTTCCAGTACAACAATCCTGTTTTTATAGATCTGTGTGTGTCTGTTGTGCTTCAGACCAAATTGAGAGCACACCACTGTGACTCGTTTCTGTAGTCATGAAGTGTGTATAGTTAGTGAAATTGCTGATATTGGCAATTTCTGCTTTTTTCCTATTCCCTCGAGTTTGTTTTTCATACATTCATCTTGCTTTATATGATTTTTAGTAGATGTGCTGTTCTGTTTGCCATTGAGCTGCTGCTCTGTAAGACTGCTTGAAAGGCTTATTGTCTGCATATGATAGAAATGATTTAAAAATCATATTTTATCAATGATAAATAGTCCCCCACTGAAATATTAAAGCTGCCTGCCTAGAAAATTGGTGAAAGTGCAGGGGACTGTAGTGCTGGTTTGAATTAGAGGAATCAAGGTGGTGCTTAAGCAAAATGTACTTGACATGGAGTTTCTCTTTAGGAGATTTCTCATTAATCCTGTTTAGGATGTTTAGTGATCTGTTAGTAGGTGCCACTTGAATAGGCCAGCTGAATAATGCTCACTGGTAGTGGCTTGGAGGTGATTAAAAATACCAAGTTACCTAGAGAAAAATAGCATTTCTATTAATATTTGGTTGTAGAGCTTGCTGAATTATTAATTAATCAGCTGATGAGAAACTGAAGTGGCAACTAATGAAACTTATAAAAGTCTGGTTAAATCTTAGATAGCTTTTACTGCTCTTTCCATGCCATCTGAACTAAATTAAAATTTTTGTCCCCTTCGTTAACTGTGTGGGGAATAATGGCAAATTTTAATGCACAGGACCTACCACCATAATTAATCCAGTTAGTTAATTTGAGCCTTCTCTTTTCAATCTCTGACTAAATTATTTTTCACTTCCATGATCCATTTGAAAGCTCAGTGTGTAAGCACAGAAATGTTTTAAGGATCACGTCTCTTCTTTTTTGAAGGATTTATGCTTTGGTATTGAGAGGGAATAATGCCCCTCCATTAAATCTTACCTGTTAGCTCATCTGTGCTGGCCACAGAGCCACCTGCAATATTAATAACACTTGTAAAATTTCCTCTGCCTCAGTCCAGGTTTAATTTTGCATTTATTTTTTTTTTCCCCTTGGGAATAGCATGACCTTTCTGTTTCTTTTTTATTTTTTTTCCTGCCGTTCCACCTGGTGAGCCCTGAGCGTCCCTTCCCCCTCCACTCCTACCCTCCACTGTGATTTGGGCAGCCAGGGAGAGCAGTTTCCCATCAGTTTTGTGCATGCAGGTTCCTGCAGCAATGGCCCCTTGCAATGTACTGCTGCTGGTTTCTCCTGCTCTTGCTTCTCGTGGAGAAAATCACCAGCAGTGCCTTGCAAGGCCTGCCATTGGTGGTTTGTGGTTTTTAGCAATACATGTAACACCTGCTGGGTTTCAACTTGGGTTTCTCCTGCCTTGCAATACCTGTTTCTTCTTTTATATTAATGAGATCATCTTCATTTTTTCACTGTAGTAACAGCTGGCTCCATATTTATGTTGTATCTGGAGACAAATTTCTTGGCTGTGATGAAGTAAGAATAAAATTCATTCTTAGTACTACATAAAATTCAGTAGTATTTTAAAAAAATAATATTCTATCCCATAAATTGCTGAACTTTTTGTGCATTAATATTATCTACCAGTATTTTTTAAGCCATATCTAAGTAATATGTAGCATCAGTAGTGACTCAAGGAAGTACAAACATTTTTTTTTTTATATGCAATGTGTATCTGAAAAGATTCTGGGAAGTTTTTCAGGTTTTTATGTTAGATAATTGCAAATGAAAAGCTTCCTAAGCTGCTGTAAAACATTAGAAAATACATTTACTTACTAATTTCTGTTAAAGCAATGCTCATTTTAACTGGAAGTATTTTAACACTTGTGCTAAATCATTCTAAAGCTCCAGTTTCTATACTTCTGTTATTCTTGTGATAATGGTAATTTCATTGTCAGATACTTAGGAGCCTAAATGGATTGGGTTCCTGCATTACAGTGTCAGAGGAGGGGTTAAATTTCTACCTGGAATAAATCTTATTCTCTGAACCCCTGAACTGGCAGTTCCTGTAAACAGAAGGTTTAAGGCCTGTGATCAAAATTTGGTATTTAATTTTACAGCCTTGAAAAAGTATGAGCAATGATAAAAATGTTTGTAAAATCTAGAGAATACACGATGGTGTTTAAAACACTTATGAATTGTCAGTGCAAGAAGCCAAAGCGTGATTGAAATCAGAAGTATAATCCAATTTATCAATCCCACTTGAAGAAGGTTATTTTTTTTCTTTACCTTTTTTCCCCACTGATCTTTCCTGACAAGACATTAGGTGTGTAATTTTGAAATATTACAGGGAGAATTTAAATTTAGCAGGTGCTACAGAATTGTGAAGTAAGGAAATGTGTGGTATAAGTAATCCTTGCCCAACTCAGATGAAAGCAGAGTAGGGCTGAATCTCCAAACAGTTCCTGCTGTTGACCTCACACATGCAATGACATCAATTCTCTGAATTTTGTGTGCTGTGAGGACAACTGCAGATCTATGTGGTTAAACTGAAAGCCAAGTTTGTAATTACCCAATTAATGTAACTTTCAATTAAAATATGGAGCCACCTTTACTTTCCCTCCCTTTCCCCTGGCTGTGCTGTTCTGTCTGCTTTGCATGGGACGTGTTGTTTCCTGATCTTTACCCTGAATGTGTTTTGTTGTATCACAAAACAGATGGGAATGCACTTCAGATGACAAATCATTTCTAACAATGAACAGGATGCATACCTCAGCCTTCATATTCTCAGTTTATTCAGTGTGTTTATTTACTAGTGATTCTGTATTTGTCCTGAAAAGATTGGTGTTACTAATTCATGATCAAGTGGTTTGATGCCAGTTTGCAGTGTAACACGTGCTTGTGACTTCCTCAAATGATCTGGCTTTAGGGCTTGTACTAAAAGTTTTTGTAAAAATGAATGTGATTGTCAAGATTAAAAAAGCATCAGCTGATAAAGCTGTGGTTTTCATCATACAAATCAGGTGTATTTGAACCTGGTAAATTGTAATTTGGCATTTTAATTGATTGGCTTTCCTTCTTAGTATGGTATAACCTCACCCTTTCCACCCTCCTGTACAAAGTCTTCCTTTAGAGCTGATGAAGAAGTGAAGTTAGACTTCTGTTTGCTTCTTCTTAGTGAGATACTCAGACTTTCTGTTCTACACAGCAATGTTGGAGGGAAATCACAAGGTGAACGCAGTGGAGTTTACTCTTTAATCTTGTTCCTGTCAGTCATTTGTAGGGGCTTCACCCTGTCCCTGGTCTCTTTTCATGTAGTAGTGTCTGATATAAATGTAAATGCTTTCCTGTGGCACAAAACTGATTGAGGATGACTGGTTCTTTCCTGGCTGCTCTGATCCAGCCATAGTCTCAGGGCAGCAGGAGCTGGAGGAGGAACTGGCCACAGTTCAAGGAATGGGCAGGCTGCAGCAGGCAAGAAGAAAAGGCAGTCAGACCAACAGGAAGCTGCAGGTGGGTTCAAAGAGATGTGAGTTTATTTTTACCTGTCTGTTATTAAAATGTGGAAAGTGCTGTTACTTATGGGATGCTTTAGTTTTTAAAACATTAGGGACTTAAGAACATAGATTGAAAACATTGATAAATTTAATGATCATGTACATAACCAGAAGATGAGAAATTCCATCTCCAGACAACATGACACCTCTTACTCCTTTCCACTAAAAAATCACAAGGTTCTCTCTGGAGTAATTCCCATGCCTGGAGCCACATGCATACTTCAGATGTTAAGCCCATTTTTGGCTGCAATAAAATCTTTACAAATCTCTTTGCTGGTGGAGCTTTACTGAATAATTAGTGCCACTTAATTCAGGTGGACTTCTAGGTAGGTGGTGCTGGACCTTGCATGAAAATTCTGTAAGAATTCGGATGTCATTGTTGCATTAGCAGACCATTGGAAGAATATAATTAGTTAAGTGATACTTCAGAGACTCTTAACTTTAGCAATCAGGGTGCTGATTAAGATACCCAAACATTGTTACCCATTAGCTTCTCAGATAGCTGAGGGTGTTTTTAAGGGCTTATCTTAAAAAACATGGGAGACTTGGCTTTTCTGGAAGTAATAGCTGGAAGCTCTAGGCCACAACAATCTCATATACTTTCATTTAAGTGCCTGAATTAGTGCTGAGTTTTGGGATTTTTGATGGAAACTGTGGTTTTAGTAGCAGAATTATCTTACCCCTGCTTGCTTCCTTCTTTCAGTTAAACTTCCTTCTCATGTTTTGTGTGTAGGAAGAATTCCCCTTTGATGGCAAACAATGCTTCCAAGAGCTGAATGTCACCTTGGATAGCACTGACTCAGCTGAAGGAGAAAACATGGGAGGTTGGTGGCCAGAGTACCCTTCACCCAATGCAGGTGTGATAGCGACTAGACAGTTGATGAAAGCATGCACACAGCATCTGCATTTCGTGTCTATTTTTGTTTTCAAATTCAGCTAACAGCCCATTTGTGGTGTATTCTAATCTTTGTTGGATTTTTTTTTGGCTTGTGTTTTCTTCCTTTCCGTTTCCAAGCATGTGCGTGCTGGATGAACTGCCTAGTTCTGGCTCACAAGTAGAGCTTCATTATGGCTGAGCACTGGAATTGGATGAGCTGTGATGCCCATCAATACCCCACGTGGCAAGATCTTGTGTTTGTTTTAAGTTCTGAGTCTTGTTCCTGTGAACTGTGTTTCCAGTTTATATCACAGTTACGTTGCAAACCAAAATTCCATCCCATTGCTGCTTAATTTAAAAATACAATTCTCAGTTTTTAATGCTGATGTTCTTATATCAGTGGTAAAGATTGCAAATACATCCCATTGTTAAGATGGAATGGGCTCACTTGCAAATTGTCAATCCAGACCAGTTTATTAATAATTACTTAAGATAACCTGCAAGCACCTGATCAGCTTGTGGTTAATGTAGGATGAGCCCCACTATTGGTTGAGCCACAATAGTGGTGGCTCAATATTAGAATATTTCTGCCAGGTCCCCGAGTCCATGAGCTCTGCAACTTTATTTTGGTTTTCCAGCAGTTAAGGGTAAATTTTGGGGATGTAGTGCCTCAGGCATTTCCTCTGGAAATGGGTGAGATTTATTTTTGCCTATGAGAACTTCATTTAAAGAGCTGCAGCCATTTCTAGACTTCAGGAATTTTGGTAGACTTCTCTTGAAAGAATTTTCCTTCTTTGACCTGAGTAGGTTTACGGAGTGTGGTTGAAGAGTTGGAATTGGAGAGAAACCAACTGCAGGAACAAATCCTTTTTCTGGAGGAGCGTTGTCAGGATTTGGAAGACAGATTTCAGCTTCAAGGTAGAATGGAGGCTCTCCAGGTGAGCTTTGGAGTTGTAAACCTGATGATGCAAGAGAATCATTCTCAGTTTATGTTCTTTATATCCCAGCCTACAGTAAGCCAAAACCATCAATTTGCAGCTGACAGAAAATGACTGAAACCTAATTTACACTCATTAATTATCTTGTCAGGGACAACATAATTATGGGACAACATATAGGACGTGCACATCCTATATTATGCTTTGAGGTTGAAGCCTGTTGCTTTTGTTCAGTACTTGGAGAATTATGATTAGGATTAAACTTTATTGTTCTAGAAACATAGTAAGAAGATAACATGATTTTCATAATTCTTTGTGGAGGTCTTTGCCAGAAGGTCCAGAATCAGATTTGGTTATGACTCATTTGAATTTCCCACTCCTTATATCCCTCAGGTTTCTCTTCTGTAAGAGTGTGTGTGTATTTAATTTTTCATATATATATATGTACACATATTTAGAGAAGAAACTGCTTATAGAAAAATGATTCATAATTTTATATAAATATATACACATGTAATCTAAACTCCAGACATTAGCTAGACACATAGTTATGTTTTAAAACCATTCACTGAAGGCCCCAGAAAGAACAATTGAGTTCTTTTAAAAGGAAAAGTTTTTTTTAGTATTGCCTGAGTGACAAATTACTGTGATAATTTGTAAACCATATTTTCACTAAGTGACACAACTGATCTTGTACTCAAACTCTTGGTGCATTACTCACAGTTCTTCATCTGTTAAGTTGCATGTGTATAAAAAAGAATGACTGGTTTTAAGATGAGAGACAATCTTACACTAATTACTGAGACTCTTGTAACAAAGCCTTTCAATACAGGTAACGTTTGGTGTAGAGGAAGAAGGGCAGCTAATGAGGGCGGTGCAGGTGTGTTCTGCCTCCTCCAAAATGCCACCTTCTGTTCATGAATGGTGACAAGTTTGCCACGTTTGTCCTACTTGCTGTTGATTCTGGATGTGATTTGCTTTTGATTGTTGGTTGCTGTTTTATGACTTTTTTTTTTCTTTCTTTTTTTTTGTGTTTTTTTTTTTTAATTGGTGCAGTGGATCTGACTAGAGTAGGAGATTTGTACTGTGTTTGAAACCCCCAAAAAGCTGTGTGAACAAAGCTTGCTTCCTTTTTTCTCCAGTTCTCTCATGCTTCTCTGGGTGTGATAATGCTCTTCATCATTGCTTTGTTGCAGAATGAAAATGAACGTTTGCAAACTCAACTCACCCAACTGCGCAACCAACAAGTGCGAGATGTGGAAAAGCATCAGATGCTGATCTCTGGCTTGAATGAGCAGCTTAAAGGGTAAAACATAGGTTCTTGACAACTCCACACACCATTGACTTTCTCTGCTTTAAACTTCAGCTTCTAATGAGGAGTATAATTTCTCAAAACACTTGAAAAAACCTGACTCGTGTTTCTGTTTGCAGTTGTTACTTTCGTGCTTGGCAGTTAAGGTGGAAAGTGTAAAAATAATGATTCTCTTAATTTGGGGTTAGTAAATTTCGAAAACTTAGTGTATGCTTTGTTTTCAAAATGTCTAAATATGCATTTTCTTTTCAGATTAAGTGACAGAAATAGTTTCCTTGAAAATTCACTTGGAGAAAGAGAGCAAAAACTGGTGAGCACAACAGAAAAGCTGGAGCAAATTGAAACTTTGAGGAAACTGCTTCAAGAAAAGGATATTCTGAACAAAGAGCTTGGGGAAAAGTTTGTGCATGCTGAGCAAAAAGTAAGTTAAACTTACAGTTAGTATTTCACTTATTAGAACTGATGAGCTTTAACTATAACTTTGGATTTGCGTCCCAAGAGTGTTATTGCTGTTTTCCCAGTCTGAAAGTTTTTACTCGGTCTTTACTGTTTTGTTCATTTAAATGCTTTGCTTTAAGTTTGGTATAAGGATTTCTTAGACCCAGCACAGCTTTGCATGATAGTATTTATATTTTGTTGGGGTGATAATTTATTGTTTATTAATTTCAAAGTATAAACTTCAGTGTTGTGTAAACTCAATATTATAACTGGTAACATCACAATTTTAATAGAATTCTATGTATTTCTATCACATGAAATTCTACTTTTAATACTAAGCTGAATGAAGCCTTAAAGAAATGCAGTGTCTATGAAGTGGAGAACGTTGAGCAGAAAACAGCCATCAGTGATCTCACAGAAAGAGTTGCTACACTGAAAGAAAAGGTAATTCATAAAAATAATGTAAGAGAAGAAGTTCTCTGTTCATTTTTCGTGGTCCATTTAAATGTCAGCAAAAGCGACAGCATGAGCTGCTTTAAATTTCATACACTGAGCTTTCTGTTTGCTAAAACAATCTAAAGGAGAACGTCTTGTGACTTGACTTTGGATACAGGCTGATTACCTTAAATGCTTGTTCTATGTGTGGGATGTAACTTCTCCCTCTAACAGGTATTTGGAGTGTTCTTGTAACATTATTTTCTTGCTGTTTAGACTTTGAAACAAGACAGCGTGGTGGAGTCCATGCAGCTGGACCTGGACCAGACAAATGAAGAGCTTGACAAGTTGAATTCAAGCCATTTAGAGGAGAGGTCTCAACTCATTCAAGATCTGCAGAAGCGTGAAAGAGAAATCGATAATCTGAAAGAAGCACTGGCAGAAAAAGACAGGGAGATGTCTGTCCTGTCTCTGAACATGACAGAATATTCTGAGCAGGTTGTGATCCTGAAGGATCAAGTGCAATGCAAAGAGGAGGAGATGCGAGGTTTGGAAGAGGCTTTGTCAAAGGCTGAAAGGGAAATGCATTTGCTGAAGGAAGTACAGACAGCTGATGTGAGAGATGCCAGCGTGAAGATCTCTGCCCTTTCTGAGCAGAGTGACACCATGAGAATGGAGCTGGAGAGAGTTAGAGCTGAGAGTGAAGCTAAAACCAAAGAAAATGAGGAATTAATAAGGCAGAGCACTGAGAACAGCGTGACCATTAAGGATCTCCGTTCCGAAATCAAGGCCAGCAACGTCGCGTACCGTAACAAGCTGGCGGAGTGCGAGTCACAAATCACTCTGCTCAAAGAGCAGATTACTAAATCATCTGAAAAGCTGCAAGAAACAGAGGATAAACAAAGAAAAGAAACGGAGTATTTGAAATCTCAGCTTGAGGAAAACAATGCCCTGAAGGAAAAGTGGAACAGTTTGCTTAAAGAGAAAGAGTGCAAAGCAGAGACATTGGAAAATGAGTTAAAGTCAATTAAAGATTTGTACAACAAGCTGGTTTTGGAAAACGCTAAAAAAGATGAAGAGTTGGCTGAGTTATCCAGAAAGCTCACAGAACATACTGATCATGGGGAAAGAGCTAAAAAAGAGTTGCAAGAGAAACAAGAGCTCATTATTTCATTAGAGCAGAAACTTGGGGCTTTGGAGAAGCAGAATGAGGAGACTAAACTTAAATTAACTGGGGATCTGGAAGCCAAAGAGACGCGTTGCAAAGAACTTAATGACCAATTAAATGAAATACATGAACAAATTAAAAAATGGGAGATGGAGACACAGGAGAAAGCTTCAGCTAATAGCAAGTTGCAGGCAGATCTTGAAGGGGAACAAGAAAAATTGGCAGAGCAAATAAAAGCAAATGAATATCTGAAACAAAGTATAGGTACAATGGAAAAAGAGAAGGAACAGCTAATCAGAGAAAATGAGAATTTGTCCAAACTCCTGGATGTAAAAGAGTGTGAGTTGTTAAAGAAAACTGAGGTTGTGGCAGAATTGGAGAATAAGTTATCTGTTAGCACTGCTGAGTACGAAAAAACTCTTTCAGTACTAAATTGTGATAAAAACACTCTGGCAAAAGAGATGGAACAACTGTCAGTAGTTGCCAAGCAAAAGGAAAGTTCAGTTGCAGAGCAGCTGGGGGAGAAAACAAAGGAATGTAATGTGCTGGCTGAGCAGTTGTCTGAAAGCAAGGAACAGACTCAACAGTTGCATGAACAAGTGCAATCACTGCTCATTCAGCTGAAGGAGATTAGAGATGAAGAGATAAAGAAAGAAGAAATGTTAAATAATAAATTATCTGAATGCAGTGGTCTAATCCAAGAGCTCAGCCATAGCAAGGAAAAGAATTTACTCCTGCAGGAACAAATTCAAAGCATAACTTTAGATTTTGAAACTGCAAACAGGTCTCTAGAAGAGAAAAATCTTCAAAATGATTCATTACGTAAGGAAATGGAAGAGAGTAAGCTTTGTGTTGTAGAGTTGCAGGATGAAATAAAAAATCTTAAAGATGAAAAAGCTAAATTAACTCAGTTGGTAGAGGAAAGAGACCTGGCTGTAAAAAGTCAGGGTTCAGAACTTGAGAAGTTTCAGAGGCAAATTTCTGAAAAAATGGAAGAAAATACAGTGTTAAATAATCAGCTACAGCTATTAAGCAAAGAAGTGGAGGTGCTTAGGCATGAGAAAGAGGATTTTTCAAGGTTATTGAGTGAGAAGTCACATGAATGTAAATGTCTCCAGTCTGAAATTACTTCAGCAAGGCACCAAGTGCAAACAGCAGCTCTAGAAAATGAAAAATTGAAAGCAGACATAGAGACAGTTAATGTTACAGTAATCAAAAAGTCCGAGGAAATAGCTGCTTTAACTTCACACCTGTCCCAACAAAGTCATAATATTTTAGATTTGAAGGACCAAATTGACAGCCTGTTGATGGAGAAAGAAAACTTAAAAATTTCCTTTGAGGAAAAAGAAACTCTCCTTTCTGAAAAGGAGGCTTTGATTCAGGAAGTGAAAGATAAAGTGGCAGGAGAAGAGCGATATGTGGAATTCATTGCAGATCTGCGACACCAAATACAGGCCCTGAACTTTGAAACCAATGACCTCAGACGTGCAATGCAGGAAAAAGAAAATGAATTTAAGTTATTAAAAGATAAATCTGAAGAGTCTGATGTACTTAGGGTTCAACTGTCTGAGAATATGGAGGTTATTTCAAACCTTCAAAGTCAGCTTAAAAACATGACAGAACAGTTGTCCCAGTTGAATGATTCAGTTGTACAGAAGGATGCATTTTTAAAACAAAAGGTGCATGAATGCAGCAGTTTAAAAGCACAGCTTTCTGAGGTCCAGGATTCTTGTGTTGTGCAGGAGAAACAGTTACAGCTTTTGGCCTCTGAAGCAGAACAGTTAAAAGTACTCGTTTCAGAAAAAGAATCAGCCATCAACACTATTTCAATATTGAGTGAGAATTTAAAGATGCAACTTCAAGAGAAAGAGACTGAGTGTGGTGTCTTAAAGAAACAGGTGGTGGAGCTGCAGGAAATGAAAGAGAATTTCCAAAAAGAAATGGAGCATCAGAAGAATGTAATAGTTGAGATGAATCAGTCCTTATCAGAAAAGGAATCATCTCTTACAGAAAACAAAACTCTCCTTGAAACTCTGAAGGAGAAAGCAAGGAAAGATGAAGAGAAGACACATCTAATTTCTCAGCTCCAGAGTCAGGTCCATGAGCTAACACAAGAACTACAAAACTCTAAAGAGCTAGTCCATGAGAAGGAAAATGCCTTTTTATCTCTTCAGGAGAAAATTGAAACACAGTACGAGCTGAGAACTGAGTTGAACGTGGCTCTTGGGCACAAAGATGAGGTTATTGCTGGACTGCTTAATTCCTTAAAGGAGAAAGATGCCAGCGTACAGGTGGCAGAGAGCAGTGTTAATGCTCTTTCCAGTGAGATTGATGTTCTCAGATCCAAATTAGAAGAAAGTGGAACAGCCATGAAAAAACTGACAGAGGAATTTCACGAAAAGAACGAGAAGCTTGATAATCATCAGAAAAAAATCAATTCTTTGACTGTTGAGCTTGACTCTCTTAAAAATGAGCACCAGAAAGCACTAGACCAGATAAATACCCGGGAACAAGAACTGCAGCAGAAAGACTTGGCTGTGGAGTCTCTGCGTGTGACATGCACTGAACAGGCTGAGAAATTGGAATGTTTGAAGTTGGAGTTTAACAATGTGAATTCCAAATCATCGCAAGACTGCCATGACAACATGCTTTTAATAAATAGTCTGCAGTGTCAGGTGGAATCTTTAGAGAAAGAAAAAAACCTGTTGCAAGATGATGTTGGTAAACTGATGGCTGAAAACACACAACTTAATGCATCTCAGACTGATTTGCAAAAGAAATTGGAAGAGCTCCGGGAAATCCATGAAAAACTAGAAACCAGTGAGAATTATTCAAGGATGCAGATAGATGCTGTCAAACTGCAGATGAAGACCGAAAAAGAGAAGTTACAGATGCAGGTTAGTGTGAAGGGTGAAGAGCTTTCTAAATTAGAACTTAAATGTCAAACTCTAGAACAAAATCTGCTCGAGTCAGAAAACAAATGGGTGACAGAACTTGATAGGGCAAATTCACAAAATAATGATCTTACTGAGCAATTGAGCAGTTTAGAAAGTGAAATGAAATCCAAAGATAGCGAAATCCAGTCTTTGCAGCAAGAGCTGGATCTTATAAAAGAGAAATTAACTCGGAGCTTATCTCCATTACTTAGTAGTAGGCTTTTATGTAAAGAAAAGGAGGCACAAATTTCAGATTCTGAACTGCAGCCAACCGATAGTAAAACTCAGTTGGAAAAATTCTCCACTCTGGTAACTGCTATTCTGAGCAAAGAAACAGAAGGAGAACATTTGCAATTGGCTCTTTTAGAAAAACAGAAAGAAATAGACACCATGAAAGATGAATTAAGAAGTATGGAGTTGCTTGAGAAGCAGAAGGAGGTGTTGCAAAGTGATATGGAAAAGATGAAGGGCAAATACACGTCTGAAATGGAATGTCTGTCAAAAGAAATGGTCTCACTCAAGGAGACATTAGGCAAACAAGAGTGTCTCCTGAAAGAAAGGGAGGAGTCTTTGGCAGAAATAAAGAAGCAGGTGGAATTTCTTCAAGGCAAGATGAGTGAATCAGAAGAAGTGGTAAGGACTAGTCAAGAAAAGCTGCAGGCCGAAGGTAAAAAAGTAGCAAGTCTCCTTGAAGAAATGGGGGAAAAAGATCACCTCATCAAAAACTTAACATCCCAGGTCAATCAGCAGAAGGATTTAATTTCTGGTCTAAGCCAGCAGATGAAAGAAAAAGACTCTTCTGTTACCCAGGTCATGGAGTCATTGTCTAATGAAATGCTGAATTTTTCTGAAGAGAGGAGTACATTAAATGCCAAACTGCAAGACCTTGAAGCTGTTCATAATAGTTCAGTGGCAGAGCTAAACCGAGTATTGCAGGAACTTGGGGATTGTAAGAAAGAACTGGAGCATAACCAGGTTATGCTAAGCAGTAGAGAAGCTGAGTTTAAAGATTTAATGGATGAAAAAGAGGAGATGAAGTGTAATCTTGAGAAAATGGGAAAGGAAAAAGAGAATATGAAAAAGAAGCTTCAAGCAGCATTGATAGTAAGAAGAGATCTAATGCAAAAAGTTGGGAAATTAGAAAAGAGTGGACAGGAAGAAATAGAAAAAGAGCAGAAAAAAGCAGAGGAGCTGTTGAAGCAAGTTCATGAGTTAACAGACAAACTGAAACTAGTTGAAGGACAAAATCATGATTTTGAGTCTCATCTTGGAGCTTTGAAACAACAACTTGTAGAAAAAGATGCCAAGATAAATGATCTGACCAAAACCTTATCTTCAAGAGCATCCTATTTAGAGGAACTTCAGCACAATATCACAGAACTGAATGATGTCATAGCTGAAAAACAAAATGTTTGTGAGCATAACCTAAAGTCTTTAGGGGAGAAGGACTGTATGCTTGCTCATTTGCAATCTGTGCTTAATGAAAGAGCAAGGGCATATCAAGAGGAACGTTCTCAGTTGCTCTTGACTCTTGAAGAGGTGAAGTCTGAACTTAAAAAGAAGGAGGAATTGTTGGAAAAATCCAGTTTGGAAGAGCCTGGCTCAAGTGCTGGAGACAGGAACGAGTGTCTGAATCCCAGCAATGATGTTAATGCCATGAATCAATTACAAAAAGAAAAAGAAGCTTTACAGAGGCAGCTTTTGGTCATGAAAGAAGATATGAAAAAATTCCAGCAAGAAAGGGAAGAGCACATAAAACTGGCAGCAGATTTTGATGAACAAAAAACCCACCTTGAGGAGCTCAGGCAAGAACATAAAGCACTCTGGGAAGTTCTCCAAACAAAATGTAAAGAGCTGGGCTTTAACCAGTTAGAAGGGAAGGAGCTGGTTCCACCCGAGGCACTGCTGGGAGAAGAACAAGGTGACCCAAGGAATTTGGAGTCAGACAAACCAAGGAACAAGGTTCAGGTTGCATCCTTGAAAGAGTCAGAAAACATGATCACTGCAGTGCCAAGTGAGGACACCGAGCTAAAAGAACTAAGAAATGATTATACAAAACTTCAGGAGGAAACAGAGATGCTAAGGAAAGAATTGAAAAAAATACTAGTTGAATTTGGTGATGATAAAGAAGAAACAATCAGCTTAAAGTCTTTGAGACAGGAGGAGCAATATCAGGGCAGCTTGTTGGAGGACATAAAGTACCTACAGATAAAGCTGAAAGCACATAAGACTGAAACTGTAGAGCTCAAGGCCATGCTTGAGCATGTGAATAATGAGAAAAAAGCACTTATTCAAAAAAGTGAAGAGGATTACAGGATGAGCCAGGAGGAACTGCAGAGGTCAAGAATTGAAGCTAAGCAGGAGGTTGCAGGAAAGAATGAGGAAATAGAAGCACTGAAATATTCATTTACGGGTTTAAAAGAGAAACTTGGTCTGGAAAAAGCGTTATTAAACAAAGCCATAAAGGAGGGCCAGGAAGAAGCCCACCATTACAAAACAGCATTTGAAGACATGAAAAGTGAAAAAGAGGAACTTCTCAGCTCTTTGGAAAAGTCCAGTTTGGAACTAATTAAGATGAAAAAGGAGGTAGAACATTTCAGGGAAGAAAACAAAAATCTTGTGGCAGGGCTGTGTATGCTGCGTGAGAAGGCAGAGATGAATAAACCTGTGGTGTCAGGCAAAGAGCTTAAGGAAGAAAATGGGACTGAAAAGGAATTGGGAGAGGTTGGTTCAGAAAGTAATTCCCTCCAAGGGAATTTGGAAGGAAAAGTCACCGCTTTTCAAGAGACTGAGAGACAGAGTAATTCAGAGACTGATTACTCTGGGAAAACTAAACTGAGGGAAGCAACAGAATGTGAAATCCAAAACCAAATGCAAACAATGGAAGAGCCACTGGCAAAACCTGCAAATTTAAATGATGCCAAAGCCCAAGAGCAAAGAGCTGTAACAGATGAGAGATCCAGAGAGCGCCTCCAAAGGAAATTGCAGGCGGCTTTAATCTCGCGTAAAGAAGCCCTGAGAGAAAATAGATGTCTAAAGGAAAAGATTGATCAGCTGATGTTGGAAAGAGAAGAACTGGTGAACAAGACAGGAATGCTGGAGCACTTGCTAGAGCTTGACAGAGAAAAGCAGAGTTCAAGTGCCGTGGCTTCGTTGTCTGGAGAGGAGAGCCTTGCTTCGGAGAATGCGAGGCTGCTGACTGAAAATGAAAACCTCACTGCAGCATGTGAAAGTCTGAAATCCACCATGGAGTCCATAGTTCAGGAAAAAGAGGCCTTTTCTTTCCAATTAAATACCTTAAAAGATTCTCAGACAGTTGAATTGACAGGATGGAAGGCTAAGCATAGCGAATTAAAGCAGGAGTATGAATCACTTCTTCAGGCGTATGAGAATATCAGTAGTAAAGTGGCAGATATGAGGCAAGTCATTGATCTCAGTAGGAAAGAGAAGCAAGAGGCTGTTCAAAGACTCAGGGAAGGACAGTCTGAAAAGGAGGCTCTGCAGAAGCATTTACAAAATCTCCTTGATGAAAATGAGGCTATTAAGAGCCAACTGAAACAACTCGGCGAATCCAAGAAAATGGAGGTGGAGGAGTTACAGAGCAAAGCAGAAAGGCAGATCTGTGAGCAGGAGGCCAGGATGCAGGAGCACCAGGGTCGTCTGTGTGAGCTCACTGAGCAGAACCATCAGCTGATGGAGGAGAATGAGCAGCTGACACAAACCTCTGAAAACCTAAAGCAGGCTTTAGAGAAAATTCAGAATGAGAATGATGTCCTTCATAATAATATCACTGTAACTAAAGCAGCCTTGGGAGAACTGCAGGTTCAAATGGAAGTGTACCAAAATGATACACAATCCAAAATCAGTGATGCATTATGTGAGAATGAATCACTGTTAAAGGACATTAATGTGTTAAAGGATAAATTCTCTGAAAAAGAACAAGCTGTACTTGTCCTAGAACAAGAAAAAAAGTTAATTTCTGAAAAAGCAGAAGAAACTGAGAAATCTTTGCTCCACAAAACTCATTGTCTAACAAAGCTGGACATGGAACGTAAAAGTCTAACACAAGAGATTGTTAGTCTAAATGAAAAAGTTAAGATTTTAGAGGATGACAAATGTCTGTTGCAGGAAGAATTAGAAAATGTCCAAGAAAGTTCGTACAAAGTAAAGAGTGAGAAAGAATTTCTTGAAACAGAACTGCTTAATCATGTTAAAAAAGTTGATCATCTTACTGATAGGATGAAATCAGTACAGGTACAGAATGACTTGCTGTTACAGCAGCTGGAAGAGTTAAAGGCAGAAAAAGTTAATGTGATTAGAGAAAAGGAAGAGCAGCAACTTCATCTTGTAAAGATCTTTGAGGAGAAGGTGAAAAGTGCTCAGAGGGATAATAATGGGACTAAAAACAAAACAAAAGAATTGCAAGAACTCTTGAAGGAGAAACAGCAGGAGATCAACCAATTGCAAAAGGATTCTATAAAGTTCCAGGAGCTGATCCTGGATTTGGAAAGATCTGTGAAATTGTCACAGTCAAAAAATGAAAAATTCGAAAAGGACTTAAGTAATGCATCAGGAAAGCTGGCAGAATCAAATGATGAAATACTTCATCTCAAGGGAGAGCTTTCTGCACAGATGAACCTGTTGGATCAGTCAAAGAGGGAAGTGGACAGGCTTAAAAATGAGAATCTAAACTGGAGGAAAGAACTTCAGAAGAAGGGAGATGAGCTGCAGCTTCAAAAGAGAGGATACGAGAGAGAATTGGAGTTTCATCTGCAGCAGCTGAAATTGCTTCACAAAAGTGAAATTTCAAACCTGGAGGAAAGACATGGTGCTCTTGAGAGAGATAAAGATCGGGTGATGAGTGAGGTTCAGAGTTTGCAGGAGGAAGTCAGCACGAAGGACTCTCAGAACAAGCAGCTGCAGGCTGATCTGAATGCAGCTCTGGCACGACTGGCTGCTTTCACAAAGTGCATGTCCTCCCTTCAGGATGACAGGGACAGGGTCATCACCGAGATGAAAAGCTGGGAAATGCAGTTCAAAGAGGCCATTCAAAACAAGGAGAAACAGCTGGAAGACAGTAACAAAAGAATAGCGGCCTTGCAAGATGAATTGAAAGATAAAATGACTCAGATTCAAGAGCTAAATATCAAATATTCTGTGGTAGAGGAAACAAAGGATGAGCTGTACTTGAGGCAAAAATCTGTTGATATGCAGCGCTATGAAGAGCTCTGCAGGATAAAAGAGGAAAATACCTTCTTTTTTAACCGACAGCAAGAGCTGGAGAGTGTTCTTCAGTCCAAAGAGGAAGCTTTGCAAGCACTCCTGAAAGAAAATAATTCTCTTAATCATCTGATAGAGAATAGTAAGAGTGCAGGAAGAGAAATAAAAGCTCTGGAAAATAATTTTACAAGACAGGAGCAAGAATTGCAAGAGCTTCTAGCGGAGAAGGAAAAAATGAGTGCTGAATTGCAAAAGCAGATGACCATTTCTGAGCAAATGAAGATCATGCTAAATAATAAAGACAAAGAGATTTCCTTACTCATTTCTTCAAAAGGGGATGAAATTTCAGATTATCTGACTCAGGTACAGACTCAACATAGGAATCAGATCAAAGAGTATGAACTTCAGGTAAGGTCTTTGCAGATGGAGAGACAACAAGCTGAGGAGTCCCGTCAGAGGCTGGAAAACGAGCTGAGAAACCTCCAGGTGGAAGCAGAAAAGGCTGGTCAGGATAAGGCTGCCATTGCCAGTGAAGTAGATGCCTTTAAGAAATCCATGTCATCTCTCCAGAATGACCGTGATGATCTTTTAACCAGATACAAGGAGCTGGAACATCTTCACCAGGATGTCTTAAACCAGAGGGACAGTCTTCTAGTTGGCACTGCAAGTGAGACTCATGCTTTGAAACAGGAGATAAGGGTCCTCCTCAATAGGATAGATGATCTGCATTCTGAAAATGCAATGCTGAGTGCGCAGCTGATAAAATACAGGGAAGATCTTAACCAGGTTTTGTCTCTGAAAGACCATCAGCTGAAGGACTTACTTAAGCAGAAATTGGAGTGTATTAAAAGCCTTGAGCATGAAAAATACGATCTTCAAAAACAAATAAAAGAGATGCAGCTTTCCAGTGAAGTGCAGAGGGGGGCTGCAGTGGCTTTGGAACATGAGAATAAAAAATTGGCATCTAAAGTAAGTGATTTAGAATCCCTAATTGCATCACTAAACAAAGAGAAACTTGTTTCTGAATCTGGAGAGAAGCTGCTAAGTAGTGAGAGTATTCAGAAAAAAGAATCCAATGGGCAGCATGGAGAAAAGCTTCAGAGAAAGGTTCAGGAACTCTGGAAATCCAGAGGCAGAAATGCAGATGAGGAGTACAGTGGGACTCTTTTGAAACTTGAACATGGAGATAAACCTGATGCTTCTGCAGAGAAGATGTTGCTCGAAGTTCAGTCTCAAAACAGTGAGTTGAGATCCCAAAATGAGGCCTTTGGGAAGGCAATGACTGCTCTGCAGAACGACAGAGATCGGATCATAGAGGACTTCAAAGTTCTCCGGAGCAAATACACCTCTGAGCTCAAGGCTGAAAGAAAAAAAGGAGATGAACTCGCAGCTGAGTTGGAGAGGTTTAAATCCCATCTCATGAGTATCCTCAAAGAAAACTCTCTTCTGCATGGGGCTGGCCTTGATGCTGCAGATCAGGTTACCCTTGCTCAGGTGGCTGATGAGGTTGGAAGTGCCTGTAGGACTTTGGTCAGTCGGGAGCTGGAGGTGAGCAGGCTCTCAGCCCAGTGTGGGAATCATGTCCAGCAGATTGAAGCGTTTGCCAAGGCTATGGCCAGTCTCCAGGATGACCGAGACAAATTGCTGCAGGAGCTCAGCCATCAGAAGGTAACTTCTGAAGCCAAGCAAGGCACAGCTTCGTTCCCCATTGAGTGCAGCAGCATCAATGGGAGAAATTCTTTTAGAAGTAGTTTGGATGTGCCTCAGAACAATGGGGAAACTTTGGTAAGTTGTAATTAGCCATGTGGGTGTGTAATTTTATTCTTCATGCTCAGAGACATGATGGGTTCTGATGTGTAACTTTGTGTGAGTGCTGAGATGGAGTGTGGCCAGAGGAGGTGTGTTTACAGTTTTGGGAGTTAAGGTAATTATCCTGTTAAAACAAAGCAAATGGGGAAAACCTTAGTCTGTAATTAGAATTTTAGCACTAATCAAACTTCACCCATCTAGTTTTCATTCCAGTTCACTAATGATGTTTATTAAACCTAGGCTAAAGAAGGAGCCAGCCTTGCAGCTGTTGAAATATCCAAACTGAAGACCAAGGTTGATGATTTGGAGAAGGCTTTGCATCAGACAAAAGCCTTCCAGGCAGAAACTGAGAGAGAGATCACATCGTACCAGAACGAGCTGGCTGGATTAAGGTATGACAATACAACATTATCCTGTTCATTGACTTGTATAGAATATAGAATTATTTAACATCTGATGTTTTGTGTTCAGAATGGAAAAAAACCTCCTCCTTTCCGAGTCCCAGGCACTGAGGAATCAGTATCAGATCACAGTGGCTGAGAAAGACAGGCAGATTGCAGAGCTCCAGAGGCTGCAGCAAGACATGGTTGGGAAGAAATCACTCCCTGCTGGCAGCAGTTATCCAGCCAAGGTAAAAAAATGGAATGTAGCTGAGTGTAAAGTGGAAGCTATCAGTTGATTGTCTGAAATTTGCAGCCTGCTTCTCAAAAGAGCAGTCTATAGTAATCCTGTAAGTTACTGTCTTAAATTAATTAACTCCAGAATATGTAAGGAACAAGTTGAAAAAAAACGAAATGGGTTTATTTCTTTCAGATTTATTGTGGCTGTAACTCATTTTCAGGGACAGGCTTTTTAAGGGGATCAGAAAAGAGCTTGGTGGTTGGTTTACATGGACAGCAGCTTTCACAGTTTGTATAGTTGATGCAGAGGGGTTTTAAACACCTAATGAAGTTCATTCTTTAGAGCCTAAATCTGTGTCTGGTTACTGCAGATTGGACTAGGACCTAACTGGGGGAGAAAGGGGCATGGAAGTGTTCTTGTCCTTCCCCTGAAGCAGCTGGAGCTGGCTTCTGCCAGGAACAAAATCCTGGATTTAGAAAGGCAGCAGCTGACACCCAGGCTGTCAAATGCTGTTTTGTACACTCTCCTGAAAGATTCAAGGAAAGTGCTCTTTTACAATAATATTCTTACCTTTTCTGTGCCAAAGAAAGGAAGCAGTGTTCATTATAATTTCATTAAAATCAGCATTTTAGTTGCTAAAGTTTTATGCTGTTCATTTTCTGTGATTACAGCCATGAATAAGAGCTATTGGCCAGTAATGTCTGTGGGTAATGGGGTATTTTATGTGGTAAAAACCTTTTATTTCATGATTGTATGGGTGAATAGGTTCCATAAAGCATTAGAGATGGCACATATCCCTCCTTTATTGGAGATAAATATCAAAATGTTGAGCTGCCAGTGATAAATAAGGCCAAAGCTGTGAATTGGTGATAATTTTTTTTCTTTTCGAAATGGATTCTTTCAGCTGTAAATTCATATTTACAAAACAGCTGTTTTACAAGTCATAAATACAAGACTTAATGAGCTTGAAAATAATTTTTGAAAGGTGTTTTATATTAATCCTTTGCCATTTTTGCACTATTTTTTGTGCTTCACGTTACTGGCAAACTAAAAATTAGGTTGGGTTGCTTTTTTGTGGTAATTTTTTGTTATTTTTTTAATGCAAATATTAACACTGTATATATATAGATATATAGATATATATATATAAATCTTGTTTTTAAAGTGTCTTTCAAATGTGGTATTAAGTTGTGAGAAGAAAATAATCTTATGAAAAAGGAATTCTGTAGGGTATATTTAGCGTTGGGGTTGTGGGTTATTTAGAGACCTGCATAATATTTACCCTGAGTATCCTGATATTTTTAAGGCTTTGGAAACTGCCTCCCTTGCTGGAAGTGCAGATGGAGCAGAGGAAATCCAACGTGTCCTGGCTGAGAAGAACCAGCTGCAGATGGAGCTGCAGCGCTGCCTCCAGGAGATGCAGCAGAAGGACCTGCACTTCCAGCAGATTAATTCCAAGGTAGCTTGGAGCAGCAGCTGTGATCCTGAAAAAGCTCATTTGAATCTGGGCTGGCCTCATGTTGGAATATTGCTGAATATTGGTGGTGTCTTGCATGACTGAATGGTTTTTTACTTTGAGATGTGGATATTTTAAAATAACTCCGTCTGGACATTCAAATTAAATGTCAGATTTCTTTCTGCCAGGCTTTCCTGACTTGGTATTTGTCTGACAGGTTTATTTCACTCTGCATTCTGAAGACATTGATGAACCTCTGAGCTTCTATTCACAGTAAAATATTTTTCATTATAAACAGAAACAGGTGTCTGTCTTAGCTGGAACAAGATTTCAGCTTCTGGTTTGGGTGTAGTGATGGCAGGGGAAATCACAGCTCAGCTTTCATTATTTCCTCTGCCCATAAAACATTTTAAATCCCAACCGAGCTGTGACCTTGCCAAAAAAAGTGGATGCAATTTTGAAACAGCAGGTCTCAAATCTGCAGGGATTTCCTGGGAGAGCTAATTTTAATGACTTCAATGTGAATTTCTCTCAGGTTGTGCAGTCAGCAGAAGAGAATGCTGTCCTGTCTGCCCAGCTGAAGACTCTTTCCCAGACTCTGAGGGACAACCAGCTTCATTACACTGATCTGCAAAATCGTTACTTAAGGCTGGAGAGGGAATATCAGGCAATGCAGGTGACATCTTTCCAAGGCTCAGTCCAGGTAACCAGAGACATGGAAGGATTTTTAGGTTTCTTCCTTCTCTGCTTACATTTTTTCTGGTTTTCTTGCTAAAAATGGAATAAAGTACTTTTTGTTGTGGTGACCCAGTACTTTGCTGGCCCATGGCTGAAGGTAACTGTCTCTATTGTTGTTAAGCTGGTCTGTGACTTTTCATTTAAGGAAGCTGGTTTACATATTTTTTTGTTTTGAAACATCTTTTTTGAGTTGGTCTGCAGCTGGCAGAGATATATGGATGATCACTGCTCAGTGGATCTGGAGATTTAGTGATAATTTCACATCAGCTGTGGATCATTTTACAATGCTTGAGTAATATTTTTCAGAAGTGAGATCTACATCACCAGTTCAGCATTTCAATACCCTTTGCCAACCCCTCATACACTTCCTTAAGATTATTATTTGGGGTTGGAACTTCATGATTTTTAAGGTCCCTTCTAACCCAGTCCTTTATGATTGATCATTATTCCTTTATTTTTAAAAAGCTTCCCTGTACTGTCTTGGTTATTTATTAACAATCATTAATAGGACACCCTGAAATAGCATATGGATACATATAGAAAACAACTCTTGCTCTTCCATAAATGGAAATAAATCCAAACAAGAACTGTAAGTTAAAAATAAAAGAGTTAGCTGCCTTGCTTCTGCAATTGTGGGTGTGTAGATTAATTTCTTTCCCCTCAGACATTGTTGAGAGACAGAAATGAAAACATTAAGTGACAAAAAGAATTATCTGTTCCACTGTTTTGTGGTAAAAAAAACACAAAACAGTGTGTTCTTCTGGCTTCTGTAATTGAAATAATTTTGGCAAGTAGAAAAATGGTCACTTGTTTGGGTTTTTTTTTTTTCCCTTTAATATTTTCTAGGATGAAACCAGAGCAGAAGTTCCCCCTGGAGCGCCACGGGAGAGATCTGGGATTATTGTGGAGATAGACAATATGGAGCTAAATGAGCTCAGGAAAAGGTCAGGACTCAGAGCATGTATTAGCAATATTATTTTCCTGACAGCTGTGTCATGAGTGTGAAAGTAATGCTTTTCTATCCCTCTGAGGCATTTGTGTGGAGAAGGGGAAGGAGTGGATTTGCAGTGGATTACAGGAGTCATGAGCCATATTCTTGAATTGTTGTCATCTGCTAATACTTGTGGTTTGTGTATATGTGCTGATTATTGGTGACTTTATCTCAATATTTAAGCTAAAGCATGTCATTATAATTAGGTCTGTCACAGAAAGGAACATTTCCTAATTAAAAAAAGAAGTAGTAAGTAATTCTTGGAGCCCATGAAATGCTGATTTCAGATTTTATTTTGTCCCAGGCTTGCAGAGAGTGAGCAGCAGTATGAGACACTGCAGCAGGGTCTCTCCCAGCTCACAGAAACACTGGCAGAGGAGAAGAGGAGGAGAGAAGCTGCAGAAGAGGCTCTTGGACTCTCTGAGGAGAGAAGTAACAGGTAAAACACAGATTATTAGTTTGCCTTTTATTCTTAGTGAGATTAGTGAGATATTTTCGTGTGGGTCTTAGATTTTTTTGAGATACTACTACTAAATAATAATAATAAACAACAAACCTGTGTGTGAGCCCACAATGTCCAAAGCAATGAAAATCAATGTGTTAAAAAGCTAAGTTAAACACTTTAGCAAGAAAGTGTTACAGGCTTTAGGATCTTTTTTTCTTTATTTAATTTAATCTGTTAGGCTCAGTAGTCAGTGCTATTTCTTTTTTTCCAGGTTAGGAAAAAATTCCCATATAACAACTTTAGCAGAGCCACTGGTTAGATGGAAAATGCCATTATGCACCTGCCTAAATAAAGTGTCTCTCACTACCATCACCTGAAAATTACTGTTCAGTCAGCTGGTGATGGTGGGGATTAATTCTGAATAAATGAAACACCTTGAGAGTAGATTGTAAATAGAGACTGAAAAAGACCTGGCAACATAAAGTGAGTCAGCTTTTTGTGGGGGCCTTCCCTCAGTCATTTTAAGTATGCAAAATGATGGTTTTTTGTGTCAATTCAGCTCTTAAAAGAGGAGATAATTCAGCAGTGCATGTCTCTGTGCCTTGAATTTTTCTCTAGATTTGAAGTAGGCAGTTACAGGTCTGTCCCCAGTGACTACACTGTCCAGATGGAAGCTGAGGAGGAGAGGGAAGCCTTAATCATCAATCCCAGTGAACACGTTGTTGTGAGAAAGGTAAGGCAATGAAAGCCTTTAAAACCCCTGAGTTATCAGCTCATCAGAAGTGGTGCAAAAACATCCTTCATTTATTTCTGTTGGGGCTGTGAGTCCAAGACCAGCAGCTGTGTAAACTGTGCCAGAAAATGCACTGCATATGTCCAGGTTAAAAAGAATGTATGTAATTATGTAATGGCTACATGTGTGGCCATTAAATAAACTGTGTCTGCATTTAATTATGCATGCCCAAAAATGCAATATGCATATTTATGTGTGGGGAATTGCATAATACACAGCTTGGATTCATTCCTTCCCCCTCTCATTAACGCTGGGGTTGGGGGTTTTTAAATCATTTATGCTTTGGTGTTTGAAATTGGTCGTGTTTTGTGGTCAGAGGCAAAAAGGTTTGTAGTGCCTGAGAAATACAGGCTGCAGTGAAGCTGTTTGTGGTTTGTATTCCTGATTTTTCCCCTGCTGACTTGTCTCTTCCCCCAGATGAAAGGAGGAGCCCTTTCCGTGCGCCGCTGGCTGCGGGGGCGAAGCCTTTACTGCTCCAAGCTGCTGACAGCCCGAGCCAAATCCCGCTATTTATTCCTCACCTACCTGGTCACACTACACCTCCTTGTCCTCCTGTGCCTCTCTGGCGTGCTCTGAACCCACTGCACCTCCCTCAGGGGGCTCCTTTCCCTGTGGGCAGTGCCACTCCCAGCCTGGAGACTCCTCACACGCTGCTGTTGTGCCGTGCACTGGACACAAATCCCTCCACGGAATATCTTGAGCTTCTCCAGTGAAATTCCTGCATATCACACTCGTTCCAAAGTTGACTTGAATTGCTCTTTTAACAGTGGGATATTATATTTGCTAAGGAGAAAATATTCCCCTCTGCCCTCTTAAGGAAAACTGCTGCATACACGAGTTATTTAATATTGTTTGTGGGTACATAATGGTTGATTACTACTGAATGGGTTGTAAATGATATCTTTTCTATACAAATTTTATTTTAAAGAGTTAAACTATAAATTCTAAAGGAATATCAAGCTATTACTGTATATTGGCTTCTTGATTATAGCAAGAAGTTTTATGGAGTGCAATAAAGGAAGAACTACTGGATTTTTGATTTTCTTTGGTTGGCTGGGTGTTTTTTTGGGTTTTTTTTTAGTCTGAAAATAAAATAATTAAGAATGTTCTTCTTTCCCATTCAATTTTTAAAGAAATCAAGATGCACAGATCTGTGTGTGTTAGTGAGGTAAGCTGATGATTAAAGATTCAGTAAAGATTCACATTTGAGATGACATAAATATCTCCAACTTCTTATATTTTTGTAATTTTTTCTTTCTGTAACTTGTGGAGGTTTGGTATTTTTTTTAAATTTCCTTCCACTTTTCTTGGTGGGGCTTAGTTATTCCCTGTCTTGTAGGCAAAACGTTCCTCAGCTGCAGAACACATGAAATTGAAGCTTCTGAAGACACAACCTTACATATTTTACATGTTTCAGCTTCAAGGTACAAATCAATAAATTCAGCTAAGAATCTTGTGGGAGAAGGAGAACCCAGTGAGTATGGAAAAGGAAGGATTCCATTGGTTTTACTGATGAGCAGAAACAAGGCTGACTTGGAGATAATTTAGTGAAGTGATTTATCTGCTTAAGAGATAGTTACTGCTGCAGGTAAATACTGTAAACCACCTTCTTCTGATGGTCTTTAATATTTCTTAGTCTGGTAGAGGTCTGGATTTTTATAAATTCTATATATTCTGCTATAATTGATTTTTTTTTAATTTAGTGATGGTTCATCTCCTTTGAGTGGCTGATCCAGTCCCTGTGTTCAGCCCTGGTGTCCCCCAAATACTGAGATAACATAAACACCAGGTACAGTGAGAACATGAGTACTCATGGTGCTGACTTTTCCCTTCCCAGCCTGAAAATGGGTGTTAGCAGAATGATAATGAGCTTTTCTTAGCTAATTATGTTATAATGAAGCAAAATGTTTTCCAAAGGCAACAATGGCCCTACAGTCCTTCCAGTCCTACTCATCCAATGTGAGGGGTTTTTCACCTGGGGGGAGAGAAAACAACCCTCTGTCCTGAGGTTCAGTGAGTGTGAAAAGATCCAGAGGTGTTTGAAAGTCTGTCCTGCTTTGTCCAGGCATTTGTGCTGTCACTGTAATAGGAACAAGCTGGAAAAAAAAATAGTCAAAAACATGTAGATATCCTGTGAACTCCATTCCAGAAGCTGATAAGAATGTTTTGGGAGGTGAGCTCATGTCATTTAGGAAACAGCTTTCCCTGGGTAAGTATTGACCTGGGAGTGTGCTCATGTTACAGTTCATGGTTTAAATTGTTGGCTTCACTTGGTCTGAGATCAAGCAAATTGAGGAAATTTGTTTAAAATTCTCTACCCTCAAATTCCAGTGTCTTAGCTGATGAAATTCCTGATGTATTTAAGAAGCAAATTTCCCTCTGCTTTGTGGTGTTGGAGCCAGAGTCTGGGTGCAGTGCTGTAATGTTGGGTACTGCTGGTAATTGTTTTATTGCAATCCAAAGCCTTTTCCTGAGGGTTTTGGGAGAAAATAATTTATGGCAATGAGAATGAATGTTCAAACCCACCAGCTACTAGAACTAAGGGATAAACATTCCCACATTAAAGCTTTTCCCAAATTTTTGTGCTAAAATCCATTTTTGCCTTGTTAGGGACAAGAACTTTGCTGAACAAGTGCTGTTTTTCATTCCTTTCATTTTCAAAAGCATTTCAAATGTTTTTAATTCCTGAAGTGCCTTTCCTTTCTGAGTGAAGTTGCCAAAGAAGGAAAAACAAAATATTTCCCTCGTATCAACTGCCTAAAGAGGCAGTTTTCCAGTCCTGAAAAACAACTAAGCCTTCCCTTGGTGTGAGGGTTTTGCCATGAATTTCAGGGAGACCAGGACTTTGAGGTGTCAAAGGTGCTCCTGAAGCTGAGGTGTTCGTGGGAAGTTGTGCCCAGCTGCCTCTTGTTCTTTTTCCCAGAACAGCTACTTCCATAAAGTGTTTACCACTTACAAATATGGAATAGGTCCTGGAGTGAGCTCTCCACATCACAGAGTGGCTGCCACTTAAAAACACACAGCAAAGGCTTCCCTGAAACTTTATAAAACTCTTTATTTTTAGTTGTTTGTTTGAGATAGATGATCACCCTCTAAAAAGTGAATTTCAACTTTCTATGAGGGAAAAACTGCAGTCTTTGAAGTAATGGATGTTTTTGGAGGTTTATTTACCATTAAGTACTAATGTTACAGCTGGTTTGTGCAGACAATCAAATAATTTTAAGCAAAGGAACTTTGTAGAAGATAATTTCCCCTTGGAAGAGGTGAGATTTATGCTTAAGTCCCAGTAGAGCCAAGTGTGTGTCCTGTAGCTGAGCTTGCCCATGGTCACAAGGCTAATTAACAGAGGATCACAGGACCCTGGAGGCTGCAGCAGATTTCCCCTCTGGAAGGAACAAAAGGCTGTGAATATCCTGATTAATTTGCTTTGTGAAATCCTATTCAAGTGGGGATTTATGTGGATAACTTCACATGCTTGGTAAGATCCACTGACTTTGCTGGTTAGGTTTATTCTTTCCAAAAAATGTGTTTTTATGATATGAAGGTGTTTTGTGGAAGAAAAGCCCCACCTGTTGGAATTTATTCATTTCATGAGCCAGCTTTTGATTTTTCTGGGCTGTCAAAACTCTGCCCTGAAGTTCTGGGTGTTGAATAACATTTTACCTCATGTTGTGATATTATTTGGGGCAATCATGAAGAGACTTCCTAAGGCAAAAGTGATAAACCTAGTAAAATCAGTACTTAATAAGTGATTTTTTCTTTTAGAAGATCTGCCTCTGCTTCATATTAATTAATGAGTTTTTCAAAACCATTTGACTTGATTAAACCTCACTGTTTAAAGGCAAAATAGTGGAACTGCTTAGACACAGAGAGAGCAACCAAATAAGTGAATCTTGAGAAATCATAGATTATAGTTATAGAAATTATAGTTATTAGTGCTGTAACTCTTTTCCACCTCTAATTCCCTCTCTTCATTCCTTTGTGCAATGGCAGAGGACCCTTTCCTTGTGGAGATCCATGAGTTTGCTGATGCTCACCTTGCCCTCCTGGGAACTTAATTTTTGGAACTGCCTTGGTCTTTCTGAGGGGTTTGTGGAAGGAATTATGATAACAAAGTGGTTACCCACAAATTCAGGTTTTAGTTCCTTGCATGTTTTCGGGGTACATTCTGTGAGGGCAGGAACAGTTTTTCACAGGAAGTGTTAACTTAAAAGTGGTATTTTGTCCCTGACAAACTGCACTAATATTGGAATAATGTCCTTTGCAGGGTGTTATGGTTGGAATGGGTCAAAAATACAGCAATGTAGGGGATGAAGCATGAAGTAAAAGAGGGATCCTGGCACTGGAACATCCCACTGAGCAAGGAATTGTTACTAACTGGGATGATGTGGGAAAGGTGGGTGTTCTATTTTATTTTATATTTACATATACTAATCAGTCATGAAGTTCCTACTGAGGCCAAACATTTGACAGTGATAGAAAGGAGCTAAAGTTAAAAAAACCAAAACAGGTTGCAATTCATCAGAGGTGAATTGTAGAGACGCTAAATTATTGAAATTGGGAATAAAAAGGGAGGTTGTTTTCTCTGCTCTACTGGCCTACATGAATGAGAGGATGGGTGGTGCCCACATCTCACATTCCGTGTGACATTCTCACTGTCACTTTCAAAGGACAAACTGGGGCTTCCTATCCCAATACTGATCCTTTAAGAGTTTGGTTTTTTTTGGTTTTTTTTTTTTTTTCCTGAAGCTGTTTTTATGTCACCAAAATTCAGCTTTTCATGTCTGGGTGATGTGAAGGTATCTTTGTTCCCCATCCAGCTCCACTTCCTTGGCATTGTGCAATGAGCACTGTGGAAAATGTGGGAAAATCACTTCCAGAGTGTCCCAGGTGCAGGCAACAAGGTGTGCTCATGGGAGAAGCTGCTAAATTTCTTAAATATCCCAAGTGTCCGGGTCTTTTTGGGAAGTTTCTGGGTCTGTATGTGGAAAATACTGCACTGTAATGCTCCTGGTACTGTTTTTCTGTGGAAAATGCTGCTGAAAGGGAGATTACAGGGATTATTCTGTACTCTCTGCCTACAAGGATGAGGTGCAGTTATAACCGATATATCAGTTACTGTGCCATATCCATAGTTAAATCCAAGCTGTTCCAAATGGACAGACCAAAGCTGATCCAGGAGCAGTGGGAGTTTCCTCAGTTGATATTTGGAAATAAATTGCCAATCTACTCCTCTAGGTGGAAGCACAGTACTTGGATTTCATTCTCTCCCTACTTGCTGCAAGCACACTTTTCTAACTACATCCCGTGATGTTTTTCTACCTCACAATTTTCCTGCTGTCTGCATTCAGCAAGAAACAACATTTTCCTGTAGGAAAAAAAAAAAATCAAATTGTAGGCCAATATTTTATATTCCCTCATCTGCATCTGGCAATTGTCCTGTGCACAACACACACTGGTGCCTGTTAATTCTCTGGATGCAAGAGTAGACAGTCTGAAATTGAGTTGGAAGAAGGAATTAAGGAAGGTGGAAAAGGTGGGATGTGCTTTCCTGTAGTGTGATTATTTTTAGGCTGTACTGTGATGGAGGCCTCAGGCAGTGCTGTAACTCAGACCATGGTCAAATACTTAAATGGGTTCTTGCAGCTTTAAGCTTTCCTTCTTTTTGTCTCTTGGATGCAGGAATTATTTGTGGAAGTGGCTCCTTAGCCCAAAATGGTAGGGAAGAGACAAGAAACAGAGTTGATAACTTGTGATTACTGCAAATAATAAAAAAAAAAGGGTGATTTTGATCCAAGCCTCAAATTCCTTCCCAATGCTTGGAAATCCTACTCCTGAAAGCACCAGGATGTGGAGGAAACAAGAGAATTCCTGGGTAATGTGCCAAAAATGGGACAAAAGCCCAGCAGTGCAGTGCCCAGCCATCCACAGGGTACAAAAGGGGGGTCCCCAAAGGCTGAGGCCGGGTGTGTGAGGGGGGAGCAGCAGTGGGAATGATGTGGGATGCACAGGGGGCCATGGAATGGGACATTCCTGCTCTCCCATGCTTCAATTCACAATATTCCAGCTGGAAAACACCACAGGCCATTGTCCATCCCTGGGCATTTGTTCCCAGGAGCTGCCCTGACAATGGATGGGAGGGAAGGCATCAGGACCCAGTGTTTTCTGGCTTTGGTGACAAAATCAATGTTTAATAGAAATGCTGGGATAATTTGGGATAATTCCCCCTCAGTAATTTCTCTTTGCTGGTGTGCTTGCTGCTCACATTTAATTCTCATGACCTGTAAAACCAACACTGGATTGTTTTGGTTCTTGTGGTGGATCTCTAGCCATTAACATTATGTTTATCATTAGGTCAAATTTAATGGGCTGTGCAGGGCCTGGTAGTGCCTGGGTTTGAGGGAAAACCTGGAAACTGCCACAGTTTTAGGCAGGCTCCTGCTTTATGAGGTTTGTTCCTCACTGCTGAAACTACCAGTACTTTGGGAGTTCTGTAAGCACAGAGGTTTCCTTCTCTTCCCTTATTGCTTTCTTGTCTGAAGTAGCAGGAATCCTCTTAAATCTGATATATATA
>JBBMKD010000216.1:7440301-7452574 GCA_037834095.1 Argya squamiceps | reverse complement strand
TGTTTTTTAACTTTTACATAACTGCTTTCTGGTTTATTCAACTTCTCCCTACATTTGTATTCCAAGCCCGCAAGTGAGGGACAGCCTGGCATTCCAAAGCCCAGTTCTGGAAACATCTGATTGTTTCTTTTTCTTAGAAGATTGATACAGAATTGAATTGTTGTAAACAGCTGGTGGTTTTAATGAGTAACTCCAGCTCTGGACAGATGCTGATATTGTAGGTGCTTCAAATTTAGAGAGGATCTCTTTTCCATTTAAGTTTATTTTGGGGCAAAGTAAGACTTGTTTCTAGGATGTAATATTGTTTTTAGGATATTCCTCAAATAAACTTACCCATAAAACTATCCTGATGTTTTGTATTATGTCAGGAAAACAATGAGCTATAAAGAGAATAAACACCCAATGCAGTTAATTTGGTCGAATTTGGTGGATAGATGTGAGTTTGGCAGATTTGCTCTTGCATGCTTTCTGTCTATTTTAATATGGCTGTAAAAATAGGAATAAAGATTTTAAAAAGCAATTATTTTTTATGATATGAAATATATTCCATGTATTGAAAAGATATTATTATTTAATATATGACTTACTGAAAGTAATATAATAAAAATACATTACTCAGGCTGTATTTGAAAAACTTATGGTTTTTGGCCAGAAGTCCACATTGTAAATTTAGCCAGGGATAGAAGTGAGTGTGATTTAAATACAGAATATAGGTACAGAACCACCTGGGGAAAAGGAGATGTGACTCTGCACTTCTCTTGGGGCCCACTTTTGGTAGATATTTAATGGGAAGATTATGCATCCATTTAGCAACAGTGTAAATAAATTAATTAAGTTGTGAGCTTGACAGCAGGAAAGACTGGGAGAGAATCCAGCTGGGAGATAAAAACCACCAGCAGACCATCAGAGCAGCCCAGTTTCTCACAACCAGGAGGTAGAGCTCCTACCAGAGACATGTCTAGGGCTGCTCCTCTGTCATTAAACTGGAATGATAAATTGGGGTTTCAAGATTGTTTAAAGGCTTGCTGTTTATTACTGATGGCATTAAATTCATTACAGTAGTTATGAATTATTGGTAATTTGTGTGTTCTTTAATTGAAAGCATACTTTTCATTAAAAGTTGACTTTATTGGTGAAGGCATTAACTTCTGAAATTCAAAACTGGAGCGTGTGTTTGTGTATAAAGCTTAGATTGCTGCATTGTTGCAGCCCTGCCACCAGTGTAAAAAAATTTATCCCAAAGTGTCATCTCCAATTAATATTGTCAGTAAAAACCTGACCTGGGTTAATGGAAAGCTATCCACTGGCTTGGGTGGTTTTCCTTTTAAATGAAACCCCAAAGAAAGCATGATGTGCTGTTCATAGAAGAACCACAGTTCAGGAGGGGACCCAGGAGTAGTAACTGCTAGTATTCACTAAAAAAATTAAAATTGGCTGTCCCTTCATGTTAAGTGTAGATCCTAAAATTTTTCCAACTCTTCTTTCCAGATCCTTTTGGAGATATCCCATGTGCCAACCACGTATGTCTAAAATCCAACTATTTGTGTGCAGGCTTGGGATCAGAAATGCCTTCTTCATTTGGAGTGGAAAATGTGCACTTCATGTTATGTGGCATTGGATTTGGAAAATGAAACAGCAGCTGCTGCCTCCTCCTCTTCCTCCTCCTCCTCTCTTGAAAAGGGCATGCAGCTTCCTGATGGACAGGGGAAGGAATTCACCATTGGGAGTGAACAGTGCTGATGCCCAGGGCTATTTTGCTTGTATAATTACTGTGCTGAGGTTACAGAGGAGGTGAGTGGAAGGTGCTGTCCTTGTCCTTGCTCTCCTGGCCTCACACAGCTGATTTTTTCCTGGAGTTTTCTTAAGGAGACAGCTTGGACTAGTGAGCCTTCCTGTCATTTTAACGGTAGGGAAAAGAAGGGGATGAAGGGAGAAATAATGCTTTGAAACTTCTTTCCACTCAGGGCTGGAATCCACAGATATCCACAAACCCATTTTAAAAAAGTATTGTGGAATGTGATTTTGGCTTCCATAAGGATCTCTGTGGGAAAAACGTTCTCTCTGGAGGAACCACTGTGTGTCCTGGGATTTGGGATCATATGCAGAAGGAGAGGACAGCTTTGCCTCCAAGTATGATGAAGATAAAGGTGATTTTAAACAACTTTACTTCTGCCAGTTCTATCTTCGGGGGATTTTTCCATATTCAAATGGTCTCTTAATGGTAAAAGCTGCAAAATCTGTCCAAAAAGTGATTTTTCAAAGTTCTGCTCTAGCTACCTAAAATTGAGAGGGGTTGATCTTACCTTCATTCCCACTTTTGAACAGCAGTCAGCTCAAATTCCCAGTATCTATGTCTTCTCAAACAAATGGAAATCATAAATTCCTCAACCTCTGAGTGAATTTTACTTAATTCTTCTGGTTTCAGTTTGTATGACTGCTCAGGTTGATAATAAATCACCTTACATATAGGAATAGCTCTATTAACTGGCTTTATCACCTGCCTGAGCAACATGAGTTATATTTCAATCTTGACCTCCTGTAGGTGTGATGGTCAAGAGCACCAGCCTTGCTCCTCACATCTCTGCAACCAAGTTACATTTGCAGTCCCCATGGGATCAAAGCAAAATTCCATTCACTTTGCTAAGAATTTACCTACATTTTCTTACTATTAATGGTGAAGGATGTTCTTTAGGTTTTCAATTTTTAATTTTGCTTTAATACAAACATTATTTTTTTTTTTTACTTCCACAGTTGCTTCTTTTTAATTTGGTAGTAAGCTTCCATTAATTCTTGGAATTGCTTCAACAAGGAAAAATTGTCATCATCATTTGAATGTTATTCTTTCTAAATGGAAGAAAAATCTATCCAATATAAGAAGAAGCAGGCATTCCACCTCACAATTTTTTTTTTTCCAAGGGGAAACACTTATTTTCTTAGGAGTAAATTGTAAAGGGAGACATTCATCCACATGAAGGTTACCTTACATATAAACCAGCCCAGGTGCAATGGCTTCTGTGGGTGCAATTTATTAAATCCGCTGAGTATTTGACACTGAGATTTTAAATGGGAGTTTTGGAAGTGATTGCTGAGCCTTCAGCCTCCTCTAACTCAGCAATTCAATTCTGCATTTCCCATCAGGGATGTTTTCCTGGTAATTGATATGAGATCTGAGGGAGACACTTGTCATCAGTTGTGTCACAGGTCTTGACGTTCACTCACAAAATACAAAGAACAGTTTGAAAATTTCTTTTGGGGAAGTTTCCCTCCATTTTTCCTTCCAAGTTAGATGTTCCATCTGTGTGAAATTTTCTTGTAGTTAGTGAATTCTGTATTAGGGCTTTGCTGATATTCTAAGTATCTCTAAATAAAAGAAGTTTTTTAAAAAAGGAACAGTGTTTTTGAGACACGAAATGGAAATGGAAAATCCTGAAACTAATCATTTAGCCATTCATTAAAATGTTTGCTGGTCATGTTAATTGGAGGTTATGGGCTTCAAAGAAGAAATTACATCTGCTTTACCTCATGTGTGCAGAACAGAGAGCAAAGAGAGAAAAATATATAGTGGTGAAAGCAAATCAGCTTGGTGGAAAACTTCTTGAGGTCACTGAGGACAGCATGCTTGGGATAAACTGACCCCTTTTTCTATCTAGCAAACTTTTAATGAAAGAGGAAAAGGACCTGGTGATCTTTTGCTGCAGAGGTTAATAATGGATGATCCTGATGAGCATTTCATGTAAAAAGCAAAGCCTGCAGACCTCATTACCTGGGCCTCCCAGTTGTACATTCCCATCCAACTACAGGAGAGGAAAATACACTTGACACAATTAAGGGGTTATAGTGGGCAGCATTCACATTTCTGATTCCACTCCCAGTGCATTTCCCTTCTTAATAGGGATGGAAGAGGTCATCCAGGCTGTCTTCCCTCACACTTCTGGCTGAGACACGTGGCTGACTGCAGGGAATGGCAAGGTGGGAGCAAGATTTGGGTCCCAGTTAATTGATTGGTAGTTGCTCTAACTCTGAATTGCTAAAATTCTGTTGTGCCTGCATTGATTTTTGATAAAGCTCCTGTTTTCTCTCCAAATCTACAGCCAGAAACTCTGGGCAGAGGTGCTGAGCCTTGTCTAGAGTGTCACAGTGTGGCTGAGTCTCCTGACCAGTGTGTAAAAAAAAGAGTGGTGAAAAACACCCAAATTCCACCCCCCCCCCCCCCCCCCCCCCCGTGCTGGTTTAACAGGACATTCCAGAAAACAAGAAGACAGCAGTCCTGACACAAAGAAGACCAGAATTGTGACATGGTGACAACAAGCTGTGAAAGGGGCAGGTTTTGAGGTGAATTAAATTTGGAAGTGGAAGGCGAGCCCAGCGACGTGTGAGAGGCTGCTGTGGAAGAGAATGAGATTAACAGGGTAAAGTATCTCCTGTTTAAGGTTGGCCTCAGGCAAGAACAAGTTTGTCAGTGTAATATGTTGTTGAATTTTAATATGGAAATGTCTCCTGGCATGTATTTCAAACACACTACAAATAGTGATATTGATTTAACCTTCAATTAATGGGAGAGGTCCTCTCTGCAAATCGGATCTGGGTTTGAATGGCAAATAGCTTTAATATTCTGAGGACAGTGGATCATTTGCACATCTCAGTGAGAGACTATAAATCACCAGGATTAGGGCTTTTTTTTTATTATCATTTTCATGCAGGCTTGCTTTCCCTGGAGCAAGGGACCAGGAGTGTGGTAAATCATTAAAAAATCATGGAGACGGTGTCAGTAGGTATGGACAACAAATAATCTCCTTTTGCTGAAAGGAATTATTTGAAATCCATTCATTCCTGCTCTCTGTTGCCATGTTTTTTAGATATCTACTCTCTTTTGGGACGGAATGAACACTCTTCCTTTAGCTTTTACACAATCCATGGGTGTCTTTCCATTTCTGGTCCTCACAGAGCATCCATCCTAGAGGCCACTTTTAGAGCAGTCTGAGACAGAACCAAAGCTGATGATTCCTTGAGATGGGAGCAGCCAGATTATTCCTCATGGCTTCTTCCAGCTGTGTCTTCTGTACATTTTATGAGTGTGTGCTTGTGTACATGTATAAACCTTAGATTGCTTCAACGTTGCAGCCCTGCAAAAGAAAAAAAAAGAAAAAAAGAGGAAAAGAAGAAAAAAAGAATGCTGTTGGCAAAATAACCCTTTGTAGGCAAGAAGTAACACATGGTTTCACTGAAGTTGATGCTGATACTGAGCAGTTTTCTAGAGAGCTGGTCATGGTCAGGCTGTGAATTTAGCAGGTTTACTCTTAATTGATTTCCAATCTGGCCCAGAGAAAACGATGTTCTTAAAGGACTTGGAAGCCTCTAATTAAACAAGAGAAGAATTTCAACCAGTCCTGGCTTTCACTGCTCTGTGAAATGGCCAAGATGAGAGATCAACTTGAATATGTGCAATTCTCTATCCAGCCAACCTCTGCTGGGGATTGTCAGGCAGGATTTCCTTCTGGAAGCTCCTTCCCTCTGGCTGTCCTGTAAAGAGCATTTTGCTGTGCAGGTTGCTCCCTAAATCAGCTGCTTGGCTCTCCCCCAGAGCTGCTGAATTAACATGATGTGACCCAGGGATGCAAAGGGATTTCTGTCATTATTGGGGCCGGGATGCTGGGGAGAACACAGAGATGGGTTTCCCAGACAACAGCTGATGTCACTGGCAACTGGGAGAAAGTGCAGAGGCTGAGAGGGGAGTTGATGGGGAGCAGGGATCAATTTAGGGGGAAAGAATTCTGAATAGCAAAATTACAGATTTTTACAAAATATTCAACTCAGCAGAGAGACCTGTTTCTGAAGTCTGGGAAACAGCTCTTGGGGTATGAGAAATAAAAATTGCTTACAAAGAAATGCAGTTTAAAACACAAGTCCATCATCACCTCCTGAAGTCTCTACGTGCTGCAGCCTCAAAGTCACAATCCTCACTGAGCTTTTTCCCCAAAATAAAACCATCCAGAATGATAATCCTGCTGGAATAAACCCAGATGGCACCACGGACATGATTTCATTTGGATGAAGTTTTACTTCAAACTCCATGCAGGATAAATAAACCATCTCTCCCCTGCTCTGGATGTGCTCATGGTGGGAAGGCTGCTGCAGACTTCTGGTTAATATTTAAATTGCATTCCTGACAGCAGAGTTCTGTGCATCAGCTTGACAAACCAGCTTTTGTCCAGCCCTGTGGTTCACATCTGAAAAACAGGTTAGAAACTTGGATGCATCACTCATTGGCATCAGCAGTTAGAGGAGGATTAAATTCCCCTCATCTGACCATTTAAAAATGATTTAAAAGATTATTTTTCTGTCCTTAAAGCAGTAGGTCTTTGGGCTAACAATTGCTTTAGAGATCAATTTTAGGATCCTAAAGGTTTTGAGGCTGCAGTTTCCCAGACTCCCAAGCTGATCTGTTGGCTTGCTGCCATCAGCCAGGCAGGGGCTTTTCCTCCCCCTTCAGCAGCTCTCCTGCCATTCCTTTTGCCTGCCCTGGCCCAACAAAAGGTCTGCTTTTGCTCCATGTTGACTGATTAGCTTCCAGATGGGGCAGTGAGTGGAATTGCCTCGTGGATGGTCCTGGTAACCATCACAGCTGATGCCAAGCAAAGTGGGAGAGCAGGGAGGTGTTGGCTGCCCCTTCCATTGGCAGGATTTTATTGCATTGCCTTCCTGTTTTGTGCAGCTTCAGCATCAGGGGAGGGAATGTGGTGTGTGCTGAGGAACAGCAGTTCTCATCTGTGGCCAAAATTCAATAATCTCTATATTCTTGGACCAGGACATTGCATCATTCACCTGAGCACTTTGTAACCTTTTCCAATAAATTCTCATGAATGAACTGATATGACAGGAAAAAGGAGGATAGGAACCACAGGTCAGGCAGCCTTTTCTCAGTCTTTAAGAAGATCATGGAGCAGCTCCTCATGAAAACTCTTTTACTGGTGGCATATGTGGAACATGAACTCCAAAGGTCTCTTCCAGTCTAATTTTTTTCCTCATCTGTCATTGCTTTGCCTCTTTTACAAATGTAAAGTAACTTTGACCAGTGCTGCTTTCAGATCTGTTTATTAGAAAAAAGAGACAAACCAGTAAACACATCTGACTTTATTGTTTGGTTTGAATTAAATTTTTTTTCTCCCTCAAAACTATTTCTTGGGCAAATATGTTGGTAAAGTTTGTTGGAATAAGAACTTACATAAATTCAGAGCTTGGGACACTGCAGTTTATTGAGCTGCTTGCTGGATCAATTTTCCTCTCCACTACCTGCCAGAGGATGTCACACTTACACAAAAATGGTGCCTTAAATGAACCAAATTCCTACTTCTTGCACTAAAAAAAGGTGTTCTTGCATGAAATCTTTACAGTCTCCTCCAAGAAAGCTTTGACTTCAGCAGGAGGGTAGCCTGAGGAAGGGAGCAAAATTCAGCCTGTGTATTGAGTGAGGATTTATTGTGTGCTTTATGAACCTGGACCGAAGGCTTCCTAACAGATGCGAGAGATTTTACTGGGAGGAATTGTCAAATCTCCGTGAGAAAAGCACTCTCCCTGGTTTTATTAGTGAGCTGTATCCATGCAAGGGAATTCTGTTGTAAATAGAGCTAAAAATGGGTGTCACAGTAACAGTTTCATCATGATTTTATTGTCAGGCCAATGCACTCTTGGCATTTCCTTCTAATTCTTTTCATTGTGACTTTCTGTGCTCTGTCCAAGGAAAACATAAAGGCAGTGAGGTGCTGCTGCTCCTGGGCTTCTGTGCCCTGGCAAAAGCACTCTCAAGGTTATTGTGGGAGTTGTATATAAACTGGGAAGCATTTCAAAATGAGCACTGCTTCAGTAGTGCTCCCTGCAAAAAAAGTGAAGTGTCCAAAAGTAGCTTCCAAAGACACTTCTGAGTGCTGGGGAGATTATTGCCATTCCCCCAAAAACTGCAGGAGTTCATGGTGAGAACCCTGGGCTGCTGCCAGCAAAACTGAGCCACTTTTCTTCTTTTTTTTTTTTAATTTCATTGCTGAAATCTCATGGATTAAAAAAAAAACAAACAAAAACCCAAACAACCAACTAAAAATAAACAACAAACCCCAAGCACAAAAGAATTAGTGGCTAAATGATTTCTATTGACTTTGCTGTCCGAGATCCTCACTTGGAAACTGATTGTCAGAAGCTAAAATTTAGATTGGCATCATATTTAAAGCCCTGGGATTTGTCTTGGTCAGTAGAATTGAAATAAAAATGGTTGGCAGCAACCTTTCTTTCCTACAGAAGTGTCCTGTTAAAGTCTACTCAATTATATGTGATTTATAAATCATTCTGGTGTCGTGGTTATTAATTAATTGTTGGGTTTAGTCAGACTAAACTTTATATCTCTCCAAACAAAGAGCTCTTTTATTATAACAATAATCAATCCCACTTGTTAAACTTGTGTATTAAAACGTAGAAAGTTCTCTGCTGTTTTTGTTTTTCCTCCTACTAGAGCTCAGCATTAACACAGAGCTTTTGGTCATTAACTAATACAGATGTTAATTAATTAATCATGCTTGCATAGTTCTCTATTAAATTGCCAGTCTACTAAAATTCATCCTCGCTGTTCCCTAAGGGTATTTGGTATTTCAGCAAGGTCTTCTGTTAATTTTCTCTTCTCCACAGCATGTTTAACCTTCTTTTGCTGTCATTTAGAGGCATTATTATCTCAGTTATCCTCTCTTGAACCTCCCGTGTTGTCCATTTTTTTTCCCTTGCTCTAACCAGAGCTGTGTAGTTGTCCCAAATTCCCTTCTGATTAAGTGTAAAAAAATCAGGAAAAAACCCTGAATCAGGGTTAACTCTGCTAGAAGTCAGATTGTAGAATTCAGACCTGACTTCTGGTTCATATTAAGATGCAATTGTTTTGATTTGTATTTATTTTTAATAAGATTTATCACTGTGTGAGATCAGGCATTGCCTAGTAAATTGTGTCTATCTTATGTGGAGAGAAAGAAAAAATTAGAAACTTGGAAAGATTAGGAAAAAAAAAAGATTGCAGAAATTCTTTGGAATCTCAAAATCATAATCAGTAATGAGAAACTAAAGAAGTCCAGCTTCTCCAAGATAAGGGATCTTGGAGAAAAGCTGTAAAACCTTCAGGGAGAGGACTGCAGAGAGCTCTGAAATCAAGCAAAATGCAACAAACCTCAGAGTTTGGGAGCTGGAGACAGAGTAGTTCAGGGTACATTTCAGACTGGCTGAGTAATTAACGATCAGAACAATTAACCTATGGACAGAGTTAATTTGTTGAAGTATTTAAAGGGAAGTATTTTTCCTAGATATGTGGTTGCTCAGCCAGGAATTACTGGGTGAGATTCCTTGGCACTGCCTCCTGTATGATGTCAGGATAATTCATCAGAGACTCCTTCAGCCTTGAAATTTAGGGCTCCAAATGTCATCTGCTCAAAACCTAATTTTATTTTACTTTTTTTCTTTCTAAATGTTTGAAGGGAAACACAAAACATCTCCTCCCTTGGGATTCTTGCCCCCACACATCCCCAACTGTTTTCCTGGGAATAGTGCAGAACATGTGATTCAATTCTCCTGCCCTGTAATGTAAAAATATCTTTTAATTTATTCCTGTTCTTTGCAATTGCACTGGCTGGAGTTTGATTGTGGTGGTTGCTCCCCTCTTGATGTTTCATTTCCAGCTGGTTTTATATACATATAGCTATAAATATGTATGTAAATAACAATGTTTCCTGCAGGCCATGTAATTATACCTGCAGATTTCCTCTCTGCCAAACATTTCCTGTTATTGCTGCTTCCTCAGTGAGGCAGTGGGAGATTTGTTAGGCCAGCTCTCTGTGGGTAAACCCATTCTGCAATTTAGGTATCACTTGCTAAGTGTTCCATGCCAACTATTTCCTGCTGTTTTGATTATTCAAATCATGCTTGTAGAGCTGTCTGGTTTCTTTTTTTTTTTTTTTTTTTTTTTTCCCTCGTCTTCTTTGTCTCTGTAATAAATCTAACACAGGTTTCCTCCTCCTGTTCTGTCAATCCCAAGGACTCCCTTCCTGCTGTTCCAGCTGCACAGCTTTGGCTGATTTCTGCCAAGTCAGAGCTTGAGTTGTCATTTCTTTGCCTCTCCTCACTCTCTTTGTGTAAACCAAATGGAGGATAATGAAGTTTTATGCCTCGTAGGACAACTTCCTTCCATTTCTACCTCTTTTATTGTCTGGTTTATTTATCCACAAACCTGCTTTTCTCATCTACCTGTTGCTCCTTGCCTGGAAGCACATCTTGTGTGGCATTTAGCCTTCACCTTGATTACCCAAATCCCCTTTTCTCCCATGTTCTTGCTATAAAACAGTGTTTTAGAGCTGCCTGTGCAGACAAACTGTGCCCACCCACGGATAAAATGCTCTGGCACTGAGCAGCTCGTTGCTGTTCTCTGCACCTCTGTGCTGGAAGTGTAACATCTCCTCAAGGAAAGGATGTTGTAGCCTCACTGATGACCCATTTTTGTTTTCCCTCGTGTTGTTCAAAGACAAAAGAAGGTGAGACCATCCGAGGGAGTTCTCATGATTAATTGCTCTCTGCTACCTGTCCCAGAATGCAGATTGGAACTGGAACACGCCGGCTCCCCAAGCTGAATTCACAGAAAGCAGCTGGAGGCTTTTCTAATGAACAGCAGCCACACACACACCTGCCACTAAATGTGTGAATGGTCTTTGGAATACTGGCTTGTTTCAACCCAATCCAAGCAGCTCCGGCTTTAGATGCAGTTATTTGAGCCCATTAGCATCCCCCTCCCTCATTGTCTGTGCCAGGCAGGGAGAGGCACTCTAAGAAGGATGCTTTCCTGTGTGATACATTCATGTTTCGTTTTCAAGCCACGGGAGGTGCCTGATTTCCATTCTTCTGCCTGCATCCTCCCTGATGAACTGATCCTTTGGCACATTAAGGACTGGGAATCAATGGAGCTGCAGCACTTGTGCCATCATTGTGGCGCTTCAGCAGCCCGGTGCCACGTGGGATTTTGTTTTCCAATACTTAGGAAGGGACAGAAGTGACACTCCCTTGACATCAATGGGGAACAGCAGCGCAGAGATGGGGAAATGCATCTGTGTCCCTGGAAAAAAGAACATTGGAATCAGCAGGGCCTCCTCACAGCAGGCAGATTTAGCATTCAGATGAGTGTTGGGAGAAATCAGAGGAGGACAAGCTGCACTTGCAGCCCAGGAGCATAAAAAAGATTTGGACAGATGGGAAAGGGATCTCCAGAGCCACTTCCAAGGCCCTGTGGCCTTGTCTCACTTAAAAGGAGACTTGGTGGGAGAAGGGGCAATAGGAGATAGGGAATAATCAATTGGGCCCTTTGAAGTCTTTAAAAACATGGCTGTAATTTGTTTGAAAAATACTTTGCAGTGAGTTAATCTGCTCTAAAATGAGTCTGTTTATTGATCCTTGTTTATGGGTTTGCTTCTGGGAGGGGTGGGCATGTAGGGGTCCTGATGGCACTTTTAAGGCACTTTTACTTCAATTTTTGTTCCCTTTAGAAGCCTCCAAGCACATAACTTGTGGTCATGCTCCACAAGTGTCACCAGGTTTGCAGATGTTGGCATTTGCAGCACATTGACTCGGGGCCTTGCTGGAAATAAGTGGGTTATGCTTTCCCTCAAACCCTGAGGCTTTATCCTGCCTGTGTTGCTTTTATGCCTGGGGGAAACTCAACTTTATGTCAGAAGTGCTGGGTCACCAGGCTTCGAGTTCTTAATTTGCATGGAGGAGTTGTGCCTACAGGCTTTGGTTTTATTTTGGGACAGATTGCCCAAATTGCTCAATCCTTACCCCATGATGGGTGCAAGAGTCAGAATTCCATCCTTGCCACTGTTCACAGCACGAGGAAGCAACTGATACCCACATTCCAACCCTCTCTCTGAGGATGTGAAAGTGGAGACCCTGAATTATTTAAGGGTATGAAGCGTTCCAGGGATCCAACCTGGCGGCACAAAGCCTTTCCTTGTTTGTTCTCAAATGGGTGCAAAAAATAGGAAACCATAATACAATATAATATGTATGATATATATATATATTCATAGAATCATTTAAATTGGAAAAAACCCTTTTAAAATCAGCAAGTCCAGGTATTCCCACAGCCATGTCTCCAAGTGCCACATCCCCATGGATTTTAAATCCCTCCAGGCATGGGGACGCCAGGAGTGCCCTGGGCAACCTGTTCCAATGCCTGGCTATCCAGATATTAAAATGCATGTGTATATA
>JBBMKD010000216.1:7425471-7440201 GCA_037834095.1 Argya squamiceps | reverse complement strand
TATGTACACACATATGTACACACACATATATATGAAATATAAATATGGCATTTCAGTAACTGCAGGTGGTTGGGGGAGTGTGCTGTGGTGCAGAAGACACCTGAAACAGTCAACACCTGGTTTAAAATCCCATCATCAGGACAGAAGTGGCAACTGCAGTGAAGGCTATGGTGAGCACAAATAACACATTGATGCCTTGGGAAGGCTGACCTGAAACAGACACTGGACAGGGCTGGAGAATAAAGTAGATATTTATTGAAAGGCTTTTAAGATACACCTTGGGCAGGACAGGGTCTGGCCAGGGCTACACCCAAGGTGGATCCAAAATGGTCACAAAATGGACCCAAAATGGTCACAAAAATGGACAACCAATGGTGAGGTCTCACATTTTCATAAGTTTTGGTTTATTTGCATCTTGGGGTTTAATTGTGCAATTCCAGCTTCAGGTTGGGAGGTCCCATCCTTCTTGTTCCTCCCTTCAGCCCACCCTTGTTTGTGCTTTGGGGGCTGAAAGTTGTCCTTGGTCTCCAGCAGGAAAAGGATTTGTTTTGTGTCCCTACTCTGTAAAAAGAGTTCACCAGCACTTAATATGAGGCGCTGAACTGCACACCTAGGCAGCACAGAATCTGAAAAACATGAAAGCTAAAATTTAAGGTATCACATCACGATGATGTTGTGCGTGGCTGGGGCTGTGTCAGACCCTGAGGAAACCCAACCTGCTTCAGCCCTTCCAGAGACTTCTGTGCCACTGCTCATAAATTCACATTATCTTTAATGCTGCTGGTGACACTCAGCACTCCTGAGGATCAAAGGTGCAGCAAATATTTCCCAAGTTTCCTCCAGAGCTCATCCAGCCCATCCCCTGTCCCTGTAGTACAACCCAGCTGCTGTCAGGAGCGTGGGGATGGCAATCAAGGGGAGTGTTTAGCTTCTTATTTCTGGGTTATCATGAAATGAGCTGTTCTGCCCTGCAATCCACAGACAGACAATCTGGGACAACAAGGCACGTAACATCATTTTGATATTTTGAGAAACGGGGACAAAAGAATTAGAACAGTCCTGTTGGCTGCCTGCCTTCAAAATTTCTTTGTGGCAGCCAGGAAGAACTTTTTAGTAGGGAAAAAATCCCAAGCTTTTTAACTGTGATTTTTTTTTTTTTTAAGCAAAAAGGCAATTTATTGACATTTTTAGCAGTAAATGCAGCTATCGAAAAAAAAGCAAATTGAAAAAAAAGTACCCTGAGCCTTCTAGCAATCAAACCATATGATTTCATTTACCTCGTCACTATAATTTACTGCAAGGACAATGTTGATGAAAATTAGACAAGATTTTAAATTTTCTGTCATGCTGACAGGAATTTAGTGCCAGTTTTAATGGTATCACACATCCCAGTTTCATAACACAAATTTAACTGTAGAACTTGAAATCCTTGTTGGATCTAACACATGTAAAATTAATAAACAGATACAATTCAGTTCGACTTAATAAGTGACTTGATGTCCTTCACAACAAATTGTGAATTACAGAAACAAACACCACTCTTATGGAATTATTTTTTCTGCTGCTTTTGCTTTTAATCCACTTTGCTGTGATTATCTTTTACCAAATATAAAACCTTATGAGCAGCATGCAAACAATACAGGCATGGCCTAAGTTGTCCTTACAGCACCATTTAAAAAATAAATGATTGCTTTAAAATAGAAAGTTAGACTCTGCTGTGCTGGTGATGAAGAAAAAATCTGAGATGAGATCATGACTAAGATGAAGCTTTAGAACTTTGGTGATGGAGGAGGATAGATGTGTCCTGTTCTCATTGGAACTGTGGCCCTAAAAACTCCATCTGGTATGAATCAAACTCCCCTAAACCCTCCAAGAACCTGCCAACAGGCACAAAATGAATAAATGAAACTGCATTTAATTTCTTCCTCTGAACAATTGTACCAGTTTTATCCTGGGATTTTGTGTGAAGACCTGCAGGAAAAAAGCTTGGGATTAAGACAAAAATGCCCAACTTTGCTGCTGCCTGTATGTGAGATCCAGCATTGACTATCCCATAAATTCTCTCAATTAAATGCTCTGTCTGCCAGCTGGGATAAAATAGGTGTTCAAGATGATACCGACATGATTTATAAAGGAATATGTGTAGCTGAGGAGAATTTGCAAGACAACTGGATTAAATTGACTAATGGAATATTTTTACATACCTGAACATTGCCATATTTTACTTGGGCAAGCACTTGGGCAGATAAAAATCTGGTGAGGCACAGAAATACTCCCAGTTGGGTTTTCAGGATGTTTTTTAGTTTGTTACCTATAGGCCAGTTTGAATGTGAACTGCAAGTTGTCCTTAAAATCTGATTTTAGACCCTTAAAGAGTGCAAGGGAGATGCTTCATTAGCTTTCACAGAATTAATTTCTGCTTGATTTAGCTGTCTGTTGATGCTGAGACATTTGCTTGGTCACCAGATTTCCTCTCTTCATTGCCTCCCTTACAGAATTCAGCTGGAGATTTCAAGAGTCAGTCAGTCAGTTAAAATCTTTAAGATCAAAACCAACTTAGAACTGTTATAATTATTTTTTTAATGGATAACTTAGTTTTATCCTCTATATCCCTGGAATAAGGCAAAGCACATTTTCAAGCTGTGCACAACAATCTGCAGTGGGCAATGACACAAAAATCCCACCCTGATTAGGAGTGAAAAACAGAATTAAATAAAAAAAGAATGTTTCTAGTCTAAAACTCAATTTGTTCTGGAGGAGGCATAGTGGAAATGTGATTTGAAAACACAAACCCTGATATTTTGAAATTATTGTTTATAATTTTGTAATGGAAATGGAATCCCTGTGAATCTCCACTCAGTTTTAGGCAACCCCTAAAGAGGGGAAACCTTTAAAAGCTGTGCATATATTTTTATATATAACTCTATGCTTTTATTTACTGACCTATTACTGTCTTTTACTGGGAAGATACTGCAAGTTAGTTTTAATTAAGGTAGTGATCCCTGGGGAAGGGACAGGGAAAGAGGGAAATTCCACTGCTTGGGAACCTGAAAGTGAGGGAAAGGGCAGTTAGTTGTTAAATTGGCTTGCAAATAGCAAATCAGAGAAATTCTGCAGTGTAGAAAACTCTGACTCTGGAAGCTACAGATCATTTCTCCCTGCTGAATTTTATTGCTCTTTACAGAACTGCTCTGAAATGGATTCTGTAATTTTTTTTTCAACGTGATGATTATTCATTAACCATGAATATTCAAGATTTGAGCTATTATTTGAATGCAGTTGGCCAGATACATTATATGTACTGCCTGCTTCTTGATTGGAGAAAAACAGCAATTCTTTGTTCAAATATTTGCATCCACACATTTCCCATTTGTTTTTAAACAATAGTCACACATTTGAATTTAAAGTGGTCCTGACAGCCTGATACCCAGTTAGGAATAAAATTCCCTGGAAGGATAACTTGAGTGTTGAACTTGGAGAGCAGATTTATAATTGGCACAAATATGGGGGATGAGTTACAGTTGTCTTTAAGCTCATAACTCATAGAATCAAGGTTGGAAAAGACCTCAAATATTATCAAATCCTACCACCAACCCAACAGTACCAAGGCACCATTAAACCACATCCCCAAGGAGCACATCCACAGGGATTTTAATTCCCTCCAGGAATGGCAACTCCACTGCTGTGCCAGGGCTGGGCAATCCTCTTGATCAAGAAATTCCTGGAGGCATGAAAGGGGAAAACAGAAATAAGATCAGTGCCCATGGAAAATATGGCAGAGAAGTTGTGCCCACACCAGGACTCCCAAGGCAAAATAAGAAACCCCCTAAAAAAATGAAGCTCCCTATTTCTGTGCATGTGTGCAGTGCTGGCCTTGCAGAGGGGGGGGCAACCCTTCTTTTATTTTTTCCTTCTTTAATATTGAGAATTCGGGGCGACTTTTTGTTTCAGTAGCTGTTTTGGGGCTTCATTTCCTTCTTCCCTGGATATTTTGGTAATGACAGGCTGTTTGTGGCTCCTCAGTTAGGGCCAAGGCTGCAGTTTCAGCTTGAATGAGCTGATAAGAGGAAATTCAGGGGCTCAGGAGGTGAAATGGCCCTGGAAATCACCTGGCACTTCGTTAGTCATGCTTGGATAAATTCCTGCCAGCGCCACCGGGATTTCCCATCCTCTCTCCAGGCAAGATCCTGTTCATTCCCTGAAGTGTCATTGCCTCCAGCAGCCAAGAGAGGCCCTGTGGGGTTTCTGCTGCCCTCCAAAATCTCTTTGGAGCTGTCCCACACATCTCCTGGGTCCTGGAGGGCAGAGCAGGTGCACAGGCTGTGTCTGTCCCATCCCTGTGCTCACCTCGCACCGGGGAGATCCAGCTGTGGACCTCTGCACTCCAGGGAATCTGTCTCTGCAGCAATCCCTGCTCCAACAGGCCTAGACTCCCCCAAAAACCCTGATGAATGGTCAGCATCACAGAATATTCACAGCTTCTGCAGTTTGTTACAAGCCAGGTTGCTCTCAGTGTGGTGTAAAATGATCCCGTGCTCAAGTTCAAGTTTTCTTCCTCAGCTTTCCTTCTTTTCCTAGTGATCCAGTGCATAAAGGGAAAGGGAAATCAGTCTGCTCCATGCACTGTCAGTTCTAGTACAGCCAATATGTGTAAAAGGATGGTTTGTTTTTTTTTTTTTTCTGGGGGCAATAAAAACTGTATGAGATTGCAAAAGGTTTATGTATGTTTTATAGCAAGAGCAACCATCAGAGCAAAGCTACATTGTTTTCCTCTTTCATGCTCCCTTTCTGCTTTCAGACCACATCACTGTGAAGTCAGGCAGGAGGTTCTTCAGCTTCACAACATGACTCAGGGAAAAAAAAAACCCAGCAGTAATGTTATGTATTTATGCAGTGGCATTAAGCAGATTGTGAATGTTATAAATCAAACAAATAGGAGGTTAGGTATGTTAATGCAGCATGTTTCCCATTCAGATCCCCTAATCAAGCAGGAAGGAAACTCAAGGTGTAAAATATCTGGTGGAATTCACTAAAGTCAAAGGCTGGTCTTTGCCAGGTTTCCCTGGATGGGTTCCACAGCTCACTCACTCCATCTTATTTCCAGGACAAAGGGATTTCCAGCAATCACAGAACAGTTCAGATTGGAAAAGACCTCTAAGATCACCAAGTCCAACTGCTCAACCAGCACTGCCGTGAAATGTAAAATTACACTCTGAAAATGCTCAGTGACAAGCCCAGAGATGGCATAAAGTGATTCAGATGGGGTTATGCAAGTTCCATGTCACTGTCATTATGGATGAGTGGTGAAAAAGCACAAAAGTTTAATCCCACTGAATGTGTTGGTCGTGTGTTTTGTTTGGCTTCTTGCTGGAAACATTGCTAGGGAGAACTGATGTATGCTTTTGTCAAGGAATAGTGAAATGATTTTGCAAAATGCTGGGGCTGCCAGTGTTTTGCGCATGTTTTTTTTTTTCTGTTAGCACATGTTGTGGATCTCTCAGATTAGAAAATTGGAGGTGTTGCTGATAAGTGCAGACAAGTTTTGAAAGCAGGCAGTTCTCCAGTTTCCAGTTCTTCTGGAAGACTTGTAGGCTTTTGGTGCTGAGAAATCATCTGTCAACTGCTTCTTCTCTTTTTCCTGACTCTCTTTTTCCTTGACTCCTGTCCTCCCTAAAGGTAGAGCCAATTGTACTGCCTTTGAAAGTAGTAGGAAAAAACCCCCCACTTTAAATTTGGGAAGGGGCAGGAGCAGAATGTGTGATTATGTAAAAGATACAAAAGTTAAGAGCGAATCAACTGCTCCTCCCCCACAAAAAAAAATTAAATAATGGGGTTTTTGGTAAAAACAAAACCCCACGAAGAATTGGCTGCATCATTGGCTCAAAGGATTGATGTCATGTAAATAAATCCCCGTGGGAAGCTGTAAATGTTACTGTGCTCTACATCAGCTTGTCCTCAGATGGCCTCTGACAGAAGGAATGTTTTTCCTATCACTAAAGTCACCTGGTATGGGAAATTAAAAGCCAAACTAAACTTGAGGCCTTTCCTCATCCCTGAAAAAAACACTTTAATAATTTACTTTGCCTTTAATACCCTAATAGATGCAATTCAGTTTAAATGCTACTTAGCATCAAAGTACTCATTAATATTGGCATTTTTCATCAGAGGCTAATACATAATGGGTTCCTGGAAGTCAACATTGAATTCTATGGAAAACTGAGACTCTGCAGTGGCTGATCATCTTCTGTGACAAAACTAGGTAAAAAATAAATCCAGAAAACACTAGCATGCCCATTTTTCTTGTACCAGTTGCCAGGAATTCAATGACACCCAAACCACTCTGTTATTATGTTCTGTTCTGGGATACTTTCAATCTGGGCAGTATTGAATTGGTGTTCTGATGCTTTGACAGTTTCAGGTTCATCCTGTGCTGGCCCTGCTCCTGTGTGGTTTTTTAAACAGTAGTAAATCACTCTTTAGAACTGTAAAATAAACATTAAGAGGTCAGTTCATTTACAGTTTGCCCTTTTGGAAATATCCTTTCACAGGTCCATTACTTTGCTGTATTATGGAATAAGATCCTTAGCAGTCCCCATCATAACCTTGGTTTTAGCATTGTTTGTCCTTCCAGCCTCCTCTGGGACTTTATTTTTCCTGAAAAAGAGAAATATTCTCTATAGACAACTAAACAAAACCTTTGGGTCCATGGGTGGTTGCTGAACTTGGTACAAATCCACTCTTCAGCCAGTTGTGGCATCAAAATTTTCCTTTTATGGCCAATATCTTCAATTTCTGATGAACTTGGAGAATTGTCCCATTCCCAGAGCAGCCCTGGAGTGTGTGATACCTGGGTTTCTGTTTCATAACTCTGAAACCCAGCTGACATGACCAAAATATGCTGTATGTGGACCTGAATGCTTGTCCTTCAACTCTGCTTGTTCCAGGGGAAACTCGTTTGTAAATAATAAATAAAATAATTCATTTCACTTCAGTGTTTCTACTGTCAAAACTACAAAAATCACTGACTGAGTTGGCCTTGCCTGTAGTTCGAATTTCCCAGTTTCATCCATTTGGGATAGTCCCAGGACCCTGAGTGTCCCAGAAAAGAAAGTTTTTAGCAGTTTCTTGTCCAGACTTCTTCATTTCCTAAATATTTTAGTTTCTTACTGCCTACAGCTGGGGTTTTGTTTTGTCATTGCTGTTGCCTTGGGTGTTTTCCTGGAAATATGAGCCAAGCTGAAATTGTGGGGCTGTTGCTCCTGGAATTTTTCAGTGCAGACTTCTGATTCTCTTTTGACACCCCCATATTTTCTGCCAGTACAGGACAGTTCATGCTATGTACAAACACTTGTATTAGCAGGAAATGCATGGTAATGCAGAGAAATAACAATTTGTTGTTGTTGTTGTTGCTTTCAATCATTTCACCCCCAGAGATTTATTTTGACACCGAGTGATTTTGCTCTTTCTTTATGTTACCTTGGAAAAATAAGTTATTAAATGATCATTTGTCTTAACCTGCTGCTGGAGCCAGGAGCTGGCAGAGGTTGTCAAGGTGTCTCCAGGAGATGGTTGGTGACATTTTGAAGCTGGCACGTGTGGGAGTTGAGTTTCAGAGGGCACAGAGCCCTGTGAGCAGCTGCAACTTTGCTCTTTTAAGCTGCCTTTTACTTGCTTGAATAACTGTGGTTTTGATGAAACCAAGGAAAAGCAGTGGTGGAGGGAATTAGATGCAGTGGCTGTAAAAAGAAGTGAAGGGGAAAGGGGACGTCCATGGCCTCAGTGTAACTTATCTTTGACAAGCTGATCTGTTATTTCTCACTGATGGAAAGGTTAAATCCATTAACTGGTGGTCTTCCACTGAGGACAGGGAGCTGACAAGGCATGAAGGGCTTGGGCCAGCCAGACCACAAAGTACTTGATCTTTGAGTGCAGAGTTTTTATTGTCAGCAGCAGAGACGACTTGACTTTCATATGTTCCCCCTACGTGTGAGGAAGTGAACATAAATTAATAGCTACAGTAATTTCCTCTGGGTAAATCTATCTAAATGATCCCAAATACCAGGATGCTGAAAGGCTTAATGGCTTCCCTGCCTGACATGATGAACATCTTTGGCTGTTTGTGGAGCCAAAGGCAGGTCTGGGTGCTCGCTGTCTTTCAAAATCAGGTCACAGCACCCATCACGTCTTCCTACACAAAATCCCCTTGATTTCAGTAAAATTTACATGAGCTGGATGACAGCCCGATGTACTGATGCTGCTTCTGACTTTCTAAATATTACAAGGCTTGGAAAAATGACTGCTCTGTTTGCCTTCTGAGAGATGAGGGACTGCAGGTGGAGTGTTTTTATCCCCAGCTGTTGAATGTGTCACTGTTGTGCACTTTAATCTATACAACAGCCTGCAGTCAGATAATCAAATGACAAATTAGCACATCTGGGGGACTTGCTGCCCAGTAATGGTTACACACATCCAGCCTTGGCCAGCAATAAATAAAATAGATTAGCTATAAAGTTCTAATTGTATACTTGGCTGTTTAAATTAATGAGTTTACCTGCCCCTTCAGTGAGGTGTATAAGCATGTGTGAGTTCCTCCACCACTGCAGGGAGAAGGAGAACAGGTTCCTGTGATCTTCCCACCCTTGTAATCCACAGACAGGACTCTTGCTCAGTGATTTGCTACCAGCCACTGTGGCCTGTGTTTTCAATTCAAATGAAGGACAAAAGAAAAATCAAGAGAGAGAAAAAAAAAAGTCTGTTTCGTCTCCTTTCTTTTTGCCCTGGGTCTCTGTGACATGGCAGCCATCAGACAGTACTCACATATATTTCATTTTTTGAAATTGATTTGCAGTTTGCAAGGGGCTGAGAAGCAATAAAGTCTAAGCTTACCTAACACCTGGTAGCATTAACTACAGCTCAGAAACTTCCAACTAATATAAGAGAGAACATAATTTGGATTTAGCAAGAAGCAGCATTTATGAATTCTTCATTCACTGTGACTAACTCATGCCCTTGGGAAAGTTTCTCCATCTCTATTTTACCAGATCCGTGTGGAAAGTGAACTTAGCACTGATGGTATTTATAAACTTTGGAAATTTTGTGTAAATAAACCCAAGTAGTCAATGATTGGTAAATACATTTTACCTTAAAATAATAATAATTTATCTGCCCTTGTTTACCAAAGGTTGCTGAGATGTCCCTGATGTGCTGGTTGGTGAATGCTGACTAGAAGAGGGTAGTGCTTTGTTTTCTTTACAAAGTGGAGATGATATTCCTGCATAATAAAGGCTGGTTTTAGCAGGGAGCATCTCTTCCCCTTGTTGAGCAGCCTCCTCTTTTGGCAGAGACAAGCTCTAAAAGATCAAGTGCATGTTCAGCTTGACAGCAGAGAGCCCTCATGGGTTTGATGAACTCCATCTTCTAACAACAAACTTCAATAAACTCTAATTTTTGAAGACGTGGAGTCCAAGTCATCCCCACTTTGTATAATTCATCTCTGTCAAAATCTTGTTGTGTAACTTCCAAGCAAACACCAGCCTTAGCAAATGGGTGTTTATGGCTGTGAGTGGTTAAATGTGGCATTTTTGAGTAAGTTTTGAGGCAGAAAATTAACATGAAAAGAAATAATGTTAGTAAATATTCCTATTGGCAGGAAAAGGAGAACAGCTGCTCAAGTCACTAGTGGTTTGTTGCCTGAGTTAGCAGCAGGGCAGCCTACAGCTAATTAGCTGTGGCTTGATGGGAGAACAGGAGTGCAGTGGATAGAAATGTTTGTCATCTGAAGTTGCTTGAAATCCCTCTAAAAGCATTAAAACCATGGCACTGGACTTTCCTTTTAAATTCTTTCCTTGGTATCTTTGGAAATTGCTGCAATGACTGCTCAGTTATGAGTGCAGACCCCCACTGCAATCTCTGTGCATCAAATGTCCTGATTTGATCTGGTTTTCATTAAAGCCTTTCAGTAAGCACTTGTCCATTCCTACCCAGAAATTTGCACATAAGCACATCTCCCAGACTCCAGTTTAAACACAGATTTTCCCACATATGCTGAGGCAACCCTGAGATCAGCCAGAATATGGAATTTGCATTCTTTTAAGCTTTTATTGTGGGGCTGGTCTTGAGAACAGCAGAGCCAGGCTGAATTTGGGACCAAAGGCTCCAAACACCTCTCCTGCTTTTTTTCCTAACCTCACCTTGTGCAGGGATCTCTCAGATTCAAAAGGGGTCTGTCCATTCCAGCACCTTTGAATCTCAGATGTCTGCAGTTGGCTTTGGTGTAAGGGTTGAGGTAATTGTGGGTGCCAACATAATTAACCTTGCATGTCAGTTATGGTAATTCCTAAGACAGGCCTGCTAATGTGTGGAAAGAGGAATAATCTCCAGTATGTTTCACTCTTTTCCTCAGATCCCTGCAGTCTAAGCCTGTAATTTATATTTCATATAAGATGCTTCATTGTGGCATAGCTCCTGTAAGAGTTAAATGCTAAATTCCCTTGAGAAGAATATTTTTTAAAAATAATACCTATTTTTATAGGCAGAAAAACTCCTTGCATTTGAACAAGGTGAGTAACACTTGTTTTCTATTGTGTTTGTGACTGACACACACCTCTGATGAATCTCCTTTGGTCATCTGCTCTCACTCAGCTTTGTCCTCAGCCAAAAGTGTGGTAAATGAGCTGCCTCTCTGATTATTTCTGAGTGCATGGATGACTGCTGTCCTCCAGTTCTATTACTGCCCAGATACAGTAAAGAGCAGAAGTAACTTGGGGAACATTCAGCCAAAGCCTGAGCTACCATCTTTAAATGCCAGTTTTCCTTTGCTGTGTTCTGTTTTATTGTTCTCATTGATTTCAATTAGTTCAGACAGGAACTCTCATTGATTAGAGGCTTCCAGAGGCCGTGGGCTCTGAGTGAAGCAGAGGCACAGGAGCACAACATCTGCTGCACACAACAATAAAAGTGAGGAGATTATTTAAAAACTGCATTTACAGCTGGAGGAGGCTGTGCTGATGGGGAGGGATGGTTGGGGTGCAGCTGCTCTGGCCCGGGCTCAGGAAGGAGCTCCAGGGAAGAGGAAGAGGAGGAGGAGGAGGAAGGCCCAGCTCTGGATTAAACCACACTCCTCCCCCAGGGCTTCAGCTGAAGCAAAATGCCTTTGATACTGACATGTAAAATTCTTTGATTGCTTTACACACGTTGCAAAGCCAATCCTGTTTCTGTGGCTTGTTGTCCCTGAAAAAGGAGTGGCAGTGGAGCAACCTGTGGGCACTGAGAGGCACCAGGGCTCTGGGGGGTCGTGGTGATGTCCAACAGGATGGTCCAAGCTCTTAAAATAAACCATTGTGCCACATCATGCTTGTGAGCTGAGGAGGAAATGAATTCACCATGGAAATCAGAAGAGCCAAATCACAAACACATCAGAAGAAAAAAGAAAGGCACCCAAACTCTCAGTACAGGAAATAGAGGTGTTTTGTTGTTTAATTTTTGCTGCATAGTTACAATTTTTGCTTTTATACTAATTTGTAGAAGAATTATTCGACATGAACAAGGTAAGGAGGGGAAGTTAGGGAAGCCTTTCATTTTCTTTTTCAAATAGCAAGAAACTTGCAACAAATGACTTGATGGTATTTTATCTGTAATGGAATAGGAACAGATTTCTTGCCTTGCCAGTCATTAATTTAAAAAAGTATTTTATCTTGGAGAGCAAGGAACCTAGTAAAAATTGACACAATTTTTTTTTTTAATATTTAAATGCCAAATTATCTTAAAGGTCACAATAATCTCACATCAGGAGACATTCATGTATTTAACACCTCTTCCAGATCTGTGTCTAACTGGTGCTTTTAATGACTTCTATTATTCTGGAAGAACATAAAGAACTGCTGGAAGAATCTATTCACAGACACAGGAGAAAAAGAAAGTCTGCATTAATTTAACTTCATATTGGTTTAAGCTTAATAAACTGGCTCACTAAGGCCAGCTGATAAACCATGGCTGAATAGAAGGGGGGGGAAATTACTGAGGGAGTATGGAAGCAAAGTACAAAAATGGAATAAAGATGTCAACACATCTCTCCAAAAAAGAGCTTAGGAAGTCAGGGAGTATTGAACAGAGCATAGAAAAGGATTGGGAATTCAGTGGTGAAGGTCATTTGGGTCTTAAGAGTGGGAGGGTTGAGACCTTGGTGTGTAAGCAAAAGCATTCTTCAAAATTATTTGAAAGATTTAATTTTACCACAAGAATACTTTCTATGGGGTTCAGAAAAGGTGCAAAAGATGCTAAATAAAATTCCAAGCTTATTTATACAGTTAGATCTTGTGTAATATTTCATAAGTTTGAAAACTTAATGAAATGCCAAGGAATATTCAGGTGTTATTTTTTTTAAAGAAAATATTTAACTTTTTACCTCTTGTGCAAGAAATCTGAATTCAGAGTCAGGCCCATTATTGCTTTAGTCCTACCTCAATTTCTTGTCATTCAGCTGGTGCTGTTTGACAGTTTTAAAGATCTTGTAATAAGATTAATGTTGGGCTTGCATTTGAAATTACCAGAATGCACTGAAAGCAGGTCATTAATCTGAAACAATGAGAGGTTAAAAAGTCCTTGAAACTTCCTTTGCTATGAATAAAAACCATGGGTTTCATCCCACCTGCCCCTCTCAGCCTACAAACTGTTCATTCACCAGGCTGGTATAATTAATAATCAACTGAACCCATGGAAGGAAGTTCCCTGGAGCTGCACAGTTGTGTAATTCCTATAAAATATGGAGATTTGCTCTTGTTGCACCTCTTTTTTCTGAAGGATGAAATGTCACAGACAAAATTTCCTAATACCACGTCCAGACATCCCAAGTTTTTCAGGCAAGTTGTTGTAGTTGGGGGTTTGCCCTGATTTTCTTGGCTCAAGAAGCTCCTGAGGATCACCATAACATTTTTTTTAAAAGGCCTAAAGCTAAACCTCTGGAATCTAAAAATTTATTTAATTATAGATAAAGCTTCAGCAGGACTTAACAAAGAAAACTTTTTCATGTAACAGTCAAAATTTAGGGGATGTAAATTTGTGCTTCCAGCAGTATTTAGAAGGTACTGGAAGGATGCTGATTTTCTCTTGCATCTCAGGCATGGCAAAGATATGTGCTGCTTAGTTTGGTCATACTTTGAGGCTATACATGTGGAATTTGATGAATTAGATGTCAATAAAAATATTTTTTGTTTCCACTTTTTTGTACATTGGTCATGGGCTACAATATTGAGTTTTGAATTAAAGCATAAAAATTAATGAAAAACTGTTGTTTTGGATGGGGTTTTTTCCCCCCTCTTTTGTTGCTGTTCACTGTTTTCAAGTTTTTAATTGTAAAAGATGCTGGAGATGAAATTTTTCTCCTTAGCACTGCTGTCCTATTTTCCCTGTGATATCCCCGGGGGATCTAACATGAGTTTAAGTAAGTCCATTTTTTCTCGACTGACAGAGCAAATGTTCAGATGCTTTAAAATTTAAAGAGCCAAAAGTAGGCATGGGTAAATCAGCTCTGAAGAGGTAGGAAATTCCTGTTCAAGCCAAATAGGGTTGGGGTTTTTTTGCTTGCCTAATTCTCCTCAGTTTTGTTTGCTTTTAATTTCCCATAAGGATGTTGCATTTTGAGAGCTTGGCATTCCCAACATCCTTCACTATGTCTAAAATCTCCATGTTTCATCAGGGATTTGCAACCAGAAGGGAGAATGATGTGTGAACTTTGCCAGTGAATGCACCTATGTGCACAGGTCCTCTTGCATGAAAATTATTTTTGTGGCTGAACGTTCATTAATATTCATGAGGTAACACTGTTGCTCTGTATATATTAAAGAATACGTCCCCTTTTCAAGGACATTTTTTATTTGAAAAAGAGCTACCATAGTAAAAAAAGTTTGGTAGCTGTACAGAGCAGTTCAGGAAGTCCAAAAGTGAGTTGCTGAAGATATTTATGTGCATTTTCTGTTCTGTGCGGTTTGAAATGGCTTATGTGGAAAAAAGAAATGTAGTGAGGGTCATTGTGCCTATGGGTCGACAACTTCAAGTAGTCTGAAATCCATATTCTTGTGCGGAGTAACTTGAGATTTGCTCTAAACGGCATTATTGATTCAAAGTTCGAGTCCTTTGAGGATAAAAAGAGTCCAAGATGTTTTGAGGATGACATTTTGCCCTGGTCCTAACTTCATTGCATCCACCGAGGACTCGGGTCGTGATTCTCACATCCCCCAGTCCTTCCAGCGCCTGGGCAGAGATCGTAGCTCGGAACGGGTGTGTGAGATCCAGCCCCTGCCCTGACAGCCTGCGGTGCCTTTTGGGCTGCCCCTGGAAGCAGGTGCGGAACGGCTGGAAAGATGTGAAGAGACGGCGGCAGCAGCAGCAGCAGCGGCAGCGGGACAGTCGGAGCGTGCGGAACCAGCACATCCCTGCCCGCATCTCCAGCAGCCGGGATTGCCCTCAGCTCCACATCCGTGCTCCCAGCTCCCTCCGCACGCTCGTGTTGAGCCTGGCGCCTGCCATTCCTTGGGAAACCGGCGCGTCGGGAGAAGTTTCTGACGGAGCCGCTCATCCCCAGCAGCAGCGGAGCCTCCGGACAGCCGCCCCGTGCCGGGATGCGCGGGATGCTCCCGCCCAGCTGAGCGCGCTCGGGCCGGTCCCAGGGCAGCAGGAGTGAAAAAAAAACAAACCAACAAACACAAGAAATGGAATGTGCCGGGAGCGGCGCTG
>JBBMKD010000216.1:7326864-7425018 GCA_037834095.1 Argya squamiceps | reverse complement strand
AGGGAATGGACGGGTGGAAATGAGGGGATGGGGAGGGGATGGACAGGTGGAGATGAGAGATGGGGAGGGGGCGGTGAAGGGATGGGGAGGAGGGCGCGGTGAGGGCCGGTCGGGCCGGTGCAGGTGGAGCCGGTGCCCACGGTGGGGCGGGCAGGAAGGCTGACGGGGGCACAAGGTTGTCCCGGCTTCTTCTCACCGAGAGGAGAAGGCAGAAAATAAGCGAGGATGTGAAGGAGGATACATCCTCTCCCAAAAGCAGAGCGAGCTCCCCTCACGCTGTTTGTAGGACCGCGAGTGGCAGGGTGAGGTAGGAGAGGGGAATATGAGTGTGGATGTCGGGAAAGTGCTTCCTAAGGGCTTCCCACAGTGGTAAAAGCAGAGGGAAATTGAATCAGGTCTTGCTCTTTAACACAGAAGTCATACAACCTCCCTGTAAGTGACTGAATGCGCTGGTGGATGGATTCTTCTCCTGAAAGTTTTTACATCCTTGCCTTTTGTTCTATCTTCCCTTTCTCCTGTGGCCTTGGCTCTGTTTAAGTCCTGTCAGAATAACCTGCCCTGTTGAAGGGACTCTCTGTTAGGGGAGGGGAAAAAAAAAGTCTTTGGAAACAAACGCTATCTTTGTTTAAAGCTATTTGTGGATCAAGGTTGTGACTTAGCTGTGAAAGAGAATGGCTCTCCCTTGCTTACATTAAAAACACAGTAACACATTAGAACAATCCGAGTCCGGGGAGGTAACTGGGCTGAAATTCAACACAGTAAGACCTTAATGCAGGTTTTACTGTACCCCAACTCTCTGGATAAAAAGGTAATTAGTGGTGGGGCTTTTCTTTTTGTGTGTTATTTGAAGAAATTCTTCAGGGTTGAGGTGGTAATTGATAATAATTTCAGTCTCTCCCACTTTCTTCCTGAGGCTTGTAGCTATGATCTTTAAAGTCCTTTTCAACTCAGACCATTCTGTAATTCTGTGATGCACAGGTTTAGATGGCAAGACAGCAAGAAAAGGGTGAAATATAGATTCACATTTTCCAAGTCCTTGTGCTGTTTAAAAGTTACAGCTACACTCAGTGAGATCTGGAGTCCCTGCTGGTAAATGTTTGGATTTATTGCTGGATGCCACCACTTGTTCCCACTCCCAAATTTGACGGTCCATATGATCTTACATCTATCAGGTATAAGCACTTACATATATCAGGTATTTGCAATATTTTTGTGCAGGCAAGTACAGAAACTCCAAACTACAGAGCAGCTTTGGTGTTTCTTCTCTAGCCACAGTGGGTTGGCCTAGAAGGATTAAAGTTGCAAAAAGTAGCAGCTGAATTCAGGTAGGAAGGCCTGAACACTGGCCAAAAGAAGTGTTACTCCTGCACACCTTTCCTAGGTGTCCTGCTGGGAACTAGGATTAGGAGCCCATGAAAATCCATCTGAGGGTGGTGTCCTGCAGCTTTAGGAAGTGTCTGCCAGGGGAAGGCTGGGAATTGTTGTGCTCCTTCCCCAGCCCAGCCAGGAGCTCTCCAAAGAAAGTGAATTATGCAAGAGGCTCCAGTGGCTGGATCAAATGTCTGTCTTCAGTTTCATTGGCAGGCTTGAGTTTCAACAGCTCCTGAGGTCGGCCTGCTCTGCTGGGGGCTGGAGGAGAGTTCTCACTCCAAGAGAACTGTGAGTTTCCAGAGAAGCCCCTCAGAGCCCCAGCGTGACGTAGGTCTTCCCATCAAACTAGTTTTCCATTAATTAAAAAAGTAGGCACCCTAGATAAGTGTGAACTCCTCGCTGAGGACAGTGGAGAGAAGTTGTCTTCAGCCTTTTAATCCTTTCCTTTTTGTGACCTTTGCTTATTTTGTCTGTGTTAGTTATTCACGTCTCTGGCAGACCTGGAATGGCTTTGCTGAGACCTGCAGGAGGATCACTGCTCTATTTTCTAACTTCTCAATCTTGTCCTAATCAAAAATGTAAATACATGCATCATGATTTGCATGTCATTAACTTCCAAAAAACACCCTCATGCTAAAATCAATGTTTTTTGAAACCCAATTTTCCTGCCTGCCTGAGAAGTTACACCTGGAATTCAAAAAACACGAATTCTGAGAACATAAACTGCTTTCAGCACTGCTGTTTACTTTCTGCTTTATTTTTTGTTTTCCATTCTGTCCAGAAGAACAAAAAATTAAAATGTATATTGATAGTGATTTTTCTGATCAGTTTCTTCCTTCAGTCTTCATACTTCAACAGAAAGTTTCAAAATTAAAAATGAACAAAGTAAGTCAGTTGCTGTACACTCACTGTACACTCATTTTTGCCACCACTGAACTCATTGTGATCATTTATGAGCAGAACTAACACATTCCAGAAATTCCAGAAGTGTGGATGGGAGCTTGCAGATTTCCAGGAATACAGGGAAAGCAGGAGAAAATAGTGTCCTTTTGAGCCAGGCTGCCCCTGGATTTTGGTTTCCCTGGCACAGATCTGTGTATCTGCCCCTGGATTTTGGTTTCCCTGGCACAGAGCTGTGTATCTGCCCCTGGATTTCAGTTTCCCTGGCACAGAGCTGTGTATCTGCCCCTGGATTTGGGGTTCCCTGGCACAGATCTGTGTATCTGCACCTGGATTTTCAGTTTCCCTGGCACAGAGTTGTGTATCTGCCCCTGGATTTTGCTTTCCCTGGCACAGATCTGTGTATCTGTCCCTGGATTTTGCTTTCCCTGGCACAGATCTGTGTATCTGCCCCTGGATTTTGGTTTCCCTGGTACAGAGCTGTGTATCTGCCCCTGGATTTTTGGTTTCCCTGGCACAGAGCTGTGTATCTGCCCCTGGATTTCGGTTTCCCTGGCGCAGAGCTTTGTGTGTGAGCTGAAGGATCCGGCTGGGAGTGTCTGTGTGGAGCAATCAGCAGCCCGGGATACGGCCCGGGCGCTTTGCCAGCAGTTTTGTGTTTGTGCCTGGTGTCAGAGATGCTGGGAAAGAGAATTCCCGGGCTGTGGCGCGGAGGTGACTGTCACTGCCATCTCAGGGAGGCTGAGCCCCCGTGTTTGACGGAGGAGTCGCTGCTCATTTAAGGATGAGCGGATGAGGCTGAATTCCCGTTAAAAACCCAGGGCCTGGAATGTGCCTTTGCTATGCATGGCTTGCCCAGAAGTCGGGGCTTGTTTTAATAGGCTGCCTTCAAGTCACAGGGTTACCCTGGATCAGACGCCAGAGCGTGTAAGGGCTCTCCATCTCTGGAAAAGCTTTGGAAACAGGATTAACAGCCGTGCTGCAAACCCCGTGTGCTGCTGGGTGTGTTACAGACACAAAAATCCCTCGGGAGCAAACAGAAAGTGCCACTGCTATTCAGTGCAGCAGCTTTAACGTGTCCTTCCTTTCAGGAAGGAGGGGGAAAACAGCGTGCGGCAGGTCTGTTGATACAGATAAAAGATCTAAATAGCAAGATAAAAACACATGGCAAACTTTGGATCAGCTGGAAGTTTTGGTGATATTTTGAAAAAGCATTTTGGTTTCTGTGCTAGGACACCAGCAGCTCTCTGATGCCTGAGATATATTTCAGCACTGCTTGTAATGAATTTTTGTGTTAAAAGCCAAAAGTGTATGATCTCCCATGTAGAAACCAGTATTTTTTTAGAAACCAGTTAGGACACTGTGATGAGAAGAAGCAGGAGAGGGCAGTGCACCATTCCTGAGCATGGATTCTCCTGCTGGAGCATGTGAGGAATGTGCATTGTACTCGGGACACTGGGAGCACCCAGGAGGATCTTGGTGGCTGTGCATGGCTGAGCAATGGGATGCTTAATGAGGGGGTGCTGAGCTGTGCAGACAGCATTGTGCCAGCACCACCTCACAGGCACCAGAGACTCCACAATTCACTAAAATAGGCCAGTGGCTCTGCTCCATCCTCAGGGCCAAAAGGCACAGCTCCCTCCCACTTGCTGAGCTCACTCCTCTCCAAAACAGTGTGGCTAACCAGACTGGCTGTGTCCAGAAAAAGAGTGGGACTGCCCAGGCTGGAAGTGTCCAGAAAAAAGGTTGGAACTGCCCAGGCTGTAAGTGTCCAGAAAAAGGATGGGACTGGCCAGGCTGGAAGTGTCCAGAAAAAAGATTGGAACTGCCCAGGCTGGAAGTGTCCAGAAAAAAGAGTAGGACTGCTCAGGGTGGCTGTGTCCAGAAAAAGATTGGGACTGCTCAGGGTGGCTGTGTCCAGAAAAAAGAGTGGGACTGCCCAGCTGGAAGTGTCCACAAAAAGGGTGGGACTGATCAGGCTGGCTGTGTCCAGAAAAAGAGTGGGACTGCCCAGGCTGGAAGTGTCCAGAAAAAGATTGGGACTGCTCAGGGTGGCTGTGTCCAGAAAAAGAGTGGGACTGCCCAGGCTGGCTCCTTCCAAAACAGAGTGAGAATGACCAGACTCACTGTCAGGAATGGAGCCTTTAAATTCCTGTATTTGGATTCTAAATGTCACTGATGTGGGTTTTGGTAGCACCATTAACACTTCACCTCGTGCACCAGCTCATCACTGCAATTTCAGAAGCACAATTGCACGAGTGCTTTTGTTTAATTAAACTTTACTGACAAAATAGCAGCAGCGACAACACCAGAGGACTGTAGTGAAGATGCAGTTGGAAATACACTTCTGGGGCTAATCCTGTCAATTACAGAGGATGTTTACTCTGTCTGAGTAAATTTTGAAAGTTAGAAAAGCAGTTAGTTAAACTCTGAAGCTGTGAAACCAGCATCTTAAGCTTTAAATTTAAAGTTCAATCACCAGAGTGTAACAGAGAACACATTCAATAGTCCTTAATCTGATGTCTTATCAAGATATTACTACTTTAATTAACATTATCACTTCAGTATAAATATTTCAAATCATCCAACCACTCCACTGTAATGAATTTTACCTGGGGATGTGAGAAGAGACTCTGCATCTTGAATAGTTTGAATTCTGCAGATAACACTTTTCACATTGCTGTGTCTGGTAGGGAGATCTGCTCCTGGGTTATTTCTCATAGCTGGTGGCAGCAGCTGGAAAGAAGCCCAACTGGAGTACTGAGGGAAAAATGTAGGGGAGGAAAAGGAAGAAAGAGGTTGGATATTAAAGAAAAAGAGAAGTAGAGATGGAGAGAAATGACCAAGAGTTTTTCATAAACAGGGAAAGAGTGTTTGCAGTGGAAAAGGCAACAAGTATTAGAAAAAGTCCTTAAAATGCCACGTATTTAATCCTGCTGAGAAAAGAATCTCTGTTTCTAGTGAAAAACTGATGTCTCTGTTTCTCAACCATGTAACAAATATCAAATGCATTCCCAAATTCAGCTTTACTCCAAATACAACCTTTTGGCTTCCTTCACTTCTGATTGAACTGGTGCTCTCTTTCTTCATTAAGCTGTAAAAGCCACAATCAACTTTGCCCCTAAAAATCTCTGATGTTGCCTTAGGTGTAAAAGATTCTTCCCTTCTTGGGGAATATTTTAAAAGTCTTGCCTCAGAATTTTTTACTGAGAAAGCCAGACCTATATCTTGGTAGCTTGAGGTATCACTGATGGTGTGTTTATGCACCAGTTCCAACCTAATTTTTCGTAGGAGAAGGGAACACAGGTGACCTTGCCCCTGATAAGGAACAGCTGTATCCAATAAAGATGGATGAGATAAAAGGGAGTGGATTAGGTGAGGAGGGGAATCATGAAGGAGGAGGAACTGTGAGGAAGAAGGAATGAGGGAACTGTGAAGAAGGGGAGAGAGAGAGAGTCCCTGCTCTGAGGTGAGTGTGGGGCTGTAGTCACAGTCTGGCTGAGTAAAAGCTGCAGTCAGAGGCTGCAAGGGAAACCCACAGCAGGAGCTGCTGCAGCCACAGTCAGGGAATGGTTGGGGTCAGGATGGCTGAGCTGTACAGAGGAATAAACCAGGGCCCTTTTCATGCTGTCATAAATAAGTACTCTGTGTCTGGGCTCGTTTCTGTCCTCTAACAAGAGGGCTGCTGCAACAATTTTTAACCAAAATCTTCAGTTAAACAAGGCATGCAATGAAAGGATTTGAAATAAGACTTTTCTGGGTACAAGGAGGAGCTTTAGTGATGAGAAAAGCCTGAGCACAGATCCCATGAAACCAATATTAAATGAGAGCTGATGGCAGAAACTGTGGTGTGCAGTGGCCTGGTATTGAATTGTGTTGATGTTCCTCATATATTTTGAAAGCAGCTTTTCCAGGGAAGGAGAGTGATGTGGATAAGGCTGTGTCACTGGAAACCATGCTGAGTTTTGGTTAAAATTGATTTGTACCAACACCTTTCCATCTCCCTGTTATTTTCAAATGCTTTACTGTCACACATGGAGATGTTTTTCAATTGATCAAAATCCAGTGCACTGAGTTCCTCCACCACAGAACATTCCCACCTGAGTCTTTCCCACTGCCACATTGCAGGTGGGGAACAATGGGACACCTGTCCCTGCTGGTCACCTCCTCTCTGCATCTGATAAAAAATGAAGTGTATTAAAGCCTCTGTCACTTGGCAGCCTCTGCATCACTCCCAGGGCAAGCCCTTACAGCTTAGCTGTTTCCAGAAAGAGTAAATTTTAACCTGGCAGGTGAGTGGCCTGTGGGAATCTTCCAGCAGGAGTTTCAGAGTAGCTGCTTTGCTCCCAGAGCCTCCCAGAGCGTGGCATTGCTGGAGCCAGCTCAGCACTTTGGCCCCTTAATTTATCCTGGCCTGTGTTGATGTCTGTGGCCATTGCTGCTGACAGCAGACTCTGAAACACACTCTAAAGGGCCCTGGCTGCAAGGAAACATCCTGCCTTCTGATCTCTATCCAACTGGACAGCATCCTCCTAGGACAGGACTGGCTGTAGCACCTTGCTATGAGTTTTGTTTCTGTGCATTACTTTAGTGATGCTACCATCAGTGCAGTGGCCTGGACAATTTCTGTCTCCTGCAGGAAATGCTGAGATGTTTCTGAAGGATGCTACAGCCTGAAAAACATGAGCCAGATCATACCCATTCCTGCTGCTGACCTACCCTTTGTTATCTTCTTTGGGTCAGACCTGGCAAAGATGAAAAGTTTCAAGTGGAGTGGCAGTTTTTTGGCAGGCAGGCTTGTCTCCCTGTCTGCTGCAGGTTATGGGGATGCCATTCCTATTAGGACAAGCAGGATGTTCCTGAGGGAAGGAATGGAGATGTTCTTGCCCTCATCATCTCTCTGAAGTGGTCCTGAAAGCTGCTTGTGGAGTCAGCAATTCACAGAAATGTAATGGTTTCCCTTTTTTTTTTTGCTTCCAGCCCTGTTCCATCCCCTTGGATCCATCCTCTCCCCATTGGAAGGCACCATCCCATCAGGACAGAGGAGCAGACCCATCCTCGTGGGTGCCTTTGGAACTGCTCTGCTCGTGGCTACAGAGGTGAGGTCACAGAGGCTTCTCATGGGGATAAAAGACATTTCAGGCTCAGCACTGCATCCCCATCCTGGCCTTTCACCCCACAGGACTTGTCTCACACCTGTGGATGCTGTTTTTTTCCCTGTTTTCTGCAAAACTGAACTGAGCTCACCATTTTTCATGTCTTGTATAGGATCACTTTGCCATCAGCATAGCATTTACCTGATAGCAAAGATCACCTTAAATGAATATTGGAAAGTGTTATCAGGAGCAGCTTAACTTCAGGCAAATTCTGCTTTTTTTTCCCTCTGACCTTTGCACTTGTACAGTCAGGTCTGAAAAGTGTCACTGTGAATGCCACTTTGCCTGTCAGTCAGGGAAGCCAAACATGCAGGATAAAGCCAGGTGAACTTTTTTTACACTTCAGAACCCAGGGAAAACATCTGAGGAATGAAAGTGTTTATTTTCCCTGCTTGGAGGTCCTCAGCTGGTGTCAGCAGCTCTGCTGTAGTTGGTTATTTATGCCAATATTCAGACTTCAAAACTGCAAGTGTTTTGAAATCTGCAGAAATGCCTTTAAATGCCACATGGAAGAAAACATGTCAAGGTCCCTAAAAGATTCATACAACAAAAAAGCAGTCCAAGGCTGTATTTTGCTTTTTTCTTTTTTTCTGTTCTCTCCCTGTGATATCCCAATAACACTGTATTCCCTGTTTTTCTCCTGAGGAGATCAGTATTTCCCACACAGCTGTGTGATGTCAGTGCAGTGCCTGGTATCCCATGGAGCTGTGTTTCTTGGTTTTCCAGGGGATTATGTTTTTAATCCCAAATGTCTGTACATCACAGTGTTGGTGACTGGTGGATTTTGCACTTCACACGATCTTCATTTTTAATGAGTTCTCAAAGCAGACACCTTCTTCTGTTTCACAAAAGAGAAAAAGGAGCCTTTTTCAAAGTTCAACTGAAAACTTAAACATTTCCCTGAAATTTTCTCTCCTGTGGCATTCCACCTGTTTGATATGATTTTCTCTTTTTGTTAACAAAGCTGGGCTAAAACTTTGAGAATTGCTCTGAAACTTTCCTCCCACGAGACTTCAGATTGACAAAGGTGGTATAAAACCTCATGAAATTAAACTCATCAAATTATGTGTTGCTCCTTGACTTACCAAACCAGCTGGCATAAAATACAGTGCAAATTATACTGAATGCAGCAGTTTGCCCCTCAGTAATACCTTTTGAGGAGAAAAATGCTTATTGAATTTTTTTGGTAGAGTTTGCTCCTGCTTGTGACTTTTATTCAGAGTGGCAGAATATTGTGTAGTACAAAATGACATGTGCAGCAGTATATTCATTTAATTGGTATTTATTGATACTAAGAGTCTATAATTTTTAACCCAAACTGAAAATAATATCCTACTGACATCTTCAGATATCAACATTTCCTTACTGGTCAGCTGGAAGTGTGACATGGTCCTGTGACATGTAATCTAAATAAAAACTTTCCATCATTTATGCTCCAGATTTGTGTAATCATTAACCGAAGCCTTGCTCCCCAATGTTGTTGCAATTGCTGTTTTTATTTGTTTCCTTCCTAACCCTCCTAGCACTTGGAGCTGAATTGTTCATGAAATTGCTCTTCAGCATTTCAGCTTCTCTGCAGTCTGTCAACTTCTGCTTTGAAAGTTACTTTGTCTCTTTTAAAAATTAAAAACCTGCTTGACCTACGTGATAGTTTCAGCTTTTTAGTTGGAAATCTGGATTTTTAAATTTTTTTTCTTTCTTTTGTAAACAGTTTATTTTATTGTAATCCCTCAGTAACTGTTTATGACAAATTCTATTATGGCAAAAAAATATTTAAGTTAGGCTTTAGTTTGTTGTACCCACAGCACTGACATGCTGGGAAAAAAACCCCAACCCATGTTAACTGCTGTTTATAGAGCAGTTTATAAAGTGCAATCAATATGAGTGCAAATTGTTCTGTTATTTTATTTTTTAAAGTCTATATTGGATGAGTACCTGATGCTTAGGGAAAGACTTTCCCAATAGCACAGACATGCTGCAGTGTCTTGAAGGTGGTGAATTGAGTTGGGAACCATTGTTCATTGGTCTCTGCATCATGAGAGATGGGAGCTGGAATCTGTAGTTGAAATTCGGGGTTAAAATTTGGTTTACAACAGATAAAGGATGTTTTTTCATGGTGACTATTGTACTGTGTGGGTTTTGCAGGATGTGACTACAAAAACAGAGCTTTTAAGAAAGGTAAGAGTCTTCTAGGAACAACAGAAAGAGATTCCCACTGCTGCTCTCTGAGCAGGACTGGGGTGAGCCCAGCCCACTGCACCCAAGTGCTGCTGAGCTGGGCAGTGTGTCCTCCTCAGCCTTGCTCTGCTCCCTGTGGGGAAAAAACCTCAGCAAAGCCCTGCCAGCACAATGGCTGTTGGAACCATCTTAGGAATTGGGCTTTATTTGGGGAAAGGAGAAATGGATTTTTTAAAAAAATATTCTCTCTATGAAATGATGTCTCGATGGGTGTCAGGTTTTTAGAGATAGGAACTCCAAAAATTAACCTCAGTGCATTATGGACAACCTTGGGAAGCTCTTAATTGAAAATATTACATCTCAGGTGGGACTTCTACTGACAAGGTTTTGTTCTAATCTGTTCAGAATATTGTTTGCAAATTGAATGATGGATAATGAGCAGGAATATCCAGCTTGCTAATTGTGCTGCTAATAGGTTATTAACACCTGATCCTGTTTGCACTAAGGGATGATGCCTGTTTCAGGTTGCTTCCTATTGTGTTTAGCAGAATTAATGAGGTGCTTGTGGGATTTATCCTCTGAAGGATCTCCTGGTTTGTCTGGGGTTGGTAATGCCATCAGGTTCATGATGCCAATGGGAAAATATAAGGATATGGCTGGTAGGAGCTGAGGTGCTCTGGGGATGCAGCCACTCACACCACAATGCTGTCCAGGGCCTGAGTTTCACTTATTTATATTTAATTTATATTATATATAATATTTATATATGTAGTATTTATATTATATATAATATATAAATATATAATAATATATTTATATTTAATATCTTGGACTTTGTTCTTTATTTCTCCCCCAATATCCCAGTTATCCCTGTGAATGCAGCATGGAAAACTCACATTAGCACAACTGTTTTTCTGGATTGGGAATAATCAGCTCCCTTTCCAATGCTGTGTGTTTGGAATTGGTTTTGCCCAATTCACTTCATGTTAATCAACCTCCTATTCAAATTGCCTTTTCCTTGCCCAGTTTTCTCTCTCCTGCTGCTCCCTGTTGCCAGCTTCTCTCCTCCCTTCAGACTCCTTGCAAACCTTGCTGAAAGTTAAGCTGGAAATTCTCAGTGTGATGTAAGTTTTGCTTTTTTCTGCACCTCCACAGACAACTCCTGGTTCCTTCCCTGTAGGAAATATGACCCAGAGCTGTACTCTGGAGGAAGAACACTTGCAGGAATCCCCCAGGATATCTCAGGATGGTCAGGCTGCTCAGATTTTACTCTGGATTATTGCCAATAATCCTTCTGCAGCTATTCTGTGCTCCCTGCTGTTCTTTTTCTTTCACATAACCAGGAAAGCATTCTGTGGCACCTGGAGATTAAAGAATTGCTTAATGGAAGCCTCATACATCTTCCAGCAAATGAGCATTTTTGTATTTCACACACACAGATGTGCTCTTTGAAGTTGCAGGGACTTTCTCTCTTTTATTTCTTTTTTTTTTTTTCCTGTGGTGCACCTTGTAATTGTGTCTCAGGTCAAGGTGACATGGTGCACATCAGTTTTGCTTTGTTCCTGACAGACACACACCTTGTCTTTTCAGGGCAAGGAAAGGAAGGGCTGTTTCTCTCTGAGGCTGCATTTGAATAAAACCACTCTGTTTCTCCAGGTAATGATCACTCAGAGGCTACAGCTACCCCCTGTACATTGAATATTTGAATTCACTTAGCAGGCTGCATGGCCATATATTGCTTAGGGGATTATTAACATTTATTTTTTCAGCATGGGAGGTCAGTTCTCCATACAGCAATCTCCATATTTGTATGGCTGCTCTGTAATAGCTGAGTGTCTTTTTATAGGTGTGTGTGACTTCTTCAATACTTTACTTTTGGGGCATAAATTTTCTTACTATTGTACTAGTTCATAGTTTTTATGGGGTTAAACAAACAACTTGGTGGACAACAAAACTAGAGTCACAAGGCCAAGACTGACTAACCTGTACCAGGGAGGGGAGCAAACTGAATAGGAGAAACACATGACTAAAGACAGAGTGACCCATATTTGAAAGTGAGAGAAAAATGTGTGTGCTTTAATTTTGTTTACACTTTGTGTACTCCAAGCTTGTGCAAATGAAAGACCTTAAATTACATGGATACAGTAAGTGGGGATGCAGTGCTAAATGAACCCCCTGTGGAAAGAATAGGTGGTGTTCTGTACAATAGATCCTTACTGGAAAATCCAAACAAATAAATTGCTGCCTGGCAGAGCTCTGGTGCAATATGTTGTGTGAGCAAGAAGTTTGTATCTGTCTGTTAGTGACTGAACCTTCACTCTGCTGATTCAGAGAGTGGACAGTGTTCTGCACTTCTCCCCAGAGCCCAAGGCAGCAGACCTTAAATCCAGCCCTTGGGTTCAGCACCCAGAGCCAGTCCAACACACAGCCTCAGGGCAGGGCTGACACGCTGGTGCCAAGCTCGTGTTGCAGCACTGGGGATGTCACAGCAGCACAGGTGACACTCTCAGGGGGGTGATGCCCTCAGTGAGGGGCAGTTGGCATGACACAGCCCTGTCTCATGGCTGTTCCACTGGGGACAGCTGGAGCCAAGTCTCCTCTGTGTGAAATGTCAGGAGCTGCCTTCTTGGGGGTTTCTTTTCCAGCTTTAATGAGCATTTCGGTGTGTTTTCAGCAAAAGTAAATAAGCCTTGAATAATTTGCTTGATTGGCGTGGGTTTTTTTGGTCCAGCTTGAGCTGTCCATTGAGATTTGGGTACATCTGTCAGTTTTTATTCTCTTTTTTTTCCCCATCCCTTTATCCTTTGCTTCCCTGGGGATGGTGGGTTGTTAAAGAGACTCAAAATTTATACCTGGTTGTTTTAAACCACAATCATTATCTTAATGCATCGCTTGCATGTGGCTGTCCAAAATGCTCATGAATTTCTAAGTTGAGAGCCTTTATAGTCTTCCATTTTTTGTGTTTCCAGTTTCCTTGAACCTTTGGCTGTTGCTATCTGTGCTCCTGAAAAAAGAGAAGAGAATCCAATCTCAACTTGGACTGGATTAGGGGGTCCATATCCAGATCTTGTTGGTCTGGGAGAAGCTGATCAACCTGTATTCTGACAAGCAACCTACACAATTTTTGTGTGTGCTTTTCCCTTTTTAAAACTTGCTTTGCTTGTAATTTTCTCCATGGAGAGCCTGTGAACCATCAGCTTAATTAGGCCTGATGAATTTCTTGAGATCACATGGCTGCAGCTCTTAACCTTTGTGGCTTGTTATGTGCAGGGTGGTTTCCTTGCTAGAACTTCACCAAATTTTAGATTAGCACAGATGTCTTCTTTTATTACTGAGATGACTGTCATGGTAGTTTTAGTAAGCACAGTTTAATCTTTCAGGAGAGATGGATAAACTTATTTGAAAGTTATTCAAAATATTACACTTTGAAGTGCAATATATTGCACTTCAGCTTGCATTTCTTTCATTTAAATACTGCTAGTGATATAAACTGTTTTTTAACCAAATACCTCTCCAAACTAACAATCCTGTCCACTTTCACCAACCTGAAAGTGTTGCCAAGAAACTGAACAGGATGGGGCTGGGTTTGACCTGTGTCTTCCAGTGGAGTTGCAGGCAGGACCTGGCAGCTGAATAATTCATTTGTGAGCAGGTCACCAGGGCTGTCCTTGCACAGGTCAGCCACGATGCTGGGCTCTTTCCCTCTCATTACTCCACCTTTCATCTCTCTCCACTTAGCATAACTCAGCCAGCCAAGTTAATAGATTCCCCTCCTTCACTAAAATCCCTCTCTTGAAGGAGATGATGAAGAAGCAGAGGCTGTGGCTGCCCTCGGTGATTTGTGATTTGTAACTGAGGGGAGAGAGCTCCCTCCTGTTGTCACAACAGTGACAAGTGTTGCCACAATGTAGCAGTGATTGTTTAGATGGGACATGTAAATACAACAGAGCCATCTGGACTGCTAAAAGCACAGCAAACACAGAGTTCTGCTGCTGGGAGTGAATTCAGGCTGTTTATCCCTTTTAGGTAATCACAGTCTGAGGGTTTCATTCAATTCTTGGAAGTATTTTTTTCTTTTTGGTTCTTTTTCTTTACAACCCTTGGGAAGTGCTGAAGTCTAAAAAACCACCAGCCTGCCTTTCTTTGGTGCATACAATCAACAGGTTTTCCTTTGAGCTAAGGCTCAACATCCACTTTCAGGATAGGATGGAAATGGGTCCAAGTGAATCTGAGTTTCAAAGTTCTCCACCTTCTCACAGAATGAAAGACCAGAAAATGTTCAGTGCAAAATTTGGGATTGAATTCATTGAGCTGGACAGAGCTGAGGAGTTAGATGGAAAATTATGTCCAAGGTGAGCATCTTCTGGCTCTTTGGAGAGCTTTTATTAGTTAGCAGTTATCAGGGATTTTTGCAGTATTTGGGGAATGGAATAATTAGGAGCCATGAACTGAGGGCACATTTTTCTTTCATCGCTGATTGCTGATAATTTGCAGTAGTCCATCCTACTTTAAATATATTGCTGTTTTATGCTTAGATAAGCATAGGAAGGAGGGATTTTTCTTTTTATATCTCAAATTTTTTTTTAACCCACTATGATCAGGCAGCCAAAATGCAGAATCTGATGCTAGACTTATCTGGAATGACATTATTCTTTAAATGATGTGGCTTTAAGTGCCTTCAAATAAGTGATGTGTGGGAGGTTCTTTGTCTTTAATATATATGAAATTAGCAGTGTGTATTTGTATTATTGGGATTTGGACAGGAATTACATTTTGGTATTTAATTTTTTGCTGCCATAAGCAGTGAATAATCTGAAGGCTCAAAGCATCTGGCATTTCTGATGATCATTCCTTGCTGCCACACAACATACAAGCATTTTGGCCATCATGTTTAGGCTGCTGAGGAAAAAAAGATTAGAGTAGTGGAGCATAGAAAAAAACACCAAAGAGAGACACAAATATGTGAGCTCATTCTAGCAAGTGTTTGAGCAGTTGTAGACTTCATATTTAGTTCTGAAAAGGTCCATGTGGAATTCTATTCAGAATTTTAAATATGTGCCTAAATATGGTGTCTCCTGATAAAGAAATTAACTATTTTTCCACATCCTTGAACAGTTTTCCTGATTCTGTTTGCATTTCCACCCTGTGACCAGGCTTTGTTTGCTCTGGCTTTACATAATGGTAGCATTAGCTGAGAGCAGCCTCCCAAAATCTCAGGTAGCTCTTCCTGAGATTTTTCTACACTCATTTTTCAGCTCCTTGCCTCCTTCTTTGAGCTGGAATCCCAGGATTTGAATCCATCATGTGCTGGAGACACCAGCCTTGGTCTTAGTGCTTCCCTCAGTATTTGAGCTCTCAATTTAACTTGGGGAAAAGTGGAGAATTCAGTGTGTGTGTGTTTGGGGTCTATTAGTGCTAAAGACATCTGGGAGTCTCTGAGAATTGCTAAACTAATGGACTGCCTGCAGCCTGGCAGTGCAGAGTGCCTTCAGCTCCTATAAATTACACCAGTTTTTTTTGTTAAAGCAGCAACCAGGACTTCCATGCAGCAGGACTGGCCTGCTTTAGCAGGTTTTTAACTAAAATGGGTCGTGTCAAGTGTTTTGTACTCAAATGAACTCACATCTGTAGACATCAGGTATAAATTACCTTTGATTTCAGAGGCTGCTAGGAAAAACACAAGCCTGTGTGCCACTAAAAGGGTCTTGAAGGCAGATGACATTTTTATGTACCTGACAACAGAGAAAAGAGGATGCTGTGACAGTGCTGGTGTTCAGAAAAGTCAGGGTTAAATGAATGAATTGTGTCATTTGAAGTTGTATTAATTTAGGGCTGCTCAGCCTGTCACTGAAGGCTCCCAAGTGCTTCATTTTTGAGTATTTCAGTGTCTCCCTTTTCTGTGCCATCCTCTTAAATCAACAGGGATGGATGTTTCTCTCTGGCTGTGCAGGCATCTGTGCAGATAAGCTGCCTGGTCAGCTGGGAGCCAGCTCAGAAACAGAACCTGGCAATTCTCTGGCACTGGAAGAGAATTAAGAGGTTAGGCAGGAATATTCCACTTGAGATTGGGTTGTATGATCTTTGTTGGCTTGTTTGTGTGAGTCAGAAGCAATGCATGCTTGTAGTTGAATTCATTTTTGATTAGTAACTTTTACTTTCCTGGTTGTTCCCCTGAGCCTGGAGAAACACCCCCAGACAAGATTACCTTCCTGTGTGGGAAATTCCTCCAACTGTGCAAAAAAGGAAAATCTTGACTTTTTCATCCTGCTTGCTAAAACTCACACAATTCTTGGAACGTTTTCTCCTTTTGCCACATCTGAGGGGAGGTTTGCCCTGTGTCAGAAATTAGGGGGATGTTCCCTGTACAGTGACAGTGAGGGCTTTCCTCCAGCAGTGGCAGCAGCTGGGCTGGGAAGGCTGCTTTGCCAGGGGGAAGGAGCTGGGGAGAGAGGTCTATAAATACTGCATGGCTGCAGCTCTGCTGCTCTCTGAACAGTTACCCCTGCTCCAGTGCACTCTGCAAAAATGTCACATCCCTTCACTGCTCAGCACTGAGCTGGGTGGAAATCACCAACTGCACCTTTGGCTTGGAATCACCCCAGTGTTTAGGCTGTGAAGCATCTTTTTCTGTTCTTCCAGCTTTGGGATTGTTTTATCCTGCCAAGTTTGGCCCTTTATTTTACTGAACTGTTCTGTTTTCTCACACATTTCGTTTCTGATGTGTTGGAGGCTGCCTGATCCTTCTTCCTGAGTGTCTCACAACCCAAACACTGTGAAAATCCCAGATTTTGAGGATTTTGTAACTTTTTCTAAACCAGTTTTTCTGATTGGTGCAAACACTAAGCCCTGAAGGTCTCTGTTAGAAATACAGCAATGCCACGTTTTTACAGACAGGAAGTAATTGTCAAGATGAATATTTTTTTATTATTTTAAATATTTTTATTTTAACAATAACATCATTTCTCAGCAGCAACAGATGGATGGATTTGATCAGGGAAATGGCTTGTGTGGCTGTGCTGTCAGCCTTCCCTCCCTGCCTTATCCATCTCCTTCCACTTTCCAGTAGCTCTGGACTTTATTGCTTCATTTCAGCCAAAGTTTTGAAAGGATCAGAAAGCCCTGAAGGTGTTACATTCCTAGGAACCTGTTAGAAATGGGTGGTTAGGTGCAGGAGAGGCCCCCACTGGAGCTCCTGCAGAGGGAAAAGCACCTTGCCTGTTGTGACTGGTGTTTTTCCAGAGGGATGAGCCTGTGCACGGCCCTGCTCTCTTGCCTGGCCACACATGGAAGTGATAGCTCCTGCAGGAGGAAGTGCTGGGGATGTCAGTAACTGAGGCTTTCACAGCACAGAGATTTATTCAGGGATGCATCAGAGGCACTGAGACAAAGAGGAGCTTCTGCTCCACTGATGCTGTGCTTGAGGAGAGAGAGAAGCAGGATCTGGGAGGGAACTTGTGGTTTGTCTGCCAGTGGGTGTTAAGGGAATCCTTTTGCAGAAACAGCAGAGAGGGCAGTTGTTCACTCTTCCAGTGACAGTGCCTCTCTCTGCTGTGTAACATATCCAGCCTCATTAAGAAGTCAGGATTGGCACCATTTATTTTTGTTTTCCCGTGAATTTGCAGGATATAAATACTCTCATTTAAAGAGCTTTCCCCATCTCTTGGCAAGCCACAGGTTTACAAGTTCATTTGCTTATCCTTAGGGTTAGCTCTGGACTGCAGAGTGAAAAATAAGCCAACATGCAAAATGCAAAGTGGAATCATGCTGCTGGGTAACTTTTGGCTTCCACACAGAACCGGCTTCTGCCATTCCCCTCTCTTCCACAACCAAGTGCAAGATTTGCTGTGGTCTTACCTTTATTCAGTCTGGCCGAGTTGTAAATCTTTCCTCAAGGCAGCAAAGCCTGCTCCTGGAAAATGTTGAGCTGATGTGTCAGTATTTCAGAGCAATCTTGGAAAGTTTTCTCTCTGGTATATCCAGTCCCAGGTTATTCTTTCTCTCTCTCTGGGTCCATTTAGAAACTGAAACCTGGTATGTATAAAAGAGAGAGTTCAAGTGTAGAAGAAATTTATCCCAGCTCAGGTTAAGAAACCTGTTAGGTCAGGTTTTTTTTTGCTTTACTTTCAACCTGCTGACTTCTTTCCTTGCATAGATTCTGGTTTTTGCCTTGTGAGAAACAGCTGCTGAACTTTTTATCTACCTTTTCTGTAGATCATGGAGATCACACTTTCATCTCCCATCCTAAAAATGCAAAACCTACCAGGCTTAATCTCAAATGCAGCTGACACTGGTACAAAATGCAGTAGCTCAGTGTGGGAAATGTCCTTCAATAGTTTCTTTTGTTGCTGCTGAAAGAGCAGGATCACACAGGTGCTGCAGACAGATATGCAAGTGTTTTCCTCCTGCTCAGAACATTTTGGATAGGAATGGGGTTTTTTAAAGTGAAATATGTCAAAGTCTATCTTTAAAGAAAAGAATAGGCTTAAATACACTGAAAGTATAATAATTCAGCAGTATTTTCTGATGGAGAACCATACAGCAGAGTATAACACAAAGCAGAGAGAGTCAAACTTGCTGTTGCAATGGAAATACCTGGATTTTTCCCTTCCATGTACATCTGTAAAAAGAGGAAAATGCATAACAGGAAAGATTTTGTTCAGCATGAGCTTCTCACCATCACTGAAGGCAGTGAAATTTGAATCCAGTCATGCACAGCTGGATATGGATAACCTTGGAGGTATCCCAGCCCAGAGCTGGACTGGGATGCTCAGCAGGTTTTTGCTGATTTGGGGAATCCCTCTGAGGGCCTGCAGACAGCAGATCCTGATTTGAGGGTCTCAAGGGGACTTGGAGAGGCAAATCCAAGCATTTTGCTGCTGGTGCTTGGGATGCTCAGAGCTTTGGCAAGGCTTAAATCAAGGAAGATATTTGTGGGAAACAGCAGAGCAGCACCTTTCACCTTCTGTCATATCTAGCCTGAAATGATGCCTTTCTTGATAAACACAAGAGCCTATTTTTGGCTCAGTGCTGACTTCATGCTGCCAGAAGCACTCTGGAGTGAGTGAAGCCATGGCAGGCTCTGCCCTTGCAAAGCTATGCATGATATTTATGTTACAGTATGAGCAATACTTTGGAAATTTGCAGTGTAGTAAAATTCCTCTCTCCTTCTCCTATCAACATCTCCTTTGTGGAAAAAAATCTCCTTGAGTGTTTCTGCTTTTTAGCATTTAAATAGTGGCCGTTGGGTCACTTAATTTCTTTCTTCAGTTATGAATCTTTGTATCTTTGTTTTGTTCAGGAATCTGAGATGAAAGAGAACTGAATTCTGATGATCATCTTGCCACTGTTGCTGTCACCTGTGTTGACAGGTAAGTGTGCCAAGCTGGTTTTGGAGAGAAAATGTTTGAGTTATTTGTGTCAGGTGGGCAAAGCTACAGTTACAGCCCTGGACCTCAGCTGTGGGTTGTGCTGGATTCTGCAAAAGCGAGTTTTTCAACAAACAGGTGGTCAAAAATGCTTCCAAAAACTTCTTGATCTCCAGCAGAGATCCACCTTCTGCTTTGTGGTGGTAGGTGGGTTACAAAAATGATCTCAGAGCAGAGGAATTTGCAGTTGAACTGCAGCCTGGAGTGAAGATGGCTGGAAGATCTTGTTGACTTTTGTCCTTCTTCTCCCCAAAGTACCTGAAGTATGAACTGGCAGGTAGACTGAAGTTATCCCACTTCTTGTGTTAGATATTATAACCCCCTGGTTTTATCTGGGAGCAATTTAGCAAGGAGGTCCCTGCAAATTTATAGTTGATGTTGGCCCTGGATGAAGAATTTCTTGGGTTTTGTACAGTTAGGTGAGAACTGGTGGAACTCGAGCCCCTTGTGATACCACACAATCCTATTTCTTTAATCTCTTTTACCTTACCTAAATGCTGCATTTTCAGTGCTTCCTATTAATAGAGACTTCTAGTCCCTACTTTTATTATAAATGTCTTTGCTTTTCTCTGATTCTTTCAAAATAGTCCAAAAAGTTTTGGCAGCACTCTGGAGAACACTTATGCAGAACAATTTCTTGAAGTAACATCAGCACTTTCTTGGCTTCCAGTTCAATCATTACAAAATAAATTGAGACCTGTAACTCAGAAAGCTAAAACAAAAAGGACACTGAAACTTGGGCTTCCTTTGGTGAAGCATGATGCTTCTGTATGATCTGAAAACTAAAAAACCTCATTTTCTCTGTGAAAAGGTGCCTTTTCTTGCACTGGCCACTGCAGGTGTCTGTGTCCGTGTGCATTTATGAACACAGATCAAGGATTAGATTGGGCACTAACAGTGCCTTTGGATAAGCAATGGAAGGAGAATGAAAATACAAAAATGATGTAAAATGTCAGATGGATTGCTGTAAAATGTGTGGTTACAGGCAGTATAATTTGCATCAGTAGCCTGTAAAAATGGAAAAAGGAGAGAGATTTTAAAAATGTGTGTGCCTCAAAGCTCAGCCCAATGAATTTCATCTTACCAGGGCATTTAATAATTGACTGTTTGCTTCTGTGGTAGGGCCACTATCAAAGATAAGCACACCATTGTAAAGAGAGAGGTGCAAAAACAGATGTGCAAGTTTGGATTTTGTGTGTTGTGTTTGACAATGTGTTGAGTTGATGGGAATAACTGTGTTCTATTGGCTGAAATGTTTAAGTTTGCAGGGACACCTCCCACTATCCCAGTTTGCTCCAAGCCCTGTCCAGCCTGGCTTTGGACACTGCCAGGGATTCTAGGGGCAGCCACAGCTTCTCTGGGCACCCTGTGCCAGGGCCTCATCACCTCCTGAGCAAAGAATTTCTTCCTGATCTAAATCTCTTCTCTTTCAGTTTAAAACCATTCCCCCTTGTCCTGTCATTATCTGCCTGTGGAAAAAGTCACTCTCCTTCTTTTATATAAGCCCTCACTAAGAAGAATGTAAGAAAATTCAGCTGATATCCAGAAGTGGTCACTCTCCATGTGTGACTGAAAAACCAAGTGGAGAAGTTTGGATTTATTAAGAACTGCAGGAAACTTTTGAGGTGAGGCAGCTAGTGATGGGAAGTGTGAAAAAAACCCCCAAAACCAGCTGTGAGGGAGGCTACATAAAAGCTGTGGGAGAACATTAAGCAGACATAAAACCTATCAGCAAATCTTTTCTTTCAAAGTGTGAAGAAAAATGATTTCTAGTTTTGTGTTAGTGCTGAAAAGGGCTTTTCTCGTGCTGGCTCTGCCTCCTTCATTCCTTCAAACAGCAGAGCATCACAATTGTTCCCACCAACAACCCACCTGAGGCACTGGAGCAGCAAAGTGAGGGGTGCCTCTCACAGGGTCACCCCAGTTTTGTAGAAACCCAGGAGCCCTTCCAAACCCTGGGCATCACTGCTTGTCCTTCCTAGTCATGGTCACACATGGGTGTCCTTCACAAAGTTTCTGTCAAATCCTCTGCCAGCAGCTGCTCCTTTGGAACATCTGGTAAAATCTTTTCCTGAAGACTTTCAGAAGCTGATAGTAGCATGCCTGGAGTGCAAGTGATGCTGGCTTTCTTATTAGGATTATTTTCTGTCCTGATTCAATCAAGCTGGGGTTTTTTGTAAGTGCTTTTATATTCAGTTTGCATATCTTGATTAGACTGTGATAATTTCCATGGCTGGAATCTCCAAAGTGTGCTGTCAAGAAATTATAAATGGTAATGAATTCACTTAATCAGGACTTCCAGGAGTACAATCAACATGAAATCTAGTCAATTAGAAATAAATCTGTTTAAAATATTTCTGGTTCTCCAACAGCCTCATTTGAGTCCTTATGTTACCTGGGACTGAATTAGAGACAGGTAGAAAATACACTTTGGAAGAAATCACTGTAAAGGGGTATAAATGAATCCAGAAATGTAGGTGATGCTGAAATTTGCCTGAATCTCTATTATAAATTAAGTTGCACAGGCACCAGCTGGAGAAAAGGTATGGTACCAGCTGTGACTTGGCATTCTTGCACCTTGTGTCCAGTTTTGGACCCACCACAAACTGGAGCAGGTTTTGTGGAGGGCCACCAAAAAAAAAGGGGGGTTGGAGTATTGTCCTGCAAGGAAAGGGTGAGGAAAGCTGGAAAAGAGCTGGCTTCAGTGAGATTTTCCAGGCAGGCCCGGATAAAAGCATGGCCAACCCAAGCATTTCTCATTGCTGGGCCTGCTCTGAGCAAGGGGTTGAAATAAAGTCCTCCAGAGACCCTTGTGACCCAAATGATTTGGTGGTTCTCTAAGGCACAGCAAAGAATCCAGGTCATTGTGTTCAGGGAGGCTGATTTTATTTTGGTTCTGCATTGAGAGAGGGATGCTTCAGAAAAACAGCCTTGTTGGTATCCTAAGCTGTCTCTAAATTATAGGTATTGTGAGCAGTTAACCCAGGGTGATTTAGCTTGCTATTTATTTTTAATATTAAATTCCAAACTAAACCTGGAATTTAAATAGTAAAAGCTGGAAGAGTTTATGAATCTGTATCTTCACACAATAACAGCCTTTCTATTTTTTGCTTCCTTTCTTTTGCCTAATAGTTACAAACATGGATATCATTCTGTTTTCTTCTTAAACAGAATGATATTTTATTTCTCAAGCTGTTTACTGAAGGTAATAATTAAACCTTGTTAATCAATGAGGAAACAGGCTCTTTTAATCCATTTAATTGGGTTGATTGCCTAATTTTTGGCTGGCTATAATTTGGTAAAAAGTGAGTTTCTTATGTGCAAAATGAATTGAATCAAAAATCTCAAAAGTCAAGAAAACAATTTATTTCTCAGGTGTTCTACAGAGTCACAGTGCTGCCTGGGTCAGTTTGGCAGATCACTTAACCTTTCTAAGCCTGCAGATATTTTCTCCAGTCTGCCATCACCAACCTTCATTTACAAAATCCTAAAGAATGTCCTTGGTTGTGCCATGAGCACAGGCTGGAGTATCAGTTAAAGCCCAAGATATGCTTACCTTGGATTGGAAATAGCTGGGGAAAATGCAAGTAAAAGATCAGCAGAGTTCCTTTTTCAAAATTAAAAAAGAAAAAAAAAAATCAGGGAAGTTTTTCTGCAATTAAAAAGCTGCAGCCCATCTGTCCCTGGGAAAGAGGAATATTCACTGCAGGCAGACACAGATGGGCAGAAGGGTGGTGAGGACAAGGCACGTGGCTGTGCTTGCACTGGAGTTCAGCTGAACCAGGGGCTGCTCACCTGTCCTGCTTCTCCTCCATCCTTTCTGGGTCACCCTTTGTTTGCTGCTTCCCCCTGGATTAAGGAAAGGAATGAAGTTGGTGTGAAGGCCAAGGAAAATCTCCCCCTACAGGCTCTTTGGCAGGGGACTGGCCCAGAATTGCTGACCTGGAGAGTCTGAGCTCTGTGCCCCCAAATCCCACCTGTGGGCACTTGGTGTCCTCTGCAAACCTCAAGGGGTGTTTTCTGCTGAAATAGAAATGAATTCGTTGAAACTAAATGAGAAAAAAAAAAACCCCAACACACACAAGGAGAAAAGGTAATTGGTTTTATTTGTTGTACCAGCTCTCAATCAAAGATAAAATATTCTTTTATAAGAAAAACAGAGCATTTATTTGAGAGGACACAGTCTTAAGCTGCACCAAGGGAAGTATAGGTTGGATATTAGGAAAAAGTTGTTTTATGGATTGAGTGATAAATTACTGGAATGGCCTGCTCAGGGAGATGGAGTCACCATCCCTGGATGTGTTTAAAAAAAGATTGGATGTGGCACTCAATGCCATGGTTTAGTTGAGATGTTGGGGCATGGGTTGGATGATCTTGAAGGTCTCTTCCACTCTGGTGATTCTGTGATATTTGAAGCTTTGTCTTTTTTTAACTGGCATGTCATTGCATTGATTAAACTAAGGCAAACAATGAGACTTTATTTGCTTTATTGACAGCAACAATGACATAGTAGCCCCCACCAGGATCACATCTGAGGAAAATTCAGGCTAAACTTCATAGGAAACTCTAAATGCTGACCTGTGTGAAAGGAGGAGAGGGAATCTGCTTTATCTACTCTCAGGGCTTGATCTAATCTACATAAAAGGACACCAGCAGTGCTTCTCTGTTAACATTTAATTCTGTTTGTATTTGAATTATCAGAAAAAATGTTTTATGGGTAAAGAGGAAAGAGGTTGATAAGCAACAAATGCAAATTAAAAAGCAACAAAGCTGCTTTGTCCATCAGGGACGTGGAACTGAGGTAAATATGTTCAACAAGCTTTGATTATTTTTTTTTCAGGCTCTTGTTGTAAATCTTTTTAAATTCTCTTATGTCCTTTTCCTTCCAACATATCATAATCTTTTTGATATTTACGTAGCTAAGTGCAAGCAGAGGCTGGGAGCAGCAAGGCTGGGAGATAAAATGCCTTGCCCTACATGCTTCTGTTCGGTAAGGAAATTTGGTGGGCACCCCAAAATGACCATTTCATCCATCTCTTTAGAAACAGACAGTGACTATTAAAAATTGGTGTCATACTTCAGCATTACTTCATGAACATATCACAACTACTCACATTGTGTAACCTTTTCTTGGTTTGGATAACTGAAGGGGAATTTTTTCTTTCAGTCAGTGTATCTGTATTTATTTTGTCATAGAAAACTTCCAGGATGGGGCACCCACAGCTGCTCTGGGTGACCAGTGCCTCCCCACCTTCCCAGTAAAGAATTTCTTTGTATTAAAAGCTGTCATGCTATGAAGAAATGCCTTCCTGGAACTGGATTAAACTGGATAAACTTTTCCATGTTTCATGTTGGCTTTTCTTACCTTGGCTATTGTTTTGATCATGAATACAATGTTGAGTTCAAGGAGTTTTTGCATCAACTCAGTTTTTGGGTGCAAGTTGTATATCTGGGACCATGTGCTTGGTATATATAAAATGTTTTTATATATATTTTTGTATATACCAGATATACAAAACGTTTTGTTTTGAATGAGTTATTTTGCTGCTACTTATTTAGTTTTTTTTTTTGTTCAGCTCTTAAAAGTGGTTTAGAACTCAGGATCAATACATGCTAAACAGGTGAATTTTCCAACTGAATGTTGCTTTTACAACTAAATGCTTGCAATTCCTGTAAGGATCTTATTTAATACTTCAAAGTGATTATTATTTTGCCATAAGTAAACTGTGGTTTCAACTGCAAGGAGTATTTAAAGATTGTTTTAGGAGCACTGTTGTCTATCTGTTGGAAAGCAGAAGTTCTAATAAATGTGAGAACTAGAGGCCATGCTAAAAGCAGCTGTAGAAATGAACAGAGCCTGGAAGGTCCCCCTCTGTGAGGCTCATGGGGCTGGGCCTAATTCCTTGTCTGGAAAGAGGACCTTTAAATAAAGGTCAGCCAGAATTGCTCTGGAAACCTTGCAGGGGCTTAAAAGAAGCCACTTAAGAACTTATATTGCCACTGGGATTTGGCCTTTACTACAAACTTCCCTGTGCTGGTTAACATTTATAAATATTTGCTATGTTTCCCCTATTACTATGTTTGAATAATTTTTTAAACATTTTTAACCCTTCTAACCAATTTTACTGCTCCACCCTGTGCTGAATCTTTACACCTGGCTCCTCCTCCTGCCAGCAGGTTCTGTTTTCTCATGTTGGAGACCTATTTCAGATGGTTTTTCATGTTGAAATTTCACTTCAAACATTCAAAAGCTTTTTCTACATCTGCTTCTCTGCCTGTCTTGCAGCCTTCCCTATTCAGCAGAAGTTGTTGCTTGTCTCATGTATTTATTGTATTTATCCTTCCCCAGAATGTCTCTTTACATCTGCCTGGCTGAACTTCAGCCTTTCCCTGGTGATAGCATGACCAGCTGAATAGTTTACAGGGAAAATGAATGCTAAGTAGAAGAGACAGAGAACAAAGGAGAAATTCAGCATCCAAAGCTGCTTGGTAACGAAGGAAACTCAAAAAAACTACCCTGTGTTTGCAGAAATTAGGCTGCTTCTGTAGGTTTTGTGTGTGTGTGTGCAGCAGTGATAATGGTGAAGTACATATGTTTAAAAATGCTAAAATAAAAAGGAATTTACCTGCTTACAAACCCGCTTTAATCATGTGATGTTGGCATTTAAGACTCTAAATACCAAAAGTTAATGGGGCTTAGCCTCTTCTTGGCAAGTCTGTGCAAATATACATGAACAAGAGAACTCAGAAATAAGTGGCAGGTTCAACAATTTCTTCACACAATTTTCTTCTTTGTTTCCACAAAAAAAAAAAAAGGTGGGATGAAGTCTCCCTCTTGAGTTTTGCAAAACAATTTGACACTTGTGCTGATCACCCAGCAAAGAAATCAAGGGCTGCATGAACCTGCTCTTTAACAGAGCAGTAAAAACAATTTCCTGGGGGTACAGATGAGAACCAATGGATATGACCATTGACTCTGAATATTGATTTCTAACCAATAATTCAATTTGGAAGCAAGAGATGCCATGCTGAGAAACAACAGCTTCAGAGAAAAGCACAGGAGGAATTTTTGCTCTTCATTCTGGTACTGTAGTATTTGTGTCAGCATTCATCATCTAAAATATTTATCTGGGTGTTTCAGATAAATATGTTAACAGAACAGTTATTGAACAGAAAGATCAAAAATACATCACCAGGAAATGAATTTAAGTGAGGGACTGCTGAATGGGGAATAAAGCTGTAACCAGGGGGGTTGTCCCTGCCTGGTGGAGCTCCAAGTGCCTCGTCTCCCCTGAGGTTTTGCTGTGGATTGTTTAGCACTCCTTGTGCATGTCTTTCTTCTTGTAGATATTTTCTTTTAGGTTTTGCATTTGCCTGGCTGAGTTTTGTGCCTGGGCTTTCAGCTCTGCCCTGGTTGGAGGTGTGGAATTTGGGTGCTGATAACATTTCCATCGGGGTTAATCAGATGTCTCTCTTTATGGAGATCTCGTTCCTGCAGCTCAGGCAGTGGTGTCTCAGACCCACTCCGTGCTGGCAAATATTAATGCTGCCTTTGGATCAAGTGGTTCTGCCCTTTTCAAGCCCTGGCAGTTCACTTCTGGCCCTGTGCCACCTTTCTCCTGCTGCCTCTGCAAACATTTGTATAGTGATCCAGTTCAGAGGCATGATGGATGTTGAGACTGACCTCCTGAACAGAAAAAAAGCTGGCATTTGACCTGGATCAGTGCTTTGCTTTGCTTCACTGTTCATGTTAAAGCAGTCTGGGGACAAGGGTGGAGTGCTCTTGGGTGAGAAGCAGGATGGGCTTGCTTTTTTGGGAGGCAATGCTGGTTGCTGCCAGTTTTAAAGTTGGAATGCAGAGGGAGCTTGAGCCCATCAAACTGCAAATTGCCCTTTGGAGTTGGTCTTCAATTCAAATTTTCCCCTGCGTGGCCTTTTCTGCCCAACCATGGGGAGGTGTGAAATGCATGGTGTGCTGGGACTCAACCCCCCCACCTTCAGCTCTGTCTGAAGTGCATTTTTGTTTTAATATTATTTAATTAGAAAAGAAAATGCTTGATCTTCTCCAGCATTTTAATTTAGCACCTCATCAAGCTGGTTCTTGAGCTGATATGTATAATCCTGAATAAAGCCACAGAATCTGAGTGTTGGGAGCTCTGGCAGGTTTTCCACAGAAATCCCTTTCCTGAAGAGTTTTCCTTCAGAGTTAATTACTAAATACCTCTTTCTGGCAGTGACTGTTCTTTTTCCCAACAAACTTTTCTCACAGTCTGGTTTCATGGCATTACTCAGCCCGTGACAATGCCCACTCTGTGTCCCACATACTCCCACAGGTAGGTTTGTAACTCACCTGCCAGCAGCAGTCTGGAGGGCTTCCTCCTGCAGGCAACAGGGCTGCTCTTGTGCAAAGGAGTGTTTATATAAAAATATAAACAAGATAAGATTGGTCTTATCTTGACTAGGAGCCAGTGACCTGAAATTTGGAACTTTGCTCTGAGACCGGCCCTTGGTGGCCTCGGACAAGACATTTGGTGCTTGTGCCTCAGCTGTATTTTAGGGGCAAAAAAGGAGGGTTTGGCACTTTGTGGGGTCAGCAGAAATCACACAGAGCCATAATTAAGCTGAAGCTTTTTCAAATGTGGTTTTTGTAGTGGGGTTATCTGATAATACATGGATGTTCAATGAAGATCCCCTGTCCCCTTTCACATCAAGCTTACAGTATCTAAGGTATAAATAAATGTAAACATATATATTTATTAAATTCCTTTTGTGTGATGGTTAACAACCTTAAGGCTCCAAAAAATAGGTTAATCTGTTGCTGCTCTTGATTTTTTTCCCTGCTGTGTCTGTTTGCACTCACTGGAGCACACCCTTCACCCTGAGAGTGAACTCTGGGAATTGAATTTTTTCCTGTTTGATAACCTGTGCACTGTTTAATTCCAGCCTTTTACAATGTTCTTGTAGGGTTTTTTAAAATTATTTTTTGAAGAAAAAGGCAGTTTGATGGTCATGGTTTGGACTGTTTCAAACTCTCCTTAATAGTGCAGTGGCAGCAAATGACAGAATAAGAAATTCTGGCGGATTTTGTGAACGCTGTGGGCTGGAGAGAGAAAAAAAAACAAATCTAAAAATAACATCACTAAAGGGAAGGCAGCAGTCTGAGCTCTGCTTTTTTCTTCTGGCCTGTTGGTCTGAGAAACATCACCTGGCCATGGCCCTAGAGGCTGGATGCACATCCTGCTGCTCTCACCAAGCTAAAGGGCAAGGTGCTGGGGGAAAAGTCCAGTAATAAGGGGAGCACAAAGCCATCCTTTCACTCTCTCATCTTCCTGCTTTTTTGTGTCAAAAGGGGGTGTTTAACCAGCTGCAGCTCAAGCTTGCTTTGCTCAGGGGATGTGCAGAGGCCAGGGCAGGGCAGTGCCTGGAGCTGGGACACACTCAGTGTCCAGGGGTTGAGAAATATGGAACAGAGGACATGAGGTGGAACAAACCCTGTTGGTGTGACACTTTTCATTGTGTGTTTATTGCCAAGATGATAATGACATCTGCTTTCATTCATTTACAGAGAATCTTGTCAGCACCTGGCATTTCTCTACACCAAAAGCAGCCACAGACAAAACACAACCAGTTTAACTGTAGGAACCCTGTGATCTGTTGGGTTTTTGGTTTTTTTTTTTTTAAGAAAAGGAAAAAAAGCATCCCAGACAACCATGATAAACCAAATCTGTGTTTCAAGCTGTATTGAACCAATGAATTGCCAGCTAGGACTTAGCAACCTGGGATGCAATGTTTTCATGGGTTATACAAGTATTAATTAGTAACCCAGGCAAGCTGCCTTATTTTCCTGATGTATTAAGTTTGGTTGTGGAAAAAATTTTTAGAATATCCTTGGGACAAAAGTGAAACAGTTCCTCAAAGATAACATTATCCCTGTGGGAGCTATGATAACCAGTGGCTCTGGTTAACAAATTGGTGGGATCTTCTGTCTCCAAACAAATTGCCAGTTTCTCCAGTGTTCAAATAGTCTTTTTTCAAAAATGGTGTTTAAATGATCTGTTTCTCCACTGTGCTGGTGGGGCCCATATCCTGTTTGTTTTGCCACTGTGGATACAGACTTTCATTATCCTTTCCATGCTTACTTGTGCATTATTTTCCAGAAGATTAGGTGTCCTGTGCCTTGTTGACGAGTCTCCAAGGAGTTCTTTGTCCCACTATTTATTAAAATTAAGGGCTTGATTCCTGGGAGATGGCTTTCAGCTGAAGATTCTCTTTTTTATTCTAGAATGAGATATTCCTGGGCAGTTTTTGCATGAAAATCTGCTTGCCAAAACCCGTGGAAGTTTTTTTCCTCCTAACTCAACTCTTTATTTGGCTGCTGTATAACTGCAGTTTACTGCTTTCTGTTGAATCCACTGCCCTGCAGTGTGTTGCACTCTCAGATGGCTTTAGGGACAGGCAAACCACATGATGGTCTTTATGTCTTTCTGCTCACACTTACTGGCCTGTACCTCTCATGCCCTTAAATTCTGCTGTATTTTGGATTCACATGTTTTAGCAGTGGCAGACAAATAGAGGAGCCACAGAAATGTTTATGCTTTTTATTGACTTAAGGTGCTTTGGAGAGCAGCATTAATCTACAGTTCAGTGAAGCAGCAAAAAAATGAAATACTCCCTGCAGAGTTTTCCTTTGTAAACAGAGCCTTGCATTAAGCTGCTGTGAACTGGCTTGCTTTCAGATTTCTGAATGCACTGGTTTTGTCTTCATTAGTAATTATAGCTGAGGGTAACAACACTGGAATTATCCTTCATCAGGAACAACAATAAGGCTTGATGATGTGGGGATGTGCTGTGCTGTGGGAGTGCTTGTCCTTGACCTGCAGCCTCAGGCCTGACTCACCACTGCCTGGCCAACCTCTGGGCACCTTAAAATAGGAAATGACAGTGGCAGCCTTTGGTCCCTGCTCTGGAGTCACTGCTGGGACAGTGACCAGGCAGTGAAGAGGGAAACAACCTCAACTAAATCTGCTTAAACTAAAGTGGTAACAAATGTTCTTTTATCCCTTGCTGTTGTTGACTTTACTTACTTGGGGCTGATCTGGCTGAGAGACCAGTGTAGAAAACCTGTATTTGGGTACCTCATACCTGGTTTATGAGTAGTGACCTTGGTCAAGTTATTTCACCATTCTGTGCTTCACTTTTGCTTTACTGTCTCTTTTTAAATGTGAGCTGACAATGGATTTGCTTGTTTGTTCTTCATTTATTTATTTACTTATTTTATTTTTCTCTTTACTGACTTTTTATTTAGCATTAAAAAGCAGAGGAATTGTCTTGCAAGATTACTCACAGAAAAAAGAGAAAAATAATAATACATTTTTCTGGCCTCCTAAATCTGAAAAATTATATGATGTCCAAGCACTGCAGAGTTTATTGTTGGTCTTTTCAGTTTTTTTCCACTGTAAATGTTTTCCTCCATTTTTTCCATAGAATAATAATTTTCATATCCTGGAGCAGCTTTGAGTTTGTGGGACAAAAAAAAAATTCTTTTGCTCTTGTAGGTGGAAAAGCTCAGAAGGAAAATGCTCTGCTGTTATTAGTGTGAGACCCCTGATTACAAATGTCTTTAGTCTGGAATAAACCTGGCTTTCATTTTAGCCTAAGCTAAATCACAGATTAAAACTGCTTCCAAACTCTGAGTATATATAATGGACAGATTTGGGTGGTGTTGGTTTAAAATGATGTTGTGTGAGCCACAAACCACAGAGCAGCATCTCTGTCTGTCTGGCTCCCTGTAGGATTTCAATTTTTGGTTATTTCCACTCTTGGGGAATACTGACTTTTATGAAAGCCTCACCTGTGCAGATTCTTGATGTACAGGATGATGTTAGTTTAGCATTTACATTAATTCCCTGCAATGTCTTTTCACTGGGAGGAGGAGGCTTCAAAGCCAGGCCTAGCTCTCAGTACAGTTTACAGCAGAGCTGGTTAGCACAGGACTGGGGAATCATGCTGTTTTTCCTGGGTCCTTTGGGAGGTTGGTTGTGCCTGGGAAAAGTGGTCATCTTTTTTATGACTCTTTTTTCCTTCTCCTGCCTTTCTTCTCCTCTAGTAAATTGGTAGCTAGATTTATTTCCTTTACACTCTGCCTACCCACATAATTGACAGAAAGAAATAAAAGGAGGATAAACCATAAAACTTCCTTGTTAAATGCATGTTATTTCCAAGGAGAAAAAAAAAATTGTAGCTGATTCATTTTGAAGACTTGAACTGTAACTTCCTTCTTTCTTTTTCTCCTTTGTATTGGCAGGATAAAGAACTTTACCATGCCTCGTAGCCCTACATCAAGTGAAGATGAAATGGCACAAAGCTTCTCTGACTATTCTGTTGAGTCTGAATCAGACAGCTCCAAAGAAGAAACTATTTATGACACAATCAGAGCAACTGCAGAGAAGCCAAGCAGCAGAATGGAGGACGGTCAGAGCAACACTTTAGTGATTCGAATTATCATACCTGACCTGCAGCAAACGGTAAGGCCGAGTGCTCTGCAGTTAAACAAAGTGAAATTAGTGATCAGCTTTGCTGCCTTCAGTCTGCAGCACATCTGTTCCCTTTTCTTACTTTCTTTTTGGACATGTTACAGGCAAAATTCGTGTTTTATTTTAATGTCTGTGCTTTGTACCCCAGTGGTTTATCTGACTGCCTCGACTAAAGGCACCCTCCCTTCCAAGAGAGTGGATTTAGTGTGTCAGCCTCATGAAAGCCATGCTCATAAAGCAAAAGATCTCTCTGATCTGCATGCAAGAGATTTTAGGAAAAAAACAAAGAGACTTAGTAATCCATAACCTCGTCAGAAGATGAAGATTGAATCAAAAAATCACATGTTGACTCCATTAAAGCCTCATAAATATATATATATATGGTTTCTCTAGTTCCTCTTCTTGTGAGATAGTCTGTGATTGACACTAGACTGGAGTCCTGCAAGATGTCATCAAATTCTCTCTCTTTACTATATTTGTTGTCTTTCTCTGTCACCCTGCCACACAAAAGACATCTTTTAGAGTGTAAAGATGAGGAAAGAGAAGCACAAATAAACCTTTCCTCCCTCCTTTGCTGCTGTGCCTTTGCTACAGGGTGTTGTTTCTGAACCTTCCAGCCAGAGAAACCAACACAAGTGCTGTGATAGGAATAACAGTGTCATGCTGGAAAAAGTCTTGGGAGGGACTGATTCCATCTAGAACCACAATTTGTCCGAGTTTGTTATTAATTATCTGAGTTACCCCAGGTCTCCTTGAATGCTGCTGCTGCTGGGATTTTCATTGGTGGCACCAAAGCCTTTTGAAATCCCCCAGATGATTATCAAAACACATCCATTTTATGGATGTGAGCCACATACATCATTCTGTGCTGACATGTAAGAGCTACATCATACCCTGCTGCCACTGAAGATCTATCTCAGATGAAACTCTTTCTTTCTTCTTAATTAAGTTCATTTTTAGAATGAGAGAGATGGGCTGGCTGCAGCCTGACAGGGAAGAGCTGTTTTGACAGTGTGCCCTCAGGTGTGGTTCTGGAGCTCTTTTTTTGATGATCTTACCAGCTTGCTCCATCTGTGACCCTGTCAATGAATAAATCCATGGAAATGGAATGGAAATACCAGCTTTTCTTGCTACATTTACTCTGCTGTTAAAACCACAGGGATAGTAACTTCCTGAAGCCCTCTTATTTAATTACTCTAGTTTTTAGATCAATAATAAGTTGTTTATTGACACTATGGAGACAATTTTTAAAATTAATTTTATCATTTGCTCATTTTTGTTGCTTTATTTTTGTATTGCTTTTTCCTTTTTAATAAACTCTACATGAAAAATAACTGAATTGTTTTAAGCAGTTGTAAGGCAGCCGATGTATTTCTTATTTAATTTATCAGCACACAAACCCTTTGTGCAGGAAAGTGAAATCTGGGTTCAGGTTAGCAAACAGGAATATTGGTGGATTAAATGTAGTGGAGCAAACTGTGGAGAAGATCAGAGTTTGAGCTCTTGTACAGCTACAAGCCAGAGCAAACATAGGTCCCATTTCCTGTATAATTATAATTAATTTAACATATGAGGTGTTTAAAATTAGTCTGTTTAATCAAAGAAGCATGAAATAACATAATTTAGTTTTCTGCTTTTTTTTTTGGTTTTTAGGGAGTATGATCAAGACTATATTTGTTCTAAGGAGGATAAGTTTAGGGGTTTAGATAAAATTCAGCCCACTGGGAAGCTTTAAAGCCTTAGCCAAGCTCCCAAAGAATGAAGTTTAGTCATCTGCAGTGGCTGTGGTACAAACTGCCTTTATTTCACTGCAGGTATGAGACAAGCACCAAGCACCACGAGTAGGATGTGCTGCCATGGAAAACTTTATAAATTACCACTTATTGTAGGAAGTCGGTCTTGTTGCTCTTTTATTCTCATTTGAAACTTAGTAGACAATGTGAACCTTGACACAGTTCATACAGAGCCCTTAAGAACAACTGTTTTTCAGTTCTTACATCCATTATTTCTTTGTCTCCTTCTCAGTTCAGGTGATAAGCCAATTTACTGAGACACTGCCTGGTATAAATGGTCATTTCTCATTGCCTCTGTGCATGACCTGTGTTCAGTAAGTGTCCTCCTTCTCACAGGAGAGTGGAGAATATTTAAATGAGCAACTGAAAGATTTCCTGAGCTCAGTGAAATTCCTGAGGGAATGGAGAGCATGGAAAGCCCTCCACAGTCACAAGGAGAGTGGGTAAAAAAAGCTGCATTATCTGGCATATATTATTTGGTCTGAATCCAGGCCCAGTCATCTTGTATCCATTTCCTTTTCCAGCCCAAGTAGGAACAAATCCCAAGTGATGCTGCCTGTAAGTGAGATCAGTCTGGCTCTTCAGGAGCTGTTGTCAAGAAAATCTCCTTTAGCTTGATCTTCTGACAGGGATGGTGTTTTGTGCTTAGAATTGCTCTCTGCCACAGACACTGAGAACACTTCTGTCAGCCAGTTATTTTAAGGAATGTTTTCATCATTTTGTTATCAACACATTGTTCCACTCTTTTGTTTTACCCTGTACATGTGTGCTCCCTCTGGGTTATGTTTAAAGTCAAAATGCTCATTTTATTAAATTCTGATGCTAAGTTGGGTTTGGGTCTGCTGAAGACTTCTCTGAGATTCTTTCTACCCATCTGTTTTGCTCCTCCACTGCAATAGTGAACATTTACTGATTCCTCCCTCCCCTGGTTTTTGGAGTTTTTAAAATTATATTGGACTTTCCATGCAAAGTGTTGTTTGGTAAGTGGCAGTTTGGTATAACAACATCTTAAGTAGGAGCCACTTTTTAGTGTTCTGTTCCTGCATTGCTTTTTTTTTTTACTTTTGCACCTTTCTTTACTTTTTTTATTATTTGTTGGTTTTTAGGATTAAGAATCTTTTCCTTTGGTGCTTTTGCTTCTCAGATAAAACACTTTGTTTACTTTGTGCAACTTTTGCCTTACGAAAGTAAGAAGTCAGTTGTCACAACTGCAGCTCAGGTCCCATTTTTCCTTGGGATGCCTCCATTTTCACTTGTTTCCAGTCTGTGCTGCCTCATAGATACTCCAGGTTTTCTTTTGCAACTTTTCCCAGGTATTCTTTTGCATCCCACTCTGTCCCTGGTTGTTCCTTGCTGCTTTCTGTTTGCTCTTCCTTGTTTTAGCTTCACTTTGAAAAGAGAAGTATTGTGCTGCTTGTATCTGTTCACATGCCCTTGATCTGGGCAGGTGATCTGCTGTCAGCCTGGCCAGACTGGTTTTTCTGAGCTGTCCCCTCATGAATTCTGTGTTTTCTGAGTGCAGTCTGATGCAGGAGAGCAGAGTTTCAGCAGAGAATCAAACTGAGCACAGCACAAACCAAAACGAGCAATTTGCTCCCTTTTCTTTCCATGATACCAAGCTCTCATTTGTGTTTCCAAATTTTTGGCTGTCACATCTTTAATATGAACATCTCCCATTGAAAGGAATAACTAACTCCTCTTTTGATTTCCTGGCAATCATATTTTTGGAGGCAGCTCTACAAACCATTTTGTCACGTCCCTCAGTCACAGCACATTTCGAGTGATTGACAGCTGAGCAGAAAGTTGTGTTTGCTGATTGATTTTAAGCAGATAAATATTATCCCTCAGACAGTCTGTATCATGAGCATTATTCCTACTGAATTAATATCTTCCCTTCAGCTGGGAGGAGTTGTGCTTTCCCTGGCTTCCCATCCTGCTCTTCACTCAGTGACTTGCTCTCACCAGCAAGCAGGAATGCAGGATTATAACTGGCAATGTTTCCTGTGATCCAAGGAGCTTTCACATCCCAAACACAGGCCTTGCATCTCAGCAGCCAGTGCTGATGTGCTGTCTTGCTGCTACACTTGCATTTTCAGGGGCCTGGTGTGGTTTTGACAGTGACTTTGAGCCACTCAGGGCTTTTTTTTTTTGGCTGTTCTTTGTGGCATTTTACAGTGAACGTATCTGTCAGTGCAAAACATCTTTGTTTCATGTGTTTCTATAGTTTCTTGTCACTAAACCATCCCTGTCCTTCAATTTTTTTCCCTTGTCACTGAAGATTAAAAAATGCTGTCCATTTTTTTGACTCTGCTGCTGCTTCCTTTCCCTATGGTCACCAAGGCCTAATGAATTGTTCCCTATTTCATAACTAGAGCAGGCTGTGTGTGCAGGTCCTGCTGTGATGCAGCTGATGTCCCTCAGGGTGCAGAGTGTGGCAGTAAGCAATGACTTGTCTGCAGGATAGAGGGGGTGGCTGTGGTGCTCCCTGCCTGCAGGGCTGCCAGGAGGACACGCAGGCAGCACAGTGGAGCTGTTCCAGGGACAGGCTGATGGAAAATGCACCTTATGCAGCATCTGAGTGCTTCTTTTTATCCCCTTGGTCAGCACCTGCCTCTGGGAGAGTGGTAACAGCTCCACTTCTGTTCTGCCTGGCTTCATGGAAAGCAGAAATAATCACCATTCTCACTAGTTTCACTTTTCTCAGTCTGGAACATTTTGGTAGCAAAAATTTCTCCAGTTATCGATTTACTTTTTACATAACTGATCTTATTTCATTCTAAATTGCTAATGGGATCAGCTTTTTTTTACAATAAGCCCACTTTTGTTTCTTATGAATCACTAGAGGATTCAAAGCAGGGGCTCTCAGTGAATTAGTTTGTGAAATATTTGCCTGCCATGAAGAGAACACAAGAACAGACTGAACAAAACTGAGCATGTTGGATTCTCCAGGTGCATTAAAAAACAGCAGACTTAACTACACTCTGATCAGAAGTAACTGCTTTGTATTTTTAAAATCAAAACAGTGTCATACCAGTCCAAAATTAGTTTGTTTCATGTAAGAAAGACATTCCTGGAAGAAAAAAAAATGTAATTTTGAAATTATCTCCCCATTTGAATAACCCTCATTGTAATCTTTCAGGCTGTGTGGGTAATGTTAGAAGTTAAGCTCATTACACACCTTGTAACTGACAGTTTTGCTGAAAAGGGCTGATGTTTGACTCTGAATCTTGTGTTGAAATTTGAATCCATGTAGGAGTCCTGGGGCAAGTGAGGTTCAGAAGTAACACAGGGATTTCAAACAGATTGGCCTTGCTGCCAAGTCAGTACTGTAATTACTGTGATGTTTGGGAAGGAAAATACTTGTTATAATCTACTCTGTGTCCCTCTCTCCTTCCCTTCAACATATAAAACCAAACTTTTGACAAACCATCTCGAAATATAAAATAAGACAGAGAAATGAAAGCTGCTTCCTAGCCAGCCTTACTTGTGACAAAATCTAACATCCCATTTTATACTGAAGACTGTAAAGGATTAAAGCAGAGACAGCATTGTGTGCTCAGGATGCACATCAGAGACACCAAATTGCTTTCTAGGCATTGCCATCTGCTGGTACCTTGGAACCAGTGACTGCAGTGTGGGCAAAATCCTAAACTCCTCAAGTCCCTCAATTCCAGCTTGGTAAGAAGCAGAGAACCAGAAAAATTTTGTCAAGGTTTTCAAGTATTTTGCTTCACGTTGTATCATTCCTCCCATACACTTACCTTCAGATAAAGGTAGATAAAAGGGAAGTAGAATTCTTGCCTGAATACCATTTTTTTTGGTGAAATACTTGTGGATGGATCTAACTGGTATTAGGACAGCCAAGGATCAAGTGGATGGCTAAACACCTTGTAACATCCCTTTTGAACAGGTTTTCCATGAAGGTGCTCCCAGAGGAAGGATATGTGTGTTCCCTGATGTTTGTGGAAGGACTTGAAATGTCCTGTGTTTTTCCAGTACTTGTGCATTAGGTGTTATTAATGCCCCTCTGAAATAGAATTCTTGTTGAGCAATGTTTTGTCATGGAATTTGTACATTTATTGTGTATATTCCTAATTATTCATGACATTTGTAAATTTTAGAACATAAGATGCTGTTTAAATGTTTTTGGGCTTTTTTTTTCACTAATGGGGTTCCTTAAAATAATTTCTCTTTGCAGAAGTGCATTCGATTTAACCCAGAAGCTTCAGTGTGGGTTGCAAAGCAGAGGATTTTGTGCACTTTGAACCAGAGTTTGAAAGATGTCCTGAATTATGGACTGTTCCAGCCTGCAAGCAATGGGAGGGATGGGAAGTTTTTGGATGAGGAGCGACTTCTGAGGGAATACCCACAGCCAGTCAATAAAGGAGTCCCTTCACTCGAGGTATTTTTAGATCTAACATCTAAAAATTTCTCTTCAGCATTTCTATTCTGACACAAACTGTGCAGAAAGCTGTATTGGAGGTGTCTGCATGCACCTGAATTGCACCTGGGAAATGCTTATCATCAAGCCTGAGCTTGAACCCTTGCTCACAGAAGTGCTGGCAACCCCTGCTCGTGGAGCTGCTCCATCCCCAAAAAGTTGCAAAGAGTCTTCTGGGACAGCAGATTTTTGAGTTTTCCTTTGCTGAGGACACAGGACATGTATCTTATTCAGTGATTTAATAAGGAAATGTAAGGTTCCAGGTGAAGCTGTTGGATCTGTCATTAGGTTTGCAATAGTGTAGCAGTTGCTGGATAACAAGCCTTTGCTTTCTCCCAAAGGGAACTTTCTGTCTCAGTGAAGCCTTTTTTAACTCCCATCTAGTTCCCTCTGTGCCATCCTTCAGAGTGCACAGGTTGCCTCTGTCTGTCTCCTGGGAGGGCAATAAGGGAGGAGAGGGTGTGTACTGGGATTTCCCCCTCTCTGTTGCTCCTGCAGAGGCTCTGCAGTTGGGGATAAGCTGGGCAGAACTTTCATGGCACTGGACAAACTTGGAGCAGAGCCAGATCACACAATATAGCAGCAAACTGGGGCGTGAAACTGGCGTTTAATTAATTTTGGTATTGCCTGTATGGTGGCAGATCAACCATTAATAATGTGCAGTTAATAGACTTACTCCTCTGTAACACAAATCCAAAAGAAAAGAACCAGGGTCCTGAGAAGGCCTCAGGTCTTCCCTTTTCTAGGAGTTGATTTCAGAGTTTCAGTCTCTGGTGACCACATTGCAGTTTTAAGCAAATTAAACAGCCACTTTATTTTGTTTCTGTCATTTTTCACGAGTGTTGACTGCAGCAATTGAGGTGTTAAAAGTGATCTTGTGGAAAGCTGGTGTTAAAGGCTCTTTCAGTGCAGTCCCTTGTCCAACAGACAGGCTGCATTCCTGGAATTCTGGAATGGCACAATGAGGGGATGGTAAATTATAACTATGGAAACCCCCATGACTTTTTGCTACAGATCTTGCTAGTGCACCCAAGCTGCTCAGGATAAAATGTGACTGAGTTTCAGCCAAAAAGAGAGGTAATCCTCAGAACCTCATTCACAAAACCAGTCCTGTTCAACATCAGGAGAACTATTCCCATGTGCAAGTTCCTCTTACTTTGACTAAGGGATTTTCAGGTATCCTTTTTTTTGGTTTTGTTTTTATATTTCAGAAATGCTAAGCTGCAATTCTGAAATGGATATTTTTTTTTAATTTAACATGCCTTCCCAGCTCTTTCTGCCTGAGACTATAAATGAAAGTGCACAGAAATCCTTGGGGAAAAAGCTCTTCTCAGTGCAATTCTTTCTTATTTCTGTAGATTCTAGAGCCTGATCTCATTTCCCACACACCTCCACTGATCTCAGTGTATTTGTACAAGATATGAATTTCGCTTAAATGATGTAAAACTATATTAAATACTGAGTCTATTTCTAAAATTTTTAAAATTTTGCCTAAATCTACCATCACCGTGGATGATACCTCCTGATAAGGTCAGAAAATGATATTATGACTTAAGTTTTACAATTTCTTCTTCTTTTCCTCCCTCAGTTTCGCTACAAGAAAAGAGTGTACAGACAGTTCAACCTCGATGAAAAGCAGCTGGCCAAGCTTCACACCAAGGTATCCCAATTTCCTGCAGGAGTTAGCAACTACCTGCACTGGGTGTTGACATCAGTTGACAGAATGCTTCATCTTTAGACTAAATTTTATTTTTGAAATCAGGGGATGATTTGTTTTTCACTCTTTATTTCAGGCTAATTTGAAAAAATTTCTGGATCATGTGCACCACCTCTCTGTGGAGAAAATGACCAAGATGTTGGACCGAGGGCTGGACCCAAACTATCATGACTTGGAAAGTGGAGGTCAGAACAACAAAACTAAGCAGCATAAAAGGGGTACCTTGAGTTAGTTAAACTTAAAATGATTAACAGGGTGAATCTCACACATTCCTTGACAACTCGGAGCCAATGGAATCTGTAGGGCTTTGCTGTCCAAAGGAGATAATTGATAATTTTATGCTTTTCTTTGAACAGTATTTTTCACGTTATTTTATAAAGTAACTTTATTTTATAATTTTGCTCACCTTTTTCCAAGTGCATCCTGTTCTCTTCCTTAGAAACACCCCTGACTTTGGCAGCTCAGCTTGACAATACAGTAGAAGTGATAAAAGCCCTGAAAAATGGAGGAGCACATTTAGACTTCAGAGCCAAAGATGGAATGACAGCTCTGCACAAAGCAGCTAGAGCCAAGAACCAAGTAGCCCTCAAGGTAAACGCCTTCAGGAGCAAATTATGTGCTATCTTATTTTTAAAAAAAATGCATAAAGGAGACTGTTTTCAGTTAATTACTGTATTGTCCTCCATAGATCCTTTAAGATATGCCTGTTCCGGTGCTTTCTTGTGGTTTTCAAATCTTACCGCTTGCTTTCAATAAAGAGCCTTTTAATTTCTGATTTATCTTTTCCTGGTAGGAAGAAAAGTGGTGAAATTTAAGCTTATTCATTGATACATTAAGATCTGTCTGAGGAAATAGGAATTATTATCACTTACCTCTTTGAAAGCAGCTTACAGTGGCATGGATTGCACATTGTGCCTTAACACAGTGTCTTCTGTTTCCTTTTGTATTTTAACAGGTATTCTTAAATCACACTGATGGTCTAGATTAGGGCTTAGATTTATGGCTTTTGCTGATTCCCTTTTGACAGATCCTCAAATTGCATGTCATTTTTGATAAAGCACCTTGGAACTGAAGAGGTGAATGTGTTGCAAAGGTGATGCAGCATTTTCAGAGCTGACATTTCTGAACCTAGTTAGAGGATGGAAACTGGACATTGCCACTCCTCCTTTCTGTGCCATCCTTGTGGATTCCTTTCAATCCTAATTCTTCCAAGGTCATTTCTTGCTAAACTTAGTCTGTGCTGTGGCCTACTCTTACCAGCTGGTAAATGGGTGAGGAGAAAAATATTATGTCAAATATTAACCTTATTCATACATTTTCAGGTGTTTTTCCAGGTAAAGACCCTTTCTAGGTGGAAGTCCCTCCCAAATCTATTTTTCACAGTCTGTGATTGCTTTCAGACCCTTTTAGAGCTGGGAGCATCTCCCAACTACAAGGACAGCTGTGGCCTGACCCCGCTGTACCACACAGCTGTGGTGGGAGGGGATCCTTTCTGCTGTGAGCTCTTGCTCCATGAACATGCTACAGTCAGCTGCAAGGATGAAAATGGATGGCAAGAAATTCATCAGGTAGGAAAGATTTGCTTTTTGTTGGACTTGCATCAGGAAATGTGCTGTGGTTGTTCCTGGGTTAAGCACTATTTTGAAGTCCCTGCACATTCAAGTAGGAAGTTTCTTCCTTTTTCTATCTGCTCTTTCTACTTCTTTTTATTTCTTCACTTTGCATCCTGCTGTGGTGATTTAGAAGTAGAAAACCGTTCCAATGGTGTTCTGTAACTTTGAAATCCTCTGGTTTACTGTGGATTTTGCTGCAGAAATTGCACTGGTCGTATTTATGTTGTGGACTCTTGGAAGTTTAAATTCCTGTTCATGGGCACTTCAGCAGGAAGATGTAGCTCATTCATTTGGTTAGATGTCAGTGTCCTTGGTAATGCTCCTTGTGTGTTTGTCAGGGTGCTTTCCCTTAGTCTCTGCTGAACTTTACAGGAAGATTTGTGTTCAGGATCCTGCTGCTGGGATCCATCAGCCTCTCACTGTCCTCGCCACAGACCCCTGAATGTTATCCAGCAGTTGTGTAAAAATGCTTTATTGATTTCCCTTTGCACAGCGAGAAATTCAGTAATATACAAAGTTTAAAGAGTCTAACAGTCCCAATGTCATTGCAGTTACTTTGTCATTTCTCTATGTGGGCAAGTTTGGATAATTACAAAAATTGGAACTGCTGTAGAATGAGATAAATAAAGATACAAGTAATCAACCTTCCAGGTCTGCCTGGGCCATCTTGACTCACTTTATTTTCTGTGCAATAAATTCTTTAGTACAGAGATTTTTTTTTCTTCTTTTCTTGGAAAGAAATGGGGGTACCTTTGGCACCCACATTTGGGCAGGAATCTGAGATTTTTCACTGAGTGGGTCCAGGTCAAGGTTGCTTGGATCCATCTCTGGAGTAGAGGAAAAGAAAGGAATAATTTAATTACCATATTTTCTGAGGATGTGGAGGAAATGGATTGTCTAGATCAAAGTATTTATTACCCCATCTGGACTCCCTGAAAATACAGAGAAAATGTCCCTCTTTTTAAACCCCAGCCTCTTACACATAAGGTTATTATTTCTCATAATGAAGTAGAGCTTTCCAAACCCACTGTGTTGGTTGTAATCCTAAATAAATCAATGTTTATGCCTGGGTTAGGAACAATCTATTTTGACTAATCAATAATTCAAACATTCCTCAATGAATTAAGAAGAATTGGGATTTAATTTGTGCACTGAGCAGTCCACTTAACTTTTCTTTTCCAAATTGTAGATCCAAGCCAGATGTGTCAGTCTGTACCTCCCACAGAATTTAGGAATGATGAGGTACCTCAGAAAGACTGAATGGATTTCTATATTTTTATCTCTTACCCTAAATTCTGATTTATGTGGGAATGATGCTGATCTGAGATACCACAAAGTTCAAAACATTAGAAATCAGGAGGTGCTTGGTCAGTGGGCCATAGAGGAGGAGGAAGTCAAGTAAAAGAGGATGAGGGACTAGAATTACTGTGTTTTTTCTAAAGCTTGTTTGCTAAGCAGGAAAGTTTCTAATTTCTATGAATCTTCTCCATAGAGGCTTATTTCCAAAAATTATTTGTGTGACAGATAAAATAACTCTTGAAGATTTCTGCCTATTTTGGAGCAGTGCCCTGTGTATGCTGTGTGTCTGCTTGACATCACAGAACCAAGAAGATTTACTTGGGTTTTGGCCAGATTTTCCTTCTAAGGCTTGTAAGCAGTTTGGGAAAAAAGCTCTGGCAGTCTGATCATCTTCAGTGCCATCTGGTGGGCAGCACTCTGGAGTGTAGCAGGACCAAAAACTTGTCACATCTGAGTCATGAACAGTAGTGGATAAAAAGTTCCAAAGGCTGTATTTTCTTGATCTCTTAGGCTGCCTGTTCCCAAAATAATCAGATGGTTAAACTCCAGCACTGAATTTCTGTGCCTGAAGTGCCCACAATGGAGTTAGTGCAGGAATGCACATCTGGGTGTCTGTGCTCTCATCAGAGAACCAGGCGTGGTTCTAAAAATTAGACCCTCAGTGAAAACAGCACCTTCTCTGCTGAAAATCTTTGCCTGGAACTCTTGCCTAGGCTGTGTAATAACCAAAATATTGATGCCTCCCTGCCCAGGCTTGCAGGTATGGCCACGTCCAGCACCTGGAGCACCTGCTGTTCTACGGGGCCGACATGTGCGCGCAGAACGCCTCGGGGAACACGGCCCTGCACATCTGTGCCCTCTACAACCAGGTGAGAGCCCCTGCCCTGCCACACAGCCCTGCTGGCCCCCTCCCTGCAGGGAATGAAGTGTTCAGCAGGAGCTGGGAGATCACGGAATCACGGGATGGGTTGGCTTGGAAGGGAACTTGAAGATCATCCAGTTCTGATCCCCGTCCAACCAAACCTTGAACATTCCAGGGATGGGCCATCCACAACTTCCCCAGCACCTCAACACCATCTCAGGGAGCAATTCTTTCCCAATATCTGATCTAAGTGTGTTCTTTCAATTTGAAGCCTTTCCCCTTCATCCTATCACTACGTAATTTTATATGCAATGAAGTGCTTCAGGTTTTAAAAAGTGGTCTTAGAAATCCCCATCCAGCCTAGCCCTGGACATTCCAGGGATGGGCCATTCACAGGGCCTCACCACCCTCTCAGAGAACAATTCTTTCCCAATATCTGATCTAAACGTGTTCTTTTTCAATTTGAAGCCTTTCCCCTTCATCCTACATAGTTTTATATGCAATGAAGTGCTTTAAGTTTTAAAAAGTGGTCTTAGAAACTTGTGATAAACAAGTAGTCTGTGTCTGGGCTCATTTCTGTCCTCTAACAAGAGGGCTGCTGCAACAAAAAGTGGTCTTAGAAACGTAGAAAGATTTTAATCATAATTAAAATAGTTTTATTGGTGTTTCATTCAGTGATTATAATTAAGGCTGCTCATTGTAGGTAGCAAGGGTATGGATATTGGAAAATAAAACATTATGCTTTACCAGCTTTTTTGGGTTGAATTCATATCTAAATATTTGTTTCCTGTACAGAATTTATTGCTGTTATTCTCTAATTAATTTAGAATTAAATAAAAAAAGAGTTGTAAAATACTGTGGAAATGTCTCTATACAGAAGATGCTGGTTCTTTGCTGTTTACAACTTGTGCAGTCATTTTCAAGTAGTAGAACCTTTTGATTTGATAGCATTTTATACTCTTTGCAGGGATGGGGTGGGGAGGGATGAGTTTTACAGCTGTGTTAAAATTCAGCACATAAAATACTACATTGAATTGGGAAAGCATGAGATGTGACTGTAAACAGTGAAACATCTGTTAAAGCATCTGCTTCTTAATTACCATCTTAGGTTTTTTTCTAAAGTCTTGTCAAGACAGATTCCTCAATTAGGTCTAAAATACCCTCAGCTTAAAAAAAAAAGAATTCTGGGGATAATCTGACATTTTTCAAGACTGTACACTTTTAGCAAAGGTTATGCAGGATGAGGTGGGAATTAGAGTAATCCTGTAGAATGACAGTGTTTTTCATGCAGAGATGTTATTTTCCTGACCTCAGTAGAAGTTGTTATTCTGCAGGAGACTTAGAGACTCTAACTGAAACTGCATCTACAGATTTTCAAATATTTACACAATCACTAAGCTTAGCTTGGTGAATGGAACTTTAACACCTTCTGCCTGCACTGTCATCCTTCTGTTTTCCTTCATCCAGTGTGTGTGGAAATACAAAGTTTCCCTCGGGGTGCTGTGAACCTTAACCTGTGCTGATTTTGCCAGTGGTTTTTTTTTGGTGGAAAGTTGTTATTGGTTCATGTGGAAGGAACGGTGCTGCCTTTTCCAGCTGGAGAGGATGGGAAGGACAGCAGTATCCTAATACCTCCAGCAGTATCCAGTTACCTCCCGATTCCTGTAGATGGAGTCATTACCCATTTGATCTTCCCTTTCAGTCTTTCCCGGGGAATTTTCTTGGGTTACTTTCTGAAGTTGGTAAATTTGTTTTCCTGGATGTCAGTGAACTCCTGATCTGAATAAACTCGTGGTTTTGAAAGTTATTCCATGGCCATGCAGTAACTCTGTTTTTTGTTGGGGTGAAATGTGCCCTCTTTCACTTGGAGGATTGGATCTGAGATGAGAGCTGTTTCAGTATTAAAATTGAATATAATCTGACAGATGGAGAGGAAACCAAAAGGAGCAAATATGAAGTTAAGAATGCTTCTGTTTGCTTCAAAAGACTAAAAATAAATAAATAAATGAATAAGCAAATAAATGCAGGACTTAACCCAAATAAATTTTCTTGGATGTTTTTTTAATGTTGAACAGCTCTTTGATGGCTTTCTGGCAAAACTTTTTAAATCACAACCATTTAGTTAATAAATCCCTTTGCATGTTTTTGTTACACTGCAGACACAGCTCAGTTAAATTTGTAGACAGTTTTTAAATGTATGATTCTTTTGGTGTTGTGATCTTGGATGATTTATTCTGATAAACAAATGAATAATCACCCAATAAATACAGTATAGTTTTCAATATAATTATTTATATCCTCAAGTTCTTGATTAAAATTGGGCATTGATCAATTGTTTAGAAATAGAGAGAATGCAACTGAAGTGCAGATTGCAGTGCAAGCAAATGAGACTGTCTCAGTTAATTGTATATCATTAAAAATCATAATCTAAGAGATAATTGTTAATTTACCATCTTGATCCATTCTGTTGTTTTTCAGTTGAGGAAAAGGTAGGATAACCTTCTTTCCAGGTACACTTAGGGCAGCCCTGTGATGGGGAGACTTAATGGGACCAAGAATCTACTGTGGGAAATTAGAAAACACGACGACAGAAATGATTTTCAATCATGATTTCTGCAAATTAACCTGTGACTCAGAGTCTAGTAAATAAGCTTCATTTCTGTCACTAACATGTCTAAATGTTGCACTTTGTCTTCTCTGACTGCAAATTTACTGTTCAAAGTGAAAGGTAGCACATCCAAATACCTCATTAGGTAAAACTCCATAGCACAGCATATCAAGACAACCCAGAAAACACAACAAAATTAAGAACAATATTTATGATGAGGCAATATAAAACCCTTATGAAATGTGAATTGATTTGCATAAGACTCTAAGATGAACATTAAAGATGACAAGTAAGAAAAAGAGTCCATACAGGAATCATCAAAAATTCTGAGAATCCTCTCAGAAGCTCCAAGAATTTCTACCAGATTGTGGTCATTCGTATTTAACGGCCATGGAGAGCAATGATATGACCAATGCACCATATTGGCCAAAATAAATTATTTTTAAAGAGATTTCCTTTGCAGATTTTCTCAGTTTGGAGAGTCTGAAGCCAAATTTTCCTCCTTGTGCTGTAACTGCTAACGTTTTTTAGGGGAGAAAATGTAGGAGAAGGGAATCCAGGTGACCTTGCCCCTGACGAGGAACAGCTGTGTTAATTACAAATACAGCCTCGCCTTGATGAGTCACAGCTGTATCCAATAAGGATAAATGATAAAAGGGAGTGAGTTAGGTGGGGAGAAGGGCTCATGAGGGAGGAAGAACCTCGAAGAAGGAGGAGCCATGAAGAAGGAGCATCCTGGGGACAGAGAATTCCTGCAGTGAGGTCAGTCTGGGGTTGCAGTCAGAGCCTGTTGTTGTCAGTCACAGTCTAGCTGGGTAAAAGCTGCATTCAGAGTCTGCAAACTGATCCCTGCAGTCAGAGCTCAGCAGGGAATAACCAGCAGTCAGAGGCTGCAAGGGAAACCCACAGCAGGAGCTGCTGCAGCTAGGGTCAGTGAATGGTTGGAGTGAGGATGGCTGAGCTGTAAAGAGGAATAAACCAGGGCCCTTTTTATGCTGTGATAAACAAGGAGTTTGTGTCTGGGCTCATTTCTGTCCTCTAACAAGAGGGCTGCTGCAACAAAGAGAGAGGCAATGTGTATTGATAATTGGCAATGTGTATTGGTCAGTGCAGTGTGTATTGACAGACAAATAATTTCGTGTGTACCAAAAAAACCTCGTGCGTTTAATATTGAGGGTAGGTTGAAAAAAGGCCGCAACAAAGTAAGTGGTAAAACTGCCTTGTTTAATTTTTAGCAGGAGGGAAGGATATAATTCATATTCAGAATATAATTCATATAATTCAGCACTGTTTTCTCTACAAAATAGGCAAAGAAGTCATATGGAGTCAAATTTGTATAAAATCTGATTTGTCAAATTTGGAACTTTGTCAGTACAGTGGCTTAAAATTTACTAAGGTATTTACTTCTTGCATTCCTGCATGTTTCTTTACTCTTGCCTAGAGTTTCTAATATACTGCAAAGCATCTGAAGCCCTGTCATTTTTAAGATGCTCTTTTAATAATTAATTTTTCAGATCATTTATTTAGTTTATTTTTTAATCATGAAAATATAGACCAGTCACCTCTTAGCAGTCACAGTCTCTTTAGTGCCAGAGGATCCTTATGAACAAGTTTCCTTTTCCACCATTTTCAGGAGAGCTGTGCAAGGGTGCTGCTATTCCGGGGAGCCAACAAGGAGATCAAGAATTACAACAGCCAGTCTCCATTTCAGGTAAAAAAGGAAATGTCTCTTCCCTCTGAAATATTGGGAAGAAAACATCATGTGAACTTGGGTTTGGGGAGAAGTCACACCATACAAGGCTGAACACAGGTGTGGAGTGAAAACGTTGGCTTTTATCTAATTCATGATATTCATATCTAATTCATAATATTCATGATATTAATTCTAATGTCCTGTAATAATTAGGAATGAGAAGAAAACATCCTCTGGTGACCCTGTTAATGAGTCTGAGAATTCTGTCAGCAGTTGGTGACAAAAGATGAAATCTTTGGTGTTCGGTAGTCAGATGTGCCTTGCTCTGTGCTGATCTCCAGTCTCATGTAAAACAGATCCAAGATCCACCTAAGAGTGATCCAAGGATTGTCTGGGCACTTTGGTTTGCTTGGCCCTTCTAGGTTTAGCCAGAAAGAAGCTCTTCCTTCCTTGCATGTGAAGCCAAAGAGCTGGGCTATATTTCAGGGATGGGATTGACTTAATGCACTGTCAGCGTTAGAGGCTGAAGCTGCCATCTGTTATCTCCAAAACAAAATGGAAGCTTTGCTTTGGATTAGTCAAAATTTTGTCCCTATTTTCTGATGTGGAAGCACTTTCAGTAAGCTTAATTAAAAATCCAAATGGAAGAGAATTGGTTGTCCAAAGGGTTGTCAGGTGTGGCTGACAACCTCAAGCCCTTATTTCTGAAGCAGCCTTAATTAGCCTGGATGTCAGAGGAACATTCCTAATGCAAAGTGACACATGAGAAATAGGGATGGAAACTGTAATATTTAAAAAAAACCCAACAAGCCCAAAACAAAAGATTTTTTTCAAGTTACAAAAATCAGTGCTTCTGGAAGGATGATGGCACAGTGCCATTAGCAGGAGGGGACTGTTTCCCCAAACCAAGGAGTTTTTCAAGTAAAAGAAATCCTGATTTATCTTTCCTTGGTGTGTCTTCCCCATTACCCTTTTGATGCACTTTGGGTAATGCTGGCAGAGGATTTAAGGACAAATGAAACAAGTACAAATTTAAGGATTTAAGGACAAATGAAACAAATGTTTGACAAGTGAAACAGTTGGAATTTTTGCTGGATCCATGTGGGTCTCTGAGGTAGCTCCTCCAAGTTTACATGTAGTTACAGGGCTTTCAAAAAAAGACCTCAGCCAAATATTTCTGTATCAGTTTAACTCCCTCCATATTTTGAAGATTTTCTGGGCCTAAGTTGTGCATCTCAAGAGCTTAAGAGTTCTGCTTGCAAATCCCAGCCAGACTGTTGTTTATTTTTGGGACCATTTTCCTCAAATTGGGGAAACGGTGCATTAATAATTTAATTTTAGGTACCATTTTCAGACTGCTAATAATTTTCCATCTAAATACATGCTAAGCATGAAATCACCAAGTACTGGCTAATACTTTTCTCTGCATCTCAGAATTAAGAAATGATCAAAAAATAGAACAAGAGAAAACCCTAATTATGGGAGGGATGTGTCCCAGGGTCATCTCTTGGGTTAGATTATTTTGTTACTTGATGTCTTTGTGGTTAACTTTTTGGTTTAGGATTTTGAGGGGGAAGGTAAATGCCACACAGAAGAGTTTTCATTTGTCTTCCTCTTTGTGCTGACAGCTCCAACATTCTTGTTCTTGCTCTTAGAACAGAAAAAGATGTAGGGAATGTAGAAAAAGTTCTGTTTTACCTGAGTGGAGTGAGTAGAGGAAACCCTGACGCCAGCACTGCAATAAAGCAGCCTTAGAATGAATTCTTTGCCATCTGTCTGCTGCTGACCCAGTCGATCAACCACCACAAGTGGAGCTGTTATAAAATTATGCAGAATCCCCTTGAGTTAATAGGATTTTGCATACTAAAAATGTTTGCTCGTGTAATCAGCAGGCAGGGAACATCGAGGCAGCTCATATGTACATAATGAGAGTGGTTGTAGCTGCAGCATCTATTCCTTTGAGTCACCTCCATTATGTCCCTTTCTCAGCAACCTTAAAGGGATGTTTCTTTGGAGTTGCTGCTCGGAAAATTGATGATATGAAAGCTGTGCTATTCTGTTAAAACAACAGGATCCAGCTTTGGAGAAATTCGTGTGCTGTTTTCAAGGTGTGCCAGGGCTTTATTTCTTTTGATGAAAATGAGCAGCAAAATTTGTGTCAGGCATCAGTGTCCAAGGAATGTGGTGCAAGTTTGCCACCAAAAGAATAAATGTGCACGTGCTCGCTTCTCACCAAATCACAGGGCTTGTTAAAGCAAGTATAGATATACCAGATTGCAGGAAGGAAAGCTGATCCGAATTCTGTGCCACTCAGTTCAGGCATCCCACACTGTACCCACCTGTGATCTGGGTGTCCTTTTTGCATTTTCAGTGTCCAGCAGATTTAGCTGGAATGGCATTGCCAGGTGCTGAGGACACAAAAAATCTTGGCTGTATTAAGTTAAGCACCTAACCCTGCAGTAGCTGCCTTTGCAGAGATGTGTTTCATCTTGACCCATTCCTAGGGTGCACAGAATGTTGGTACAGCTGATGTCACCCATCAGTGTTGGGTACAGCTGATGTCACCCATTGCTGAAAGTCTGCAGAATGTGGGGTCAGCAGAAATCTTCCTGTATTTTATTTTTTAGTAACTTGAGGTGAGATGAAACCTGTGCCACATCATTATATCATATTGCCAGTTCTGTTTATTAGTCACTTACCCAAATCATCTTGGCTGGGCCATCTAAATAACTTACATGTTATTTTATTAGTTTTTATTTTATTAGTAAAAGCTCCAGAAATATCCTTTCAGAAAAGCCATGGTATCCCATCACTATCTGCAGCTACTTGGTTTTCCACACATTTCTTGTTCTTCAAGGTTCACATAAAATAATTCATTGCCTATCTAGCAAATATTAATCCAATAGCTAAGAAATCTGAGTTTTGCAGTGTTTACAAGCTGTTGAAATGATGTGTGAGTTAAAATGAACATACACCTTGTTTATCAGGTCTTTCTCTTTCAGTAATCAGCAGCTCTGTATGAATAATTCAAATGGGCAACAAGGCACTATTTTAGCTAATAGTGTTAATAATTAGTCAGTGTTTTTAGAACAAATGTGTTTGAATGTACAGAACAGCTATTCTGAGGTGGCATTTAGTGCCAACTTTTAACAGCAGAGTTGTACCTGAAAATGGTTTGTGTCTCAGGCGTCCCTGATGATTGGCCTTTGCTGTCCTGGATAATCCATGTGCCTACATCCCATGGATTGCAGGAGGGGCAGAAAATTTCCAGCTGCACTGCAGGTAGAATTGCTCCTTTCAGTGTGTTGGCCCTGCCTCAATTTTCAATTGCTTTTATAACATTTATATTTTTTTTGCCAGATTTGAATCATTTGAACTGAAATTTTCTGTGCCTGGCATCTCTGTTGTTCAGGAAAACAAAATGATTCAGCTCTTTTGGAGTCTGGGCGAGGGAAAACATGTGTTGTTTTCCTCACACTGAAAAACTCTGCTGACCCACCCCTCCTTGTCCTCTCTCCCCCGTTGTGTTATGTTGTGGTGTTTGGTTTTATTTTCTTTAATTGCTCTGTGTGCTGATCTCCACGTTAATAACCTGGCAGTGGGAACTGGTTTCCAGACTGACTCAGCCAACAGGGGCTCCAAAACCAGGAGTAGGAGCTAAACCCATGGATTTGGAAGCTGAGCTGGCTGGGGGGAACACAGACACAAGTGGGCATATTCAGCGCCTCACTAAAATGGCTTCCCAAAGCCCAATTTAGGTTTAGGTTATTGGCATTTTTAGTTTCCCTCTTTTGGATGAAATTTACAGGCAAAGGACAAGAAGTTCTTCTCAGTTGTTGTGATTTTTTTTTTTTTTTTTTTTTTTTTTTTGAAAGGGTGTTAAAGCTAATTTTAAACCCAAAATCTCTATAAGGTGCCTCAGAAAGGCATCTTCACAAGTATAAAAGAATGCCTCCTGTCATGATGTTAAAATATGGAACCATTGTGTTCATGGAGCATATGAATTACAGAAAGACTTTGCTTTTCCCAACTATTTATTTCCATCCTAATTCCTTTCCTGAAGCACCTGTGTGAACAATGAATCACTGAATATTGGGTAGAGTTGGCAAAAAATACAGCTATGAGCTCATGATGCATTCTGCCTTTAGTCAGACTTCAAGCTTTTTCCAGCTTTTCTCCTGATTTCAGTCAAATAATGGAACTTATTCATACTTTAAAAAAAAAAAAAATCTATACAAGTGACCATTCCGGAACAAACTGGATTTTTCCTGTAAAAATCAAAAATGTAGGTGAGTGTATATATGTAGGCACACTCAGCACAATTTCTTTAAAAGACATCATTAAAATTAAAATAATAATTAAAAGGAAGAGGAATAACTGAAAGTGGGGAAACTGATATTGGGGGAAGTGGTGGCAAATGAAATATTCCTGAGAATATTGGGAGGTAAAGGAGCAGAAAAATACATATGGATACAGAATGGAGTTAAATTGGTTCTGCCTGACTCATGGATGGTTTTCTTAGTGCTGGCTGCTTCCTCCTGACCTTGGTTTTAACCCTGTGATTTTTCAGAAAAGCAGCCAAATGGAAATAAAGCAGTAAAGCATAAAAGAATGAAATTATTTGATTACTTTTATTGAGAAAGGCAAAATATTGCCATGCTTGGAGATGCTAAAAATACTCAACTGCAGGATGTGTCTTCATTTTTTTTTTTTTAACCAAAAGCAAACTTATGGAGGAGTCTCCATGTGACCATCTGTTGTGTTGTGTTCTGTGTAAATGATCCAAGACCCCTTTTTTCCCCTTTTTCCCATTCTCTCCATGCTCAAACAGGGCTGTCCAGCTGCCATGCCTCAGCTATGGCCACAGGCAGTCCAGTTCCTCTGGGAAAAGTGGCCTCTGATGTGGTTAGAAGCCGATCTATCTGTTTTCCACCAGAAAAAAAAGCTCAGAAATTATAAAAGGGAACAAATTAAGCAAAGTAAATTGTAAGGGTCACCATCAGCTCTTGCCTTAAAGTAAGAAAGTCTTGAGTGTGATTCAGGCACAATTAGTTGTGGTGGGTGAAGTTACAAGGGCAGTGGGGATTTGTAGAATCCTAATTTAAACCATGCTGTTCTGAGATGTTGGCACCATTCAGTTTGTCTGGGAGATAAAATAACCTGTGAGTGGGACTCGTGGGCACTTCAGGCCTGCAGAAAGGGATTTGTGGAGTTATGATGGTTGAGTGCTGTGTGGCATCATCTCTTGCTTTTGCATTTCAAAACAGGCTACTCAGCATTATCTTCTGGCTATATCCAAGTTCTTGCTCCTTATAAAAATGTAGGATCTGTGCCTGTAGGACAGACTTAGCATCTTCTTCCACTGCCATTTGGAGGGAGAATTCCTGGCACGCAGTTGGCAATCCCATCTCCATCAGACTATGTTATTGGCATGGACTATTGCTAGACTGCTGTTTCCAAAGGTTTTATTGTAGTTAACCCACAGAGTTTGGAATGGAGCCACTAAATGTATTAGGTAAAATAATCAGTGTCTTATTCCCTGAATGCATTTTATCCTAAGGGCTTTCCAAAAGGATTTTCAGCCATTTGGTTTAGCAGTTGAAGCGACGCTATATTATTAAGTGTTTGCAAAACTGAATCCCCAAAAGTTTCTGCTGTGAAATAGTGGGAAGTGTCTGTCTGCTGTGAGTAGGAAGACTTTTTTTCTGGAAGTGTTTTGGGAAGAAGCTGCTGACGTGGTGGGTTTTGGCTTTTCTATGTGGTAAGGCTGCCTGGAGAGGTGGAAGATTTCACCCTCCAGCAGCACAAACCCATAAACCCTTGAGCTGAATTCTCTGCACAGCCCAACGTTTCCTGTAGCACCAAGGAAAACAAAACCTAGCAAATATCACGTGTTCTCAGCCTTTTTCTAGGAGAGTTCAGCTGGAGAAGATTGCCTTTCGTGGCTTTTTGATTTAGCATATTATTGGAGGGGGATGAAGAAAATTAAGTCAATTTTGTTGCTGAATCTTATCTGATTTATCTGATGCTGCAACCTGGCTTTATTTGCTTTCAGTAACTACTCCTTTGGAACCATGCTCGCCCATGTAGCAGTAATAAGGATTATGTAATAACTGGCTTTTGATGGCTCTTTCCAGCTTGAGCTAGATTTTCCTGAGGAGTGAGTCTGTAATTGTAAATGTGTGTGCATAGCACACTTGGGTTTTTCTGCTTTGTTTTAATTATTAAAACAGGAGTGTAGAAAAACGCTTCTTGCTGGAGGATAACTTGCTAGGTGGCATTTCAGCAGAGAAGCAGGAAGAAGATGGAAGGTTTTTCCCTCTGCTTTTCAAATAGATAGAATCATAAAATTTCCCAATGGATGCAGTTGCCATGGAGGAGGCTCAATACAGCCTGTACAAAGTAGGATAACTTAAAAATCTGAGTTACTTCTCCTTGCAAGAAAGAGGAGGAAATAAAAGAACGTGATGAAGCAGTGATGTTATGCCTGGGATGGATTTTTCCTGCATGTTCCTTTATAGGCTTCCTGACATGTTTCCTTGTAACTCTGCTCGACTTGCTGGTGTATTCAGTTCAACACTTCCTGTCAAGCTGGTTCTTGCATAACAACGACTCCTTTTGTCCTAGGAGTTAAGTTTGCATTTCAAAGCCTAAGGAGGAGATGATTTAGAAGTGATTTGCTCCCGTGTTGTGAGGAAAGGACTTACATTTTTTATCTTGGTGTCCACGCAGGTTTAGTTTAATCTGGAGGTACTCAGTCATGGCTAATTCATGAATAAGAGTGGTTAGGTTTTAAGAACACAGCTGTGTGTGTTCGTGAAAGGACAGTGGAGAATAAAACACAGGTTTTTAAACCTTTTAAGCCTTTTAAACCTTAGCAAGGAAGACTGGAAAAAGAACAAAGGTGCCTGCAGGCATTTTAGGGGTTGTCCAGTCCTGCTAAGACAGCAGCTGCAGGACCTAGAAGGGACAGAAAAGAGGTCATTCAGAGTGATTGCCTTCTCCAAATTCTGCCTGAAATTCGCTCAGCCCTGGCACAGCTTCATGGCTACTGAGTGTATTCCAGAAGACCCATGGGGGCTGTCAAATCTCTTGCAAGCTAACCCAGCATTTTAGCAAGGAAAATGTGCCAGCACTGTTATGCTTGCAGTGTGCTTTTTTTGATAAAGTCCAGCTGTATTTGGCTGCACGTTGTTGTGTGTTTGCTTGTTTTTAAAATATTAATTGCTGAAAAGTATTTAGGGTAAAATCTCAGTTCCTTTGAAGTGGATGAAGCCCCACTGGTTTCGCTGGGGTGGAAGTGTGTTCCTCACACTTGAGACAGTTCCAAAGCCATGCTATCGACTCTTCCTATATAATGTATTCTGCTGAATATGATTATTTTTAATTAACATTTCCTGTTCCTGTTTAATTAACATTTTTAGTACAGCACTATTCTTTTAAGTTGTACAGCATTGCGCAGCACATTGCCGCGAATAACTTGGGTTATGCAAAGTCTTTTCTTCTAAGAGTTAATTTGCTGCAGCTGAAAAGAAGACTCTGTATTTTCTGAGGGCAAGCTTGGTAAGAGTTTTGGGGAAGCAAAAGCTTGGGAGGCTGTGGTTGTAAATTTTCTTCCTTTGTCTTCACCCAGCTGGGACATTGACCTCGTCCCACCTATCGTGGGATGCTTCCCATGAGCCTGAAGGCTTCCAAGGGTGTGAAGAACGCTGGGATCTCAGAGCTTGAAAAATCCAGTCTTGGATTACTACTAAAAACAGGCTGAGTAGCAGAGTGAGGTGGTCCTCAGCAGGGAAGCCTGGGATTGCTGGGAGGGTTGTGTAAGCGGAGCTGTCGCTCGGAAAAGCGGGAATACTTTGCCCTCAATACCGCGGCGAAGCGCTCGTGGCGAGCCTTTGTTTAAACGGTGCTAAAATGATCCAGGGAATGCTGAGGAGCCTCACAGAAATATTGGCCCTCTCCCCATAATTTATATTTTCAGATGCTAAAACTAGTTGTTGAGCAAATGTAAGGTGCCTATTTTAGGATGCTGCATGTCAATATCTGACTACAGATGGCTCCGTGAATCATAGTTGGAAGAAGGGAAATGTTAGACACTAAGATATTGTTGCTAAGAGATTTTAGTACACAGTATGCTAACATGTGCTGGCAAATTTGGGAACAGTAGCAGCAGAATGCTCTTGGAGGAAAAAAAAAATTCAGTGGTGAAGAAACTGTCTTCAAAGGACTATTTAAAGGATAGTAACATTATTGTGCTTTGTTGTATCGAGACCTGATGAAGATGAAATTGGCTTTCAAGCAGATAATAGACAGAAAACATCTAAAAGGTAAAGCTAATCCTGCTCTCCAATGAAATAGAAAGTGGATATTGGAAACAAAAAGAAAATATTACTTTGGGGTTTGAATGAATCAAGTGCCAAGATTAAAGGTGGTGGTTGCTGATATTTTGCCATCTACTGGACATGAGTTATATTAATATACACAGTTTGTTCCTTTCAAAATGCATAATATTGAGCTTGTATTACATTATATAATTAAAAAAAATGTTAAGAGTTCTCTTCTGTCCAGGAAAGAAGCATGCAGGAAAATGCTGAATATGATTTTTTTTGCTTGTATTTCTTCATAACATTACTATAAAGTAATTTAGGAAAATTGTCAGCATTTTCTTGTCCTGATAGAGAATGTGGGTTATTTCTGCAAATAATATAAACCTTTGCTGGCTATTATTTGAAGAAAATAAGTTCAATTTTACTGCTTTACTTTATTCTATCTTACCTTATTTCAGTGAGTTTTGCCAAAACTTGAAAATGTTACACCTGAAAGGAAACTTCAAATGGATAAAATTTATTTTATTTTATAAAAGAAAACCTTTCAGTTTTGATCTATTTTCAACAAAGACATTATTGTTTTTTGAAATGTGCAAAATACTGCACAGCCATAAACTTCCTGAAGTGGTGATTTGCTTCTGACATATTCCTAAATAGATGTATTACATCTCAACTTCAAAATTGATTATTTTTGAATGAAGTTTTGGACTGTAAATGTGTGTCTCCATAATGCAAGTGTATGTATCTCCTTGAGGTCATGTTTTATGTCATCCATATTCTATGTATTCAGCAGCACTGTTAGATAAAGACAGGGAATTAGTGATATTAATAGGATAAGCATTATTAAATAGGATATTAAGCATTAGGTTTTATTTTTTTGATGAGGTGAACCAAGAAGCTTCCGCTACTTTTATTTTGCTGTGTCGTAGCCTTAAAGTCAAAAATCAACTGCAGTCCATGGAACTACAAAATGTGGGGTGAAACTTTGCCCTTTGATTTTTGCAAAACAAAATAAGGGATTCATATTTGTCCAGCAGTTCTGTGTTAGATTATAGGGCTGTGGCAATTGTGTAGGATTTTGAACAGGTTCAGAGAAAGACCCATTCTGATGGGGATCACCTGAGGTCTGCCTTGTGATTTGAGCTCAGAACGATGTTTGCTACATTGTCACATTTTGCTCAGGCATTACAAGAGAATGCCTTTCCTAAGGAATCTGAGTTCCAGGCACTTGTGGTGCTCTTTGAATCAATCAATAAACATCTCCTCAAGTGCAGGCTCCTGGAATTGCATAAGGAACCAACCGCGGGTGATCGATACGTTTCCATCCCACACCTATGGAAAAGAAATTCGGAACACAGATTGCTTCCTGCTTTTCCCAACTGAGCTCCATCTGTCCCGCCGAGGAGAGTTACAAAATCCGCACGCTACATGAGAGCAGCTAACGCAGATCCATTTAGGATGGGATTTGTTTGAGTCTGCTGAGCGTGCTGGGTGATTTTGTGTCACCATTTATCAGGGATGGAGCCTCCCGCTGCTGTGTCCTGCATGGGCACACGTGGGAACAGGGTCTTGGCACTTAACAACCTAAATTTAACTTCCTGATATCCTTGGGGATGAGTGCTGTGGGCTTGATGGTGTGCTGGGACTAAATTTAAAGTGGCTGTAGGCTCCAAGTAGCTCTTTCTTTTGTTAGGGAGAGCTTTTCTTTCCAGAGGACCCAGGAGAAAACAAATATGTTGAAGTTTAGCTATGTTACATTTTCATTGCCCCACAGTAAACACCAGTGGATTTTTGTATCAAATTAAGGAGACGTCAATCTCCAAAAGTTGTGCTTATTGGAATATGGTTGTATATTTGTAATACTAAGCAAACACATCCTGATTATGGTATGTGGAAGCTCATTTCTGAAAATCTTTTAATTAAGGAAGTGATCCCAACCCTTCCTTCTAAAATTCCCTTGTGCTAATTTCTTATGTGTCTCTGCTGATAGTGAATCCTATTATGTGATGGCTGTGATGGTTTGAGTGGTGTTTTTTCATTGTTAAAATAATATAGTCCTTGGTGAAATAATTTATAATCTTGTGATCCTGTGGTTTAGGTGGAAGGCAGTTTCTGGAGCCTGATGGTTACAGTCTCATTCACAGGGCTGTGTGACCTCTTTCTTGTAGTTCCCACTGAAGATGGGAACCTGTAGGGAAGATTTACCTCAGTGTCCTGTCTGTCCACCTGCATTTGCACTGACATAATTCACATTTTGTGCTGGGCTGGAGTTAATGTACAGCACCATACCTGAACTTCCTGCCAGTCCAAGCTTTCTGGAAAAGCCATCACTCAATAAGCACTGCTGGCTGGCAGAGACAAGAGAAAGGTGAAACATCAGCCCTGAAGGAAAGAATAATGAAATGCACTTTCCTCAGGAAAGGGAAATTGTCTGGAAGAGAAGAGAAAGGGGAGAAAAAGCAGGTGATGTTTTATGTACTCACTGTGAATGGCAGCTACAACCTTTGCTCCCTCCAAACGCTCTGCCTTTCAGAGCTTTGGTTTCTCAAATGTGAGCATGTAGAGCAGAAGTGCACAAGCCTGGACTGAGTGGAACATGAATGGACTAAGACGTTCTCTTCAGTCCCACAGAGAAAATTTGTCAAAGTTCATTTTCTTGATTTGAGAGGGGACAGCTTCAGTTTCTGTCTTTTTTCTGTTGTTTCTCCTTGGGTGGAGCAGTTTGTTCCCAAGAGCAGTAATGTAATTTAGCTGTGGTGTTTGCCTTTCAGGGACTAGCCCATAAAGCTCTAACATTGTAATTGTAAACAAAATCATGTTGTAATTTAATATAATCTCTACCTCTGACACAGTTTGAGAGCAAGAAAAAAATCAATTGTGAAAGGTTAGTGCCAGGTAAAGTGTAAATACAACTTCTAGTTTCCCAAAAGGAACAAAAAACTTCATTGACCCCCATTAAAAAATGTAAGTGCTTGACTGTAAGTAAATTGTTATCTTTAGAACTGCATTTATGGGGCTAAACAGAGAGATGGGGGTGAGTCAGTGCTACTTCTGTCTGATGCAGAGTCTTAAAACACTGTGAAACTCTGTCACACTGAAACCTGTAACAGGACATCTGGCCAGTTCACTGTTTACACAAAGTACTTTTATTTATCCTTATTTAAACTAAGTTTCTTTGGGGAACATGATTCAGAAAAAGCAGAACTAACCTGATGCCTCAAATATTTAATTTCTGGATTGACTCCTGAAAGACAACTTAAACAGTGCCTATATCCAGTGGGAACGTTTCTGACTGAGAATACCAGAAAGCCAGGGGTGAGGATCTGTCAGGAGAAAGCCCCACCTGTGAAGATGCCAGTGTTGAGGGTGTTGCTCCTTGCTGAGTGCTGGGATGCTCCCACCTCCTGCTGCTCCCTCCCAGTCCCTGCCTTGCAGCTGCTTCATTCATTCAGGTTTCCACTCGGCTGAGCTGTCCCTTGGTTACCACCCGTAGCAACTCGCCAAATGTGGATTAAACTCCTTCCCTTCCTCCCTTGGCTTGGCACAGAGCATCTGGCAGTGCCTGCCATGGCAAACAGCGAGGCCCTGGAAGCAGTTGCACAGTTTGAAAGAAACATCTGTCTGTGAGACAGCGAGTGAGACACTGGGGTGACTGTGACAGCTCTGCTTCTCCCGAGGCAGAGGAAATATCTGTGTAAACACAACCTTTCTGGTCATGCTCCCTGTTCCATCCCCTGAGTGACAGCCAGCTCCTGGCTCTGCTCCAGTGGGTTGTTCACCCCGTGGCTTTGTGCTTCAGGGTGTCTCAGCTGGGAGCTTTTTTGGACACTCCATTAAGTTTTGTTACACTGGAGGCAGATCATTGTGGGAATAGGAGGAGGTACCACTGTCCAGCTGCATGGTTTTATCCTCTCTTTTTGTTTTATATGAGTTGCCTCCAACCAAGATCCATCTCCCTGCTTAGCTTTACTCTCTGCTTGCCTCCCTGTGGCAGACTTACCCAGGCCAGACATGTGTGTCATCAAAGGTAATTAGGTAATAATTAGGTGCCCATGTTAACAGCCTTAGTGGGGTCAATTAAGCTTGGGAGGGAGCTGGTAAGTGATTCACTTTGGTTACTGTCATTCATATAAAATTGCCTCTAATGCTGATTAAAAAAAACCCCAACAAGGTAATTTCTACTCTCTGTACAGTAGAATGTGGCAGGGCTCCCAAGCAAATGTCTGCAGCAGACAAAGATCGTGGTTTGGGTTTGAAAGCACTGAATTACTGAGTCAGGCTTTTCTGCTGGGCTTTGATTGACACCGTGCTGGGACCCTGCAGGTGAGCTCTTTCTGATTCTGGATGCAAAATAAAGACACCCTTTAAAAACAGGGCAAAACACATAGCAGGCTTCAGTGGAAATTGTGTGTGAGTGATGTTTTTATTTTGTACAAGATGCAGAACCAGATTTTATCGTGTTTGCAGAATAATGGGACTGAGGACACGCTGACTTTTGATGTGAGATAAATGTCAAAAGGACAACATGAAAGGACATTTGCTGCAGGAATGAAAGCACCTGAATTATGGCAAGACTGCTGCATATGCAGTTTTAGAAAAGCTGCAATTTTTGAAGCTTCAGCATAACAGAGTCAGTGGATAGCCTCTAGTTGTAAAGTGCTACCTCCAGCCTTTCATGGTGATATTTCATGTCTGTAAACATGCACGTGATGTATTTTGATCACTGGAATCCAGTTCCTACTGGAATTGGAAGCAAACTTGTGCTGCAGTTTTGCTGGCTGTGCTACTTTTTCACTGCCAAGAGGAGATGTCTTGTGATCAAAAGAAACCTCAAACAAAGCCTTCTTTCCTGCCATAACCTCTTAATTTTAAATCTAGCACTTGTCTACAGAACACCCTGAAAAGCAAACTATGGCTATTTAAAACCATGTAAATTATGAAGCATGGAGAGAATCAAGCTCTAGTATTTTCTGCCAAGGCACTACATTACTATTTTATTCCAAAGTACCAAGAAATTTAGTACAAATATAGGATTTCAGTTAGTCTCTGATTTAGGTACTTGATCAAGGAGAGAATTGCCACCACCTTCATTTGGTTCCAGCCCTGGATCTTGTGAAGAGCATTCACTTGTCCTAATGTCTTCACATTTATATTTTCATGAGAACTCACTATAATTTTGGTTAAGACACATTTGGATGGAAAAAGGGCTGAGGTTGCCATGCTTTGTGATTTGCAACTGTACAAATTGAATGAGAATAATTTTGTGTCTCTCTGATTTTGCTCTGACTTCACTTTCTCCCACACATTTTACCCATCAAATTCAAGTGAAGTGCATTGATGTTATGCCAAGAGATATTTCTACTTTTTAACTTTTCCTTGCTTTCCTTAGATCTTAACATATATTTCCTTCCTTTTGCTGTAAGGATTTTACATACTGTTTTTAGTGCACTGAAGTGAATTAAATCAAGAAAAATGGTTCCTTGAGCTTGCTGAATCTACTGCTTGGTTCAGAAGCAAATACAGGAACAATTCCCTGTCAAGCTGTCTCTTAGTTATCTAGAAATATATATATATATTATTTTTTTCCAAGTAATAAAATGTTTTTATCACTTGAAGAGCATGTTTATACTTGAGGTTTAAAATCTGCTCAGTATCAAAAATTCTTTCAATTTGAGTACCATGGCTGCTGTCTAGCAAGCTGCCTGTCACTGCTGAATTCCGCCCCTTGTTGGAATTTTACTGCTAATTAGGGTTAATATCAGAGAGAATTATTATCGCTTGCTTACAAAGCAGAGAAAACCTCCGAGCTGCACACAAATGTTGCTGTTATGAACCTGGAGCCAGCCAGAACTGGAAGTTAAAGAGAGAGGATTAGTACAGCTCTGCTGTTGCTTTGCTAGTGCTGTTTGCCAGGGAGAATCATGGGCTGCACAGAGGAGGCTGGGGGCCAGATTCTGATGTGTTTATCCATGCTGAGAAGATGTTTCTCTCTGGAGGGGCCTCTGGAATAAAAGTTGGCTTACCAGTGTTTAAAATAGTAATTCTCAGATGATGGTTTCAAATGGTGTTGAGGTGTCGGTGCATCAACCTGTTTGTGTCCAACCTCCCTGATCACAGAATCACAGAATGGTTTGGGTTGGGAGGGACCTTGAAGTCACTCAGGTCCTCTCCTTGCCATGGGCAGGGACACCTTCCACTATCCCAGGTTGCTCCTAGCCCCATCCAACCTGGCCTTGGACACTGCCAGGGATGGGGCAGCCAAAACTTGGGTGTAAAGTCTTTAATTTCAGGGGTTTCTGTATTAGTTTGTTATTGGTAGATAAAATTGTCCATTCAATTTCCATTCAATTTCTGTACTAGGCTGAATGCAGAAATAAGATCTTATGCTTGTTACATTCAAAGATACTGCTGACCTTAACTGTACTTCATACACTCCCCAAGATCACTTCAGCATTTGGGTCTTCCTTTGCATCATTCTTCACACATGGAGAGGCACAAACCAGCAAATAATTTTTTTTGGTTGTCAGCTCAGAAATTTGCATTGGGTTTTTAATAATTTCTCATGGCTGACTCTCTTGGATGTAGTCCTCTATCAAAGAGAATCCTATATCCAAGATTTTTTTTAATTTTTTTTTTTTTTTTAACCTGCACCCTGTAGGTTCAGAATTATCTATGAGAAACGTGAGCCCACTTATGCCTTGCACATACATCAGGAAAGCCACGATGCCATTAGAGAACAGGATCTGTCAGAGCTGCAAAATAGGGACAGAAAAGATAATTCCTTGATATTCAAGACAAAAAGAGAAGAGGAAAAAGGGAGAAGTCAGCAATGGCAAAACTAAATTGCTTCCCTCTCATCTGTCAGAGATGTTTTACTTTTTAAGTCCATTTATATCAGAATTCTGATCTGTGTTCAACAACCAGGAGATAAATGAAAAAATAAATTTATATTTTGGAATTCGATGTATTTAGACATTTTAAACTCTATATATGTGCATACACTTCACCAGTCTCTCCCTTTCAGTGTGTTTTTTGGTGTCTTAAATGGTACCTGAATACTGGTAGCTCTTGATCCTGGTTCTCTGCATTTCAGCTCCTGTTTTTATTGCTCAGGTAAGGAGCCAGGCAGGAGCAATTAAAGGGAGATAATATTTTCAGTGTGTCTCCTGCAGCATTCCCCACACACCCATCCAGCTCCCAGAGCTTTGGGGATGCTGTGCTTAATGTTCACTGCTGCCTTGGACTGCCACCATCACAGCATTCCTGGGAAATGACCAGCCTGGGGGGCTGCCAGTGCTCTTACAAACAGATTAAGATCTCATTCCTTTGCTGGTGTTTCAGATGTGTATTGCAGAATGAAAGTAATAGAATTGCTCCACTTTGTGACATGAAAATACTTTTGCCTGATGTATGGCAGTGATGTGATGTGTTTTTTTCCTTCTTAGCAAGTGATGACAACATATTAATTGTGCCTGTCTTGCAATCCTTTAGGTGGCTATAATAGCTGGGAATTTTGAGCTTGCTGAATACATCAAGAATCACAGGGAAGCTGATATTGGTAAGCAAAATATTTACAGACGCTGAAAATAAGTTTTTGCTTGTTTGTGCCAGGATTTTGCAAAGATGTTAAAACTGGTTCTGTGTGAGATACAACCACAGGGCTTGGTGACATTTCAGGGAGGTTTGAAAAGTAACTCTTTAAAAAAAAAATGCAGATGGGGAAAAATGCTGAAACGTTTTCAAAAATATACTCTGGAAAGGAAAATGTGATAAGTGTAGGTGCTTTCTAAGTATAAATCAGTCAGTTTGTAATGGACTAAATACACATCCACCTACCTGGAAGAGCCAGACTGGCTCTTGCAGGTTGTTTTGGCCTCGCCTAAAGCTGCTCTCAAGTGGGAATAAATGATCAGAAGATGAAAATGGAGAGAGATGCTTTTCTATAATTAAATTAATATATGGCAGAAGTCAAGTCCTCATATCCATGAAAGCATTCCCTCTCACTGAGTTTGGTAGTGACAAGCCTCAAGGGCCTCTGACAAAAAAATTTTCTGGAGGCTCTTTCAAGATCTTTTTAGGCAAAGAGATTTGCCATTAAAATAAAAGCCAGTCTAATGCCTAATACAGTTTAATAAAATGGGTTAAAATGCTTTAATTCAAGTTAATTCCAGTCCCACAGAAACATCCTGAAGTTGAACAAAAAAAAGGCATTTCTTTTGCAGCAGGAGGCTCTGTGTAGTCGCCTGCCCTGATTTAACTGAGCGAGGCAAATCTCTGACTTGAGTATTTCGTTTATATGGGAAATTAGGCCAGCTCACATGAAATATAAAACTAAGGATGTGGATTAAGGACTACTTTCCCTTTCCCTTCCTGGTTGCATATGATCTGCAGGGATATGGTTGAAAGTTCTGTGGTCATGTGAGTTCATGTAGCACTTCCAGCTCTTGCAGTGTGCACTGAGAAAATCGGGGGCAAAATGCACCAAAGTCACAACTTCTGCATAAAAGTTCAGAGACAGTCTGGAAGTTTTTTTTTTCTCTGGGATAATAAGATAGTTCCTTTCCATGTAAGAATTCTTCATTCTTCTGCATTTATTAATAATCTGTAAAACATTAATTAAAAATGAACATGTTATTCTTGTTACGTTGAGCATCTTGTTGTTGTTTATATTTGCATATGGATAATGCCTTTTTTTTTTGCTGACTTGTAGGATTTGGTGATTTCTAGAAAAATGCTTAGAAAGTACTTTCTATGGGAAGATTCTCCAAATTTTTCTGATGCCTTCATTTTTTGCCACTGAAAAATGGAAATATTGGTACCTCCGTTATTCACTTGCAATTTTTGCAAGGTGGTAGATTGAGCATGACTATTTAAATTAATAGATTTTTCTTGAAGAGTAAACATTACGTTTTGTTATTTCCTCCCACCTAATTTAATTGAGCTGGTCATTTATCCTTTAAGTTTTATCACTTATCAAAAATGAAGTCGTTGAAATGTCCATGTTTGGAGTGTCTCCCAGTAGAAAAAAAAAAAGAGTAAATCAAAGAACCAAATCCTGAGCAGAAAACTTGAGAGCTTCTGTGATGATGAGTGTGCAGAGTGATGTCAGCATTTCAGCTTCAGCAAGTTGGCTTTTGCTTCTCGTGCTTGTCTGGTTATCCACTGTGTTCCTGTAGTTTTGGATGTATTCCAGCATTTATCATTTGAGTAATGCAACTCCTGAGAGGCACAGAGGGGGAAGGAATACTGAAAAGACTGGGAAGTATCCTCAGGAAGATGAGGACAATTCATACTACCAAGTCTCTTGAGAAACTTTTAATCACTTATCTCTCAAAAAGTGTGGTTTTGGTTACTGAATTTTGATACCAAACCAGTTGATTAAACTTTGTTATTATTTTAAGTTTATTTAATAATTCCAATCTCGTTGCACTTTGTAATTATTTTAGAATCTGCTTCAGAAGTAGAAAATTCTGATTTACAGCAGAGCCGCTACATCTTTGTCCTACAGATCAAATCCCACTGAGATCGTTCTCCCTCCTTTAATTTAATTGTAAAGCACTTACATTAGATGTGAAAATTAGGCATATAAAAAATAAGCTTCTTTGCGATAATCATAGGACTTCCAACTGTTCTGGAAAAAGAATAAAAATATATTAAAAAATTATTTTAGACCAAAAAAAGGTGAGAATAATGTCCCATGGAGAAGTGTGAACAAACCTGTGAAGAAAAAGCCTTGCAAGGGATTCCTGTGGCTTTAGTCCAGTAAAACCCACCTGGCTGATTCTACCAGGAAACTTCTTACTCCAGACTGGGATGAGGCAGTTCTGCAAGACTGAATCAAACAGAAAAGATAAAGGGATCCAAGGACAGAAAAAAAAAAAGATACCCATAAAGGATTAAAAACAAGATCCAGATTTCCTTGTATTTATGTCTTTTGTGAGGGAATCCCTTTTGTTTTCTTGGCAGATGTTTGAAAGGTGAATGGAAATTGCCACATCGTTTAAAAAGTAATCCTATTTAAAACAAATTACAATAGCATTTTTCCATAAAGCAAGAAACCCTATTACCATAAGGTACTTAGAAACTTGTTTTACAAGCAGTATGAAATGCTTAGTGTGGCTTCCCAGATTATTTCAATTCATTGTGCCCCCAAATTAGTTTTTTTGAGGAATAATAACAGCACCAGAGCAGCTTATTTTAATTATTGGTTATTTTGGAAATCTTTGGGACCCAGAAGTGTATCCCAGCTCAGTGACTATTGTTGCATCTTCTTTTCTGCTTTGAGGAAGACCTTACACATAGCCCTGATATACAGCAGTTGCACACCATTAAAAATAAAAAATAATAATAATGTCCCTTTAAAACTTTTTTTTTAACTAGCCATAGTACATATATGATTTATTTAACTTTATGCACTTATTTATTGCAAACTAAGAGAAAGTAATGGATTAAAAGATGTGATGAATAGAAAAGTTAATCCCTGATTGTTTTCATCCAGCCTGCAGCTGTCTGTGAGTAAATGAGCACAGCAGATTTAGGAAGCATTTGCTGTACAGAATTTACTATGGCTTCTATAGGATGGAGGTACAAAAACCCAATCATATATGTAAGAATTTTGAAGCTTTCATTAGGTACAGATATGCAGATATTAAGTATGTTGCAAGCTGATAATCCTTTGGCTTGGATAACCTATTTTTAAATCTCTCTTTTGCCTTGGTTCTTTGTGATGGGATGAATTTTCAGACGGACTAAATGACATGGGTTGTTCTTCTTCAAGTGAACAAGGTTTGTTTTCTATTGTGCATCTCGTCCTTCAGCAGCTGTGGAGCCAGGAGTGATAGGATTCTTTTGTCTGGTTTTTTGTTTCCTTTAGGAAAATGAAGCACATTGAGCTGGTGTGTGAGTTTTTGGTAGTTGATTAGCAGACTAACTAATACTTGGATACTGTTGCTAGGCTTCAAGTCAGAGTTCCTGTATTCCTCTATAATTATGCAGAGAGATGTGTGTGTGTGATGGTTTGTCTGTGCTTTCACATGGGTGTTTTTATTTTGATAATTTTGAAAATCTGCTAATACAGTCTGTAGACATATTCCACGTAGAGAAATTGCTTTGAAATGAAATATTTTTCATTTATGAGTAAAATTGTGGGGTTTTTAAACTGTCATTGTGACTGTAAACATAAGGAACGTGTATTTTATTGTAGAATAAGCAGAACAGGTATTTCAGAACACGAGGATATTAGCTGGTTTGTGGTAGGATTGCTTTTCTAACTAATTTTTTTTAATTAGATGAGAGTGATTGAGGTCAGCAATTCTGGTTTTTCAGCTGCAAGTTTATTTATTAAACGCTGGCCAGCCCAAGGAATATTCTGTTTGTTTACTTATTTATTTGGGTTTGGGGAATGGTTCAGTAAGTTTGATTTTCATCAATCAAATGTCTGCAGAATACTCCTCAAGCTGGGGGAAATCAGATTGAGACAGATCACAGCAGAAAGAGGAAAAGGCAGCAAAGCAAAAGGAAAATCTACAAAACTGTTGGCAGCGTGCAGTGACTTGTTCTATTTTTATCACTTGTGATTTAATAGAAGCAAAAGGGACAGAAACATCTATTGTAGCCCTGTGCAGGTGTCATTTGGGAGTAACGTTACCTGTTTCAAATGTTAGTGAGCATTTAACGAGGAAAAAGGATGTTATCTGTGTAACCTGGATGGCAAAACCACCAAGAAGTGAATTTCCCACGTTTTAAATGCATATTGTGTGGTAGAATATCATAATCCTGTGTTCCTTTTGCAGTTTCTTTCAAATATCTGTGCTAAACTGATGATTATTTCCTGAGTCCACAGAAAAAGACCTCTTTGCATTAATGATGTTTAGGCTGGGTTACAAGCAAACAAATACTGGTTGGTATGAAATAAATCTGTTGCTATTATTTCTCTGTTTTCCTCTGAATGGTTGCAAGAAATAGAATTTCCTGTGCTCAGTCTTGCAGTGTAGCAGCAAACAAATTAGAAAACTGGGTACTGTGTGTTAATGTAATTACATACTGAAATGTAGGGCAGAGCTTGAAAAACTTACTGTGGTTTTCCTTTTCCTTTTGATCACAACTTAGTTGTTTCTGTGTGTGCACTGGTGCAAAATCATGCAGTAATTTGCTTTATTTCAAAGTTTAAGCTTCATTTTCAGAAGCTGCTTGCTCTTGCCCTTTGAACTTGGGGTGTATTCTGTGCATATAACAAGGAGTGCAGGGTGAGACGTGCAAATTCTGTGCTGTGTGGCCATTTCTGAGCCTTACTTGAAATTATGAGCAGGAAGGCAAGGAGAGAGCTGGTGCCATGTGTAAGTGCTTCTGGAAGCACAGCTGGTTGCAGAATTCTCTGACCTGGTTTTGGAAACCAGCCTGCAGCTTGTCCTTGCCACCTGCCAGGTAGGCACCGACTGCCACAGGGTTTATTTTACAGACTGAACCAGAAGAGCCTGGCACTCGAGCCAAAAATAACCCACTGGAGGGATCCCAGGCTGCTCCCAGTGCCCTTGAGCTAATTTTGGTCTCAGGCAGAGCTCTGGGCTGAGCACTGGCTGCAGGTCAGGCTGGCACATCTCCTGGAGATGCCTGTGAGGGTGGCAGGGGAAAAGAAGGGGGGAATTGCTTCATGTTTGAGCCTTGCCTCAATCTTTACATCAAGATCCAAATGGCTGGAAGCGTTTCCAGGGCTTGGAACTCCCACCTCCCCCAAATCTGGCTTCCAGTCAGCTGCCAGTCCATGGGCAGAAATGTCTCTCACCTTCTCTGAACCTTCCAGGCTGGGACCATTGTATCCAGCAGTTGAAACTGTGCTGTTTTTGGCAGCATTCCTGTCATCAGAGCTGTTTCCTCAGTCAGGTCAGAAACCTTTCCCAAGCCCTTCAAGGGTTTTGGCTGCTCTAAGACATGATCTTTTCCCCAGCAGGGGCTTTTTTGCCTTTGGTTTTGTTTTTTTTTTTAAATAGCTTTCACTGTCTTGCCCTCACTGAGGGACTGTACAGGGGAGTAAAATCAGAGGCCATGTACAGAACTAGTCCAAGCCATGCAATTAAAAAAAGGAAGAAAGCCATAAAACACAAATAGAATAAGTGATTCGAGGATGCCAGCTGGGGTCAGTGGCTGTGACAGGGACAAAAATGGAATGTACTTTTTGTACCAAACAGGTTGTCAAATGAATGAGGTTAATTTCTTGCTTTACAAAAATTTAGTAGGTTATACTGTCCTCAAAATTCTGGTGAAATCCATAAAAGTGTAATGCCATTGAGCTCAGTATGCAGGCCAAAGGTCAAGTTGAGAGCAGACAGCAGGGCAAGTACCCTCAAATGCTGCGATTCTGAAATAATATTTCAGCCAAACTGGAACTTCCAATCATGATTTTCACTTACTTTCTGTGAGTGAAAGTCCCAGTGGTGTTCAGCCTGGTAGTTGGATCCTTCTGACCCCTGCAGCTCCCCTTGGAGTGACTGGAAATGGTCAGCAGATGATCCATCCCTCAGGAATCTGCTCTCTGATTCAGCCTGGTGCCTGATCCTACACCAGGATGTCTTTAGGATACAAGGGAAGTTCCTAGAATTAGTTAAGGACTTGCATTTGGCTGAGGGGATGTAAAAAGAAAATAGTACTTTTGAGTTTATCTGTGACCTGAAATTTGTTCAGTCACCTCTGATTCAGTTTTATAGGTCATGGATCACAAAACTGGAAGGGGTTTATGTGATCATGCTGTCTGACCTTCTCACAGTGCAGATTGCAGCTTTTATATTAACTAACTCCTCTTTGAACCAGGAAAAACATTTTGCCTTGTTAAAGACCTGCAATACTGTAAATGGGATTTGGAAAACTGTGTCCTGGTCTTGTGATCTGGTGGGGCTGGATCATTTTGTTTTAGTTGTTCTGGAGTTGGTCACTCCTTCTTTGAACAGGCATGTGTTGTTTCTTAAATCACTCTGGCTGCTGCAGCTGGACCCCGAGTGTGGCTCAGACTCCTCAACTCTGCTGTGTCAGTGCCACATTTTCCTTCCTGAGCAACTCAGAGCTGACATATTGGAGAGGAAAAACTCTGAGGTTTAAATCAGATACAGGAAAGCATCACACTTATGGTGGGGTTTATTTCTTCTGCAGTTTGATCAGTGTTATCTGAGGCATCCTCTGCTAACTTTTCTCAAGCTCCACTAAAATGGGTATCCTTAAATTTGCTGTCATTGTGCCTTTTTTTAAGAGGCTGTGCCCATTGGAAGTGTGTGATCTGTGCATTTCAATCATGATATTATATCTATATCTAGGTCTCAGTAGGGTTTGGATGGCCACACCAATATTAGGATATAAGGAGACCAAGGGTTTCTGAAATAAGGGATGTGTCAATGCAGCTCTGAGTTGTCAGGCTGCCCAGTAAAGGATGCTACAGAAAACTGTTTGAAGAGCTTCCCAGAGAGTTCTGGTATTCCTCAAAAGTTAATGTGTTTTCTTTCAATCATTTTTTCCACACAAGCCTCAAGAGCTCTCTAAGATTGTGTCAAATGCCACATGGGATTTCTATCAGAGGAACAGCAGTGCCAGGTCAAAAATAGAGGTAGGACAACTGGGGAAAGAGATGTGTGCAGGCCCCCAGGGCTCTCTATTCCTTCCATTTACAATGGTGAGAACACAGGAAAAAGAGATGAAAGCACATGAAATAAATGCTAGGTTAAAAAAAAAAAAAAAAGGCAAAATAGGGATTGTTAAATATAGTCAGGAATGATTCCTGAAGAAAATTCCTGTGTTTCCCAAAGTAAATGCAGAGATGACTTAAAACACCTAGTAAACAAACCTCTCACCACAAAAAAAAAAAAAAAACCAAATCAAATCCCTCCCCAAAACCCAACCCAAAAGAAAAAAAGGAAGAGAAGGAAAAATAAAACCCCATGAAACTCTGAGTGTGATGTAGGTCTTTATGCTGAACACTTAATCACAAACCTCTTTATGCACCTAGTAATTTCCTTTCTGTAATTAGGCTAAAAGTAGACCACAAGGTTAAGGCTGATGGCACAGGGCTGGGTTTGTAACTTGTGAGTATGTGGATTTTTATGTGCCATCATTGCTTTCTGGAAAAAAAAAACCTAGGTTTGATATAACTCCCATTTGGGGAAGGGAGAAACATCCATGGAATAATTGTGTCTGGATGAGGAAAGCCCTCCAAATACAGATGTAGTTTTATTAATTTTCCAATTGTATGAAACAAATATTTGTATTTTAAAAAAAGCTTCCTATGAATGTAAAACTAAATATTTGCATCATTTCAAGGCTACTATCTCACTTTTGGATAGGTTCAGATAAACTTGAAAAGGGTTACGTTGGACTATTCCATTGCTAATATTGGACTATTCCATTGCTAATCTCTATTTACATTTATTCACATTACATTACATTGACTCCCTTACTTGCAACTCCTCTTTCTATTTTGCTGAATTTATATTGACCATTTTTAACAGCTCATCAGAGCAGTTTTCAGTCAAACTCCATTATTTATAGAAATGAAATTACTGTTGTGTTTTCCGTTCAACATACAATGGTTTGACAATTTAAGAAGTGAAGCTTCACTGAAGAAATTTGCTTTAATGCCTTATGAATACTCTGATTTTAATAACAAGGTACAACTTGGTGAAAATTGATCTGGTAATATTCAATCTCTTTAAAAGGAAATAGTATCATCCCTGAACCTGCTTGTTGGTGGGAGGATGGATTGTAAGAGGATAGGGACAGCACTGAAGACAATTTCCACCAATGAATTGTGTCTGTATTGACTGCCAGAGTGGGAACAGCCTTGCCCTTACTGAGCTCACAGGCTAGCTCCAAGCAGCATGGGAGTTAGAAAAGTTATAAAAATAGGTGTTATAAAAATGGGTTGGCTGCTCGAGGGTCAGTTGGGGTCTGCTGGCTGTGCTGTGAGGAGAAAGGGCTGAGTGGTGCTGCAAGGGACAGATAAGGTAAGATGGGACATGAGGGACAAGCAGAATTGGTCATGTAAGGGATAGGAAGGAGTTAGCTGGTCCTGCAGAGGAAACACTTAGGAAAGGGTGCAGAGAAGGACTCTGTGTTGTGTGGAGCTGCCCATGGGAGGAAAGCTCAGTGCACTAAGAGGTCATTAACTAGCTGATCTTGGAGCCTTCTTCAGTGTCAGTCATACCCCCACCATCATTTGTTGTCAAATTAGAGATGAGGCTTGATGAGGGGACAGGCTCTGGAGTGCAGAGCTTTGTAATGAGTGTAATATTTCACACTGTATTTCACACTGCTCATAATATTTCACGCTGGTGCTGTCACTCCATTTATATCTCACTCTCCTGGGCTGGCTCTGAGTCTTTCCTGTGGAGTTCAGGGTAAGATGCGGCTTTTGCAGTCAAGGTCTTGTCACACTTGTGGAAGACATTTTCAGAGTAAACACTTCCAGTATTTAAATCAGGACTCCGTAGGATCTTGGACAGAGATTTCAGGGAATCCAAACCTAATGATGCTGCTTGAACCTTTTCTGTTATTCCCTCTCCCTTTTAATGAGCAGGTGTTTGGAGATTTTTATTTCTCCAACTTTATTTCATTGCTGGATGCCCTGAATGCCCTGGGAGATTTTGTGGTGTCCAACAAGGTTATTTCCTTAGCAAATCTCCATTCTACATTGATTTTTTTTTTTTTTAATTTACTTTTCCATTCCATGCATCTTGATAATTTCATATTTTAAAGCCAAAATCCTGTTTTCCATTTTCTAGGCAGTTTTGCTGGAGTAATTGTTCATAAAAAACAGAATTATGATTCTTGATTCTGCCTTGATTCAGAAAAAGTTGCAGAGTAAATATTATCCAGCCAAGTGGCTCTAATTGAGTGAAATCTCTGCTGAATGAAAATAACAAATGATTTATTGAGTTGAAGATTTACAACATAAAGATTTTATTATCTGGGAATATGTAGAGGTATCTCTGGTTTCTGTTTTCTGCTAACTCCAGAAGTCCAGATTTTGTTCCTCCTCCTATGTGTTCTCTTACCAAAAACCCCGTTACTTGATAAACTTCCATTCTCTCTGCATAATCTTTCACAATTCTAGCATTTTCATCTTGGGAAACAGCCTCTTACATCTCTTTGGAACATCTGAGGTAGCAAAACTTAACATAAATTCCATGACGCGTTTTCAGTTTTAAATGTGCCTCATCGAATCTGTAATTCAGCACAGATCAGTTATTTATCCTGGAGAATTTATTTGTTGCTCCTGAAAAAGACCTCCCAAGTGCAGCCTTGCTGGTTTGTCCTTTGAGACCCTTTCCTTTCTTTTGGCTTCCCCCTCAGCCACGAGCACTCCTGGGATTGCAGGCCACCAGGGTGTATTTGTAATTTGCCCTCAGGGATTATGTCAGGCTGAAATTAATGTTTTCATCTGTGTTGCTTGTCCTCTTCCTGCACTTCCCACCTATGGGGAAAATATATATTTATATATATATATATATATACACCTATGGGAAGCCCAGTCCTTCTGCTTGTCCAGATGTCTGGGGTCACACCTTACAAGAAACCAAAAGACAGATTTTTGTGTTAGTTGAGGTTTATCCTCCTTTTGAGGTCTAAGCTTTTTATTTTGGGTCAAAGCCTGGCTTATCTTGCCAGCTTCATTACCACTCTTGAGAATGCCAGGTGCTAAAGAGCTCTATTTTTGCTGTGCAGATCAAGTGTGTCTGGTTTCTTGTGGCCTATTTTTACATAATTCTTCATTCCATGGCTTGGAAAAGCTGTGAAGGGAACGAAGAGATTGTAAATAGCTAGAGAAAACTGCTATGATATTATTACAGGAGAATAAAGGGGAAGATCTGTCTGTGAGATTGCATTTCTTAGAGGGCATGGAATTAAAATTAAAGGCGGGAAGTGATGCATATAAAAACAAATAAAATAACAAGTGGAACAGTACATTTTGTTTGCTATATTTCAGCAGTCAATTGACTATTTCCAGATAATTCCATGAAAAATGTCTTGGAATAAAGGATTCTCAAGTACCAGTGGCTCAGAAACATCCCCCCCTTATCCACAGGTGTTCCAGGGCAATTTTATTTAGCATTCAGTATTAAGCAGTTACCTGAAAAATGTGAGATGCTGGGGGAGCCTGATGCCTTTTTCTCCCTTATCTGCCCAGAGGGGTTGTACTTAAACCCTGTTATCCCTTGTCTTAAAAATGAGCAGGAGGGAGGGGTCTTGGAGGGGAAAAAGGAGATTCTCTGCTTCTTTGTGACCCACACAGGGACTGCAGGGGAAAGCACTGGGGTCCTGCCCCATGGCACAGTTGATTTTCCTGAGGTGGAAACCCAAAAAATCAGCAAAGAACCACTTGCAACGACCTGCAGTGTAGCAAAAAGGCAAGAAAAAGTTCCTTGAGCTGGGACCAAGAAAAAAATTTGAGGGCAATGCCAGAAATTTTTTTTCACATGCTCAGAGGCAGCACCTGGGAGGCCACAGACTGGGAGCCCTGAGCTAAGGTTTGGAGTGTGTTTAATTCCAAAAGCTTTGCAGCAGGGAGGTTGTTGGTGTAGCCTGACAGCATCAGTGTGACTCAGGGAATGCTTGGAATGAGGTCACTGGTCTGCCCCAGCAACTACAATCAGTCTGTGACCAGCTGTAACATTCAGAGCCTTTTATTCAGCACCTTGCACTCAAATCCTGGATTGGATTTGTCTAACTACCAATTTCACCCCAAATAAAGATATTACCATTTTTTTTTCAGCTAGTAGCATCTTGCCTGTTTTGGATCACTTTGGCATTTAATTGTGTTTTCTTTCTTTTCTTGTCACCTTCCCTCATTTTTCTTTCACTTCTGTCAGTGCCAGCTCTGTTCTGTATTGTACCTCTGTGCCCTCCCAGTTCTTTGCTGGGTTATTCAGCTTCTGTTCCCCTGTAAGATAAAGCCCTTTCTTGCATCTGAGGAAGCTGCAATGATTTCTGCACATGTAGATTTTTGCTTCCCTCAAGCAATTCTGTGTAAAACTGGAAGATAATTGGGATAAGGAAAATCATTCCCTCATCCTGAAAGAGAGCAAGGCTGAATTCCAGCCCTGTGCAGGGTAATCTTTGCCACCTTTTCAGAGCTTGACTGATCCAAAGCTAAAACTCTTTTTCCTTTGCAAACACTTCTTTGATTGGATCCAGGAGCTTCCACATTTTGCAAGGTCTGTGACATTGAGATTGGAGTTTAGGAGTTGAAAGCAGTTAAAAGTGATCTCAAGAGTCTGGTAACTTTCTTCCTTTCCACTCTGTTCTTAGGACAGAATATTTTTGATCTTTTGATCCATTAGCATAGCAATGCTTATTCAGACATCTTCATAAGCAACAGAGGGACGTTCTTGCATGTGAAGTTAACCAAGAGAGAGAGAAAAAAAACCAGGAACTAATCTGATATTTTTTATTTCAACTAAATGAAAGCAAATTTCATTAGCTAGATTACTAATATAAGACATGCTTTAGGTTTTTAATGCAGGACTGTGTTTCCCTTTTGTCACCTTTTGGTGTGTGAGGGGTTTCATTGCTGCTTTGGCTGTGCATAGTGGGAGGACAGAAATTTTCTCATGATGGTGTGTTGGAGAAGGTTTTCCCTTTCATCACCTGTCCTCACAAAAACTGAAGTTTGAAGCCACTCTACCTCCAAAGCTGGAGGAGCTTTGTCTCCACATGGCTGCACTGAAGGATTTTTTTGGGGGGTTTTCTTTTAAATAAGAGAAGACCTAGTTGAGTCCAAAATCCCTGTGGACTAACACTGCTTCTGACCCTTCTGTGGAGTCCAGGCTCTTCTCTTAGAAAGTACATTTCAAAGCTATGTACTGGCAGAAATTTTATGCAGTTAAACATAATTTTTGGTGTGTCCAGAGATTTGGAAGGAATAGCGCTTGGGAAGAACTTTTTGGTCAGATGGTGGACTTAACAGAATTTGGGATTTGTTTGTTGTTTTATTTTCTTATTTCTGAGAAAAAACCCCACTGTGGGATTATCCAAATGCAGTTTGTGTTTTTGTCCATCCATGGCTGTGTCCAAATCACCAGTTGCAGTTTGTTCTGTGCCGACTGAGGAGGGAGAAAGTTCAAATGACAGGAGGAGTTTTTCTGGTGTCTGAACTCTGTTATGCAAGTGACAAATCGAGTTCTATATTAAAGAAGTGTAAATCTGGTTAAAGCCACTGAAATTATTGCGGATTTAGGCTAGGGCCTTATCTTAGGGTGTGTTTGGGTTTCCTGTTGGAGAAGAAAAGACACAAAATCTTTTCTTTTTATTCCTGGCAGCTGCTGGGCTGTGTCCTATGCCATCTGAAAGATAACTGTGCAGATTTAAAAAAATCTGCTTCTCTTCTGTCCAAATAAAAAAAAAAAAAGGAGTAAGCTGGGTGTAAGGAGTTGTTTAAAACCCATTTATTTATATTTATTATTTGGTAACAACATGTTCTGGACACAGGAAAATGAACTGTAATGGACTTCTGATATCCAATTGTTGGTGCTGATCTGGAGCTGCATGTGGATCCCAATGTAAAATTTGGGGATTATTTCTGCCATAGCTGCTTTCTGAAGGAGCAAGTTGCAGTGACATAAGCTTTGTATCCAGTTTGCCTGTGTTACACCAGCATATGGCTCAGACACTTTGCTCCCTTCCCCAACAAAATGGGCTCCAATTATAGAATGTCCTTTACTGAATCTCCACTTTTTTTTTTCTTAATACTTCAAATTTTTGGATTTTTTTTATTTTATTTGCGGCGTTTTAATCATCATGCTCTAGTCCATTAAGCTTTGTGGGAACTAGAAAGAAATAGGAAAACAATGAGTCATTAAAATACATAATGTGGAGGATTAAATTTCCCACTCTGGTTGAATTCCTCCCAGGCAATAAGGGAAGGTCAGGCAAGTATCATATCATGGTAAAAATGTCTCAGAATTCTAGCAAGTTTGGGGGGTTTTTTTTGTCAATACTCCTAAAATTTGACTTTGAGAATACCAAGGTCACCTGTGCTGGATGTCCTTTCTTTACAAATAGCTTTGGCATGGTGGTAAATAACATTTTAGAGTTACTTACTCCTGAGGTGGCAGGATGGGAATGGGGTGGCTTTTACAGTGATCAAATCCAGATCATTCTTTTCTCATTAGATAAAGAATCTTTTCTGCAAAGCTGAATATCTTTTAATCACATGAAACTGAACACACAGAGTCAAGATTTACATGTGTATTAAATAAAGCCATTAGGGCTACTTTTTGTGCTGTTTGGTTTTGTTTTCCCTGCAAACATGATGAAAAAAATCAGTGTAATTAACACTGACCCACATGAAGCTTGCAATCAAAGTCAGACCTCTGTCTACTGATATTCAAGTTTTTAACTTTTATTGCATGAAATTTAGGATAAGGTCTTTTTAGTTGAAATGTGAAGAGAGTTTTGAAGTATTTAGAAAACACTTGGTTACATATTTCATCTCCTTTATTTCTGGGATGCTACTGCTTTGTATCCTGGGTCAGCAATTGAAGCAGCGGAGATTTTTAATTATTCAACCTAAATGAATAATCAGTTTAATTTTAAGGATGTGTTTACAATGTGCCAGTGACAAAAATAGCTTACTGCAAAGGATTTTTTTTAAGCTTTTGGTTGATCTGAAATTTAAGGGTAATTTTTGGCAAGGAAATGCCTCCAGCCCGTGGAATATTTACTATAACTCTGTAGTGAAAGCATCACCTCTGAAGGACCAAATCAGAGACAACATTCTGTGGGGATGTGCTTGGGCTTCCTGGGGAAAAGTGGAGATTTCTCTGTGGAAATCTTCCAAAAGGCCCCATGGCAGTTTTGGTCTGGATTGTATGAACATCAAAAATGTCTTGGTTACTTTCCATAAAGAAGGGCCCAGCCCTGTTCTCTCTCTCCTGGACTCCTGCTTCCCTTGGCTGAGTGGTGTCTGTTGCTGCAGAATCATTACAACACAGAGAATTTAACTCAAAATCCATGAAGGGAAATACAATTGAACTCACCAAATTCTTGCTGGAGCAAGTTTTCATCACAAACTCTGCGTGTAGGAACACATTTTTTTCTCATTGTACCTGGGATGTCTGAAATTTGGAAATTTTTTTTCTTTAGGCTTTCTGGTAGTCAAATATATTTCTGAAAGAACTGCAAAAGTATATAACCTTAATGGTTTTTTTGTTACCTGGAGTGAGGCCTATTTGATTTTTTTTATTCCTTATTTTACACTTTATAGTTTTATGGTTATGACAGGAATGTTTTCTGCTTTCTGTCATTTTGTAATTTCATTAAATCAGGTTTAGAGTAGTCAATTCCATCCAGTTCCATTGAATTGAAAACTTTGCTGTGGAAGATCTGTGGGGAAAAATGAAACACAAGCAAAACTTTAATGGTTTTCCTTAAAACTGGAAGGGTTAAAGCTATTAGGTTCTGATTAAGGAAACATTAATGAGTTTACAACCACCTGAGTGTTTACAACCACCTCGATGATAATAAATTCAGGCACATGGAAAATACTTCATAATATAAGATTTATGTAGATTTCATGGTGAATATATCCAGAGTAATTTGTATAAACTTGCAAGAATTATGCATCCCTCTCCTGTTCACATTAGCCTGTAAGTAATGGTGGGTAACTTCAAAACAGCTGACTGGGATGGAGGCAAAAAATTAATTTCTTCTTTCTGATCTTCATGTATATTCCTAAAGATAATAAAATAATTGCTGTAAATCATGGCCCAAGACATTTCCCATTAAATCTCAGTATTAAAAATGAAGGCGGTGACAGCAATAACTTCATCCCTTGCTGAAGATTTTGTTTTATATAACTTTATTTTGCCCAAAGTTTCACAAGTCAGATAAAGAATGGAGAGGATTGTAGCCAGTGCTAGAATGATCATGGGGTAACGATGATGATGATGATGATAATAATAATAATAATAATAAATCCAGACATTCTCAGGTGTGTGCCCAAGGACCCACCTTCACTGACAAGGAGTGAGAATCTACTTGAATAAAACCAGAAATTGAGCAGGTTCCTTTGCCAAGCCATGGCCACAGGTCAATGCTTGTGCCACCAGGACAAAAGAGGCCAATTCTCAGGCACAGCCACCAGGACTGGGGGTTGTAATGATTTGGCTGCTCCCACGGGAGGCTCCAGCCTTGTGGAGGAGTGTCAGGAATTGTGAATGATCCTCGTTCTCAACTGCTTTTCCTTGATTTGCATTTGCTTCCGAGCTGCTTAACCACGGGTAGATTATTTCAATTTTCCTGGTGAATAATGCATGAGGGTGTATAAGTGGATGTTCCTTGGCTGAGTGGGCTGCAGATTAGAAGTGTCAGCTCCTTTGCAGCATTAATGTGCATTTCTTTCTCAGGTTAAAGCTGGAGAGAACCTAGAGATGCTTTTTTTGGAGAACTCCTACAAGTGCCAAAATATTGGCAATGTTTGCTTTTTCTCTTCTTTTCCCCTTGACTACCTGTTATTTGAATGAAAAAGCCAGTTGCCAATTTTCCAGCACAAGCCTATTTTCCTTGGGACTCCCCCTCAGGATTTTAATGCCACATTGTTGTACCTGCTGCTTGAGCTTCTGGAAACTATCAGGAACAGGAGGGATTTATTTATTTATTTATTTATTTATTTCTCTGTCACTCCTGTCAGCTCAGAACACTGATTCCTTCTGACTCCTTCTTCTTGCTCTCTAATATGTCCCAGAGGGATAATTTGGAGTATCCTTCCCTGCTCTAGCAGCCTTGGGGCACAGATAGAGGCAATTCTTTTGTGTAACATGTGGAATGTTTCATGGGGGTAGAGGTGAACACGTTAAATGCTGTAATAATTGAAATAACATTTCAACCCACCATGATCCCCTTATTAGAAAAACCTCTGCAAATTTTTCCTTTATTAATTTATTAAGGGACATTTAAATATCTTACTGTACTCTTGTTTCTGTCCTGGATTATGCATATATTTTCTTCTTTTACAACTTATTTGAGAAATACCCTTTGATGCTCCATATTTCTAGAAACTTAAAGCACAACAGTTGTCCTTGTTTGCTTGTGGTTAGTCTTGTATTTATAGGGCATTTATTCAAGATCATAATTGGATCCCTAAAATATCAAACCTCTGAAACTTATGGGCCCTTCTAAACAAAATATTTAATTGGAATGGTGAAATGTGAGACCTTCCAGGGCTGTTTTAAACATAATAAGTACTTTAGATAATGCTGTTCAATATGAGAGTCCCGTGGGAGTGTGGTTAAAAAGAGCTTCCTAAAATATGGAATCATGCCACTGAACAAAACAGTCTTCTAAACCAGAACTCTTCCAAACTCCCCAGCTGTAACAATATCCCTTGGAATTACAGACATCCAGACACGAACTGTAGCAAAGTATATTGTAAAATAATGCTTTCAAACTCAGCTTAGCCTGATGTTTTGTAAGATAAGAGATTGAAGGCGAGTGAAACTGTATGGGCTGCTTAGTAAACAAGGCACTGAGTTGTGCAGCTGCTTAAAAAGCAGATACAGATTAATACCTACAATAACAGAATGCAATAAATATTTAAAACCAGTCCAACAAGTATTTTGTGAACTTCTTACAGTATTTGATGCTGAAAAATTGCAGGGAAAATCCTCAGGCTCTTTTCAGGTTGTAAAATACAAATTCTGCAAACCCAACCAAAGAATAACAGAGAGGAAGCAGGGAAACCATGTTGAGGTTGTGATTTAAGTTTGAAATAATTCCAGCACGTGCTTTGTGAGCTCTTTTTGTGCCAGTGTTGCTGCACTGCCAGGGCAGGGGTGTCTTGTCCCCCACTGCAGATGTTGGTCCCTGACCTGCACATTTGTCACTCAAAGCAGCATTTCTTTGCTCTAGGTATATCACTAAGATATTCCAGGCTTCCAAGTCCTGTGCCACCTTGCTGTGCCAGCCTTAATCCCATTTAATGCTCTTCCCTACCTTCCAGTCCTTCATCATTTCCTCATTTCATGCTCAGAGTGATGGGGACAGCAGAGCAGGAAGAACTAAGAGGAAGCAAAGTTTCTTCCTCATCTCCTTTAAATGTCTGTCCTGTCCACTTCTCCATTTTCAAATCATGCCACCAGAAGAGCTTTGCTTTTATGGCTTTCTGCTTTCAAATACTCCCCTGAACATGGGATTCTGACACTTAACTTCTTTTTGATGTTGCCTTCGTTCCTTTGCCCTTCTTAAAGGATCCAGCTTCCCATATCCAAGTAGAAGTCCCTGGAACCCGTTGCTGTCAGGTAAGGGTTAAACCATGGTCATTTCTCTGTTTGGGGGCAGAAGTAGAAAGGTCTGATTTTGGTGCTCTTGCTCCTGGTAAAGGTAAAACAAAGACACATGGAATACCTCAGGAGCTTTCCCTAAAGGAAAGGCTTCACAGATCTGTTGACTTGAGCTGAACTTGGGGGTAAGTAAAGAGAATTTCTAGGAAGAAATTCTTCCCTGTGAGGGTGGTGGGGCCCTGTGTGACAGCTGTGGCTGTCCCTGGATCCCTGGAAGTGTCCAAGGCTTGGATGGGGCTTGGAGCAACCTGGGCTTGTTGAGCGTGTCCCTGCCCATGGCAACGGAGTGGAACAAGATGTTCTTGAAGATTTCTTCCAACCCAAACCATTCTATGATTCTGTTAAAAATTTCAGGCTGAGAATGACTCCAAACTCCACATTTGGGCTTGAGAACCTTGGCAAGGTGGATGGAAAAAAGTGGTTTTAGTATGTTCATTGTGATTAATAGAATAATCTTCCTAAAATGTTTTATATTGCACCAATATATACAAAATAATTTATCTCAAGAAGTGATGAAATGCTGCAAGACCCCAGTCCCTGTGCCAAAAGGACTGTGACTTCTTGAGATGTTTGGGAATAAACACTCTCTTCTTTTAAAAGTGGTGTTACTGTCAGGAGTACTGGATATTTAGATTGTCAAGGAAAAAGAATGCAGTTGAGCACTTTGTCTCCCAGTTTTCTTGCAGATGATACTTCAGCAAGGATTCTGTGTGCAGGTAGACTGCTCCATGTGGTCCTACCTTCCTTTTTATCTGGGAAAATCACTAAATGTGCAGCAGAAAAAGGACAGCTGTGGTTAGAAAACTTCTGCATAAAAAGGGAAATTTTATTTCCATGAATACAGATAGGATTTTTTTTCCAGGCTCTTTTAATGGAATGGGTTATTACTTAATATACAGATTTATTTTATGTTGTTTCAATGTATTGATGTTTTAATGTGATTTGCAACAACTCCAAATTTCACTGAACACTGTAGGCTGGAATTCTTTGTAATTCTTAAAAAAAACCTCCTTATTTTTTCATCAAAGTCAACAGAATTTGGGCATTTTGGTCATCCCAGCTTTGGAATTTAATTGAGCCAATGGTCTTGATGATGCTCTGGCTTTTGCAAGGTGTCTGCACGAGCCATGCAGAATTCCAGGGAGGATGGCTGTAGAATATACAGGCTCAAATTTATTCCTGTAAAATGTTTATCAAGAACACTTCAGATGAGGAAAGCTTACATAAAGAATTCCTGTGGTATGCCTACAGCAAGCCCACTTTTCCATGGACATGTGTCTGGACATCTGGGAATGTACATATCCATTTCTCATGGTGCAGTGAGTGACAGAAGCCATTTTAGAGTAATTAAGTTCTCAAAACTTGGAAGAAAATCCTTCCAATTCTCTAGAAAAGAATAGGAAAACTGAGATTTTCCAGGGTGCTGAGTAGCATCAAAAGCATAAAGGGAATGTTAAACATACTTTGTGATTTTTTAGAGGTATTTGTGCTTCTGACACTTTAAATCCACTTTATCACTTTGTGGATCTGAGTTCCAGAAGCGAATGGGACTCGGTGTTTGATTCTGGAACAAAGGAATTCTTTCCAGAATTTAAATGCATGTTGGAGCATCAAAAGTCCCACTCAGAGTTCTCTTAAAACCCAAATAAACTTTTAAAATCAGCAGGGATGGATTAACCAGTATATCTTCCATCATGAGTGTAAGACAAGATTCAGGTTCCTTGTTTTACTTGGTGCTTGTGCAGTAAATTTTAGTGGAATAAATCATACATGATAACTGTTGTGTATTATAGTTTAATTTGCTTCTCTATTGTTTGGAGATAAGTCACTTAAACTGGGGAGAGACATTCAGTTGGAAAAAAATGAATTATTACCACTTGTGACTGTTATGCCTGAAAGAAAGAAATAATTTCTCAGTGTGTAGTCCCATGTTGCTATAGGAAATTGTCAGGATGTGGATTCCTCTGGACTGGTGTTCATGAAGAGTGACAGTGCCTGGAAACTCCAGTATTGATAGGGCTGACAGCTTTTAATTTGCCCCTGCAGCCTTGACCCATTCAAAGGTGTTCAGATATTTCAAATAGCACCTTTCTTGATTTTGGAGAAGATGAGCACAGCCTGGAGAAGAGCTTGGTGAAGCCAGTGTTTTAATGAAAATATTTCAGTTTGTCCACCCTCTGAATTCCTGTGCAGTGTCCTCTGCTCTTTGCCCAAGGTTGGGAGGCTGTTCTCCATCCTGGAGTCCTGGTGGTGAATCCCCAATCTCCTGCCATTGTATACTCATGGTTCCCTTTAGAATTTTCTCCACCAGTCCTCCCCAATGTATTTTCAATGCATTTAATGTTATTTCAGCCAAAGTGGTGCTGTGCTGTAACAGGAATGTTTGCAGCCTTCCCTCCGAGCCCCACCTAAGCTGAAGGTAGTTTTCCATGCTGTTTGATTAGATTTTGTGTTTCTTGGTTTAAAATTATAATGCAGCGGCCTTGGAGATTTTTTAAAAATTTTTATTCAAACTGTGGCGAAATGAGGAATTACAGGTTGTCAGAATCAAATTGTGCTGCTTTTCCTACCATGGTTACAGGCTTTGTAAAGGAATGTATAGGTGTACCTGCTCTGGTTTTATTAGAAGCTGGAAATTATCATGAGGACTGCTTAGCTCTGCTTAGTTTTATGACATTTTTCTGTTCTTGTCAGAAGCTGCCATGGCAATTGCTTAACAAGGAATTAAAATCTCAGGGGTTCCTAATTCTACTCCATCTTTAACAGATAAACTGTTCATAAACACACAGTATGTGGCATCACCTTTCATCTATAAAAAAAGGCACTGAGAGCTGCTCTAATTCTTAAAAGGGTGAATTTGCAGAGGAATTCATACAAAATATTGAAAATGAAAAGCTCAAAACAGGTTAGAAAACCAATCTGCAGAACTGCTGGTCCCACTTCCACTAATTGATATTTGTTTGCCAGCTTTGAGCTGATCTAGGCTTGACTTGTCTGGTGGTTTAGCAATTCCCTGAGCCCAGCAAGCTCTTAGATGAGCCCTCCCTGTCTCAGGACACACAGTGATGAGCTGTGCCCCTGTCCCAGGCATCCCTGGCTGATGGAATGTGAGACCCTCTGGTTTAATTAGCACAGCTTTGAGTCAGCCCCCAAAGGAAGGAGCACAGCACTTGCCTGAAGTGGATTTTGTCCCCTCCTTTTCCATGCCAAGAACTGTAACAAATGGAAGGAGAAGGATGAGCCTGGCAGGAGCCAATGGAGGCAGAGTTTCACAAGGCAGCATTTGGCCCCACTGAGGCTGGGGAGTCACAAATCCTGCTCAGTTATTGAAAACAAGTGACAACTTTCCAGTAGCGGCTTCCAAGCTGTGAGGAGCCTCCTGCATTTTCAGGAGCTGCTCCCTGGCAGTGAGGGAGGTTACACCAGGACACATCTTTTGATATCCTGTGACATTATGCAATGCACCCATCACGTTGCATCATCGTTGAAATGCTGTTTGGATCATGTCTTTGCCTTGCATTAAAGCTTAATGACAAAACATTTGAAATTGTACCATGAGAACAAACTGATTCCTACCAGCTTCCCTTCTCTACTGGTTTGAAGAGCTTGGCTAAATAGAGATGGACACATTTCATCTTGGCTTTTTTTTTTTACCTTTTTAATCTTCTCAGTGTTTATTTTTCAGCATTTAGGTGGAAAAATAAGATTTCTTAAAGAGGTGGAGTAGTACAACAGCCAGTTGAATCTTATTTTTCTTTCTTACTCTTATCCTACAGAGTTTTGCGTGGGTGTTTGCATCCTGTTTAGCCTTCCACCTCTCATTTCAGTTTTCCTTTGGGAGACTTTTTGCACATTCCAGTGCCCCTCATTGTTTAAACTCTAAATCAGTAACATTTTGATGCCATGGAAATACCTAATAGGATCACCAAATCAAAATAAAAAAATAAATTTTAAATTTTTTTTTTATGTTAGTCCTTTTATGCTTGAGTGGAGACAACATTCAGGACAGCATCCAAGCTCCCAGGTGATCACAGCAAGTCAGAGGGTGCTTTGGTACAAATTCTCCTTCTGTGGGTTTTTTTTTGCCACTTCTTTGGTGGTTTTTTACTCTGCTCTGTGTTTCTCTCCATGTTAGCTTCTGTGCAATGCCTGTGGGGAATTTCAGCAGTGAAACAGCATCAGTGAATAATTTAAAATAGGTAGAGTCACTTTAGTGTGATTTAATAATTAAAAATCCCTTTTAAAGACCAAGTCAGCTCCACAGAGAGCTGGGGTAGAGAATGGAGAACCTTTGTTGGAGAGCTGGTGGCTGTGGCCAGGAGCCCTGAAGTTTATGGATTACCACGAAATTGTCACCTCTGACAGCTACAGGAAGGTCCTCTCAAGCAGCTTGAAAGTCTCTGGTGGCTTGTTTACTTTCTTATTTCTCAGTAAATTCAGACATAAATGATCATTGCACCTTCAGACTGTTAAAACAATACCCCCTTCTTCTTTCCATTGTTCTCTTCTGGATAATTGTTTAATGATGCAAATTAATAACTTGAATTTGTAATTTTAAAAAAGGAAATATTGTTAAAAACCTAAGCTTTCTATGTAAAATGTGGAGTTTTCTTGCTGTGGACATGCACACACATATAGAGTTAAAAAAGCCTCTGGCTAGCATTTTATTTTCCACATCCATAGGTATAAATCCCTGAGAAAACCAGTGTAAATTGGGATGTTAGCTTTGGATTACAAACAGCTTCATTTAGGGAACCACGCAGAGAAAGGTATTGCCTGAGGAGGTGAAAATATTTTATTTCCCTGAGAAAACAATGTGGTTGCTATGGGACAGAAAATGATCTAATGATGGCTTTCACAGAGACATGCAACTGGACAGCATTAGAATATTCAAACCACAGTGGGCAAAAATGTTGGTTTTTCCAGGATGTATTTGTGGAAGATTTTTCTTAGTGCAGGTCTGGATACTTTGAAAAAAAAATGAAGAAGTGTTTTTTTTTCCATAGGGTATAATTTAATTGGTTGGTTTTGTTTTTGTTTTTTTTCTTTCCAGTCCTCCTACAATATTCTACAAATGAAACATTTTTATTTAATCCAGCTGCTTTTAAATACACATGGAGAGAATCCTAGGCCTTCTCAGTGCTGAATGATGATGTTTTGAGGGATCACCAAGTACAAATAATGCAGGGGGTTTTGTGTGTGTGGCAATATAATGAAAAATCTAGACAATGAACAAAACTAATGAATTTAACTACAATTAAGCACCATGTGATGAGGGGCATAGAAATGCCAGATCTGTACAGGTATTTGGTGCCTAATGCTGTAAAAAGGTACATTTTAGAATGTTTGGGGGGTTTAAAACTGGTTTTAAGCCTGTGCTGCAGTGCAGTTTGTCTTTCAGAATTCAATTAAATGGACTTAGAAGACTCCTTCAGTGGTGAATCCAGAAATCACACATGAGCCATGTTCCTTTTTACTGCTTGGTCTGGGAATACACACAACTGTGCTTGCTGGAATTTGCTCTAGCATGAAAGTGCTTTTGTTACTTACATGAATTACTTACCACTTGGACTCTTCTAAATATTTTAATGTCCTTCCCAGCTTATTAAGGACACTAATTTTTAATGCCTGTAGATTAGTAATGAGTAAGTGCCTTCCTAAAGAAATTGCTCTGTTCTTGAAGGAAACAAAACCTAGAGTTGTTTTATAATACTTGTTCTCATTCCTTTCATCACTTTATTTCCCATACTTTCTTGAGGACCTTAGAGGTCTTTATTATCCAAAGAAATTTCTGCTGTGGTCATGCTTGAAAGTCCCACTAGCTGTGTGTGCCTTGCATGACTGCATGCAAAAATTGCTGCTTTAGATCACCCCGCTTTTGGCATGAATAGCTGAGGATGTCATCTTGCAGTGTGATCAGTCTGCTGGGATCCTCCCAAATCCCCTGGGAGTTCCTAGCAGGTAGTGTCAAGCTAGGTAAGTCCTGCTCGTGCTAATTAAGAGCTTTTCCTCAGTGTGCTGTGTTTTGGAAAGTTCCTGAAGCCCACAGACCAGGGACAGGGACCATTTGCTGTTGGGCACAATGGTGATTTCTGCCCCTGATGTGTGCCTGTGCCTGTTTGCTCAGAAATACCCATCTGTGATTATCACTATCAGTATTAAAATCCTGCCTTGTTTGGATTTCCTTTCTCCTTTTCCATTCATTTTTGTGTTGTTCAAAACTGTTCCCTAAATTTTGCCTTAGATTCCTGTTGAACTACTTCAGCCTTGCCTCACAGTGTCCTTCCTCAGCTCCTTCATTTCTGCAGCAATGGTGTCATTTTCTACCAGCCAGTTTTCCTGAACTTTCTCCCCTTACACTACTTTTGTCTGCAGTTAAATGTTTATGGGGTCCATTCATCACTGCTAACACAGTCCCTAGACCCCGGGGTTTCTTTTCCCTTCTGCTTTTCTCCTGTATGTGTTTGCATGTCCTTTCTTGGCACAGCTCCCTGTTAGTGAAGATGTGTTTCTCACCTGGCATTAGTGTTGGGAGGTTTGTTCTGTCCCTGACTTTAGGCACCACCTGCTCTGGGTACGTACTGAAAATGCAGAATACTGAGAGATGTCAAGGTGTAAAAGCCAAGAAAATGATCCTAGTTGGGAGACAGCTGCATCCCCCTCTCCTTTTTCCTGTAGTGGAGAGTGGCAGGAGAAATAAGAAAGATCAATTGGAATTACAAAGGTTTTTCCAGCCAGAATAGTGCATAGCAACAAAATCCCTGGGAGTTTACCCTTTGAGGAACACAGATGAAGGTTAAAATTGGTCAGGGAGGCTCAGTTAGTAAGATTTGAAACCCAAATCTGCACTGAGGCAGAGTAAGGTGTTGGTCAAGGGAGAGAATCTGGGGCTTGCTTCTGATGTTATTTACCACTCAGCAACACCTATTTGCAGATAAGGCTGTCCATTCCTGGCAGTTTATGATCAGAAAATCTTCTGTAATCTCTTCTAGTTATCCTACAAAGGTCCATTTCTCTGGTTCTGGAGCAGTCCTGGCTTGCATCATTCATATGGTCTATTTATTTCCTGACTGAAATTCCAGTCTCTTGAGAGTCCAGAGCAAAACAATAAATCACCTTTATTGGGGTTGGGATTTAAACAACTGTGTCTTTCCCTTTATTCATTACTTAATAAGCCATAGAATAAGAGGTGCCTCTGTCCCAGTGTCAGAACTGTGTGACTCTCACTAGATCCTCATAGCCTTCATCATCTCTCCTACATAAATGTAAATCACAGCTTACTCCTGCATCTTCATTATTTCCTGCATTGCTTTTGGCTCTGGAATGGCTTGATTAATCCTTAAACTGGTGTTCAGACCCTGAGTGAGATGTCAGGGGTTGCATTTCCCTCCCTGGTGCAGCACTGGGGTGTTTGCTGCCTCCTGCCTCGTGTGCTACTGACAGGCTCTTCCCTGAGTCACTGATCTGACAGCAGTGACCCATCTGCACTTGCTCCACTGGAAACTCCTCCAGATTATATCTGCCAGATTTGCTGGGAACCACTGGAGTTTTAGTGTGTTTTCTTCCTGCCTTCCAGTCCTTTCACCTCCACTTATACTTTATTTCTTGATCTCAGATGTGTCCTGTGAGCCCCCTTTATTTCTTCCCCTTTTGTGCAAATAGTTCCTTTGATTTTCCTTCCCAACATAAAGTGAAGCATGGTCTTAGCCAGGGAGAATTAGGGTGAGTCATCTCTAAATTTCTTGCCAAATCCTTGGCCAGGAAAGATATGTTAAAACTCTATGGAAAAGTTACTTGAGAGGATTCTATAGAAATATCCCATAGCTTTAAAATTTCCATATATTCTGTTTTACCACCCTCCACCAGTCACCACCCAGCTGAGGGAATGCCTTTAGGCTTTTCCTGATCCCCAGTGAGAACTTGACACAGGGGATGGGAATAATCTCTGTGTTTCTGTCCCCTGTTGTAACAGAGGTGTCCTGGGGACTGTGGTCACTTCTCTGTTGTTTCTAGCAGTGGTTCCTCAGAAGCCAGAGCTGCTGGGAATGGCTGCAGGATTGTTCCCAGTTCTGGTGTCCACTGGTGGAGCTAAGATCTGGGTATTTCCTTTGGTTTAGGTCTCTAGCAAACAAAAAAAATATTGCAAGTGATTTGAATTCACTTCTCAGCTGAAGCTTCCTAATGTAATATCTGAAATGCATATTTGATGTCACCCTGTTTTAATGTGTTCTGTCCTATCCCCTTTTTTCTCTGGATACACAGGGTATTCTTCGTGCACTTATTTTTGTTTATAAAGATGCACAGTTCATTCCTGAAACAATTCATGCCTGAATTGTGCCTTGAATTTGTGAGTGCAGTCATCATCTTAATTTAGATGTGCTTCTGTAGATGGCCACAGACTGGATCCTAGGTGGCTGATGCCAAATGATCCTTCCTCCAATGAAGGTGCTGCTGGACACATGGAATAGTCACACCACATGTAGAGGTGACACCAAAGTGGGAATGATTCCTCTCCTAAACACACTCTGCAACTACTCAGAAACATCAAGAATCTGCATCTGAGATGCTGTGACTTAGTAGAGAGCAACAAAATGCAGTTCCCATATTCATACAGTTCCTCTCCTTTCTCTGATCCCATTCTTTTTTAGGGATGTGCATTAGCACTATTTGCATCACTTCTTGTCGGGAAGAAAACAGAGTTATTTTGAAACTTGAACACGGAAGTCAAATTTCATTGTAGTAGTCATGATGTCCGGGGGTGGGACTGCCAAATAATATCCAGAACTCTTCTCTTTTCTTAGTAATGTCTTGGATGTCAGCCATGCATTTTCCACTGAATTAATGAACAGCAGATCTATGCCAGGAACATAAGAATAGATGGCACTGCTTCTGAAATAGTTTGTACATAAAAATTACTTTTTGATGATGGGTTTAAAGCCTGCACCTTCTTTATTCTTTCAATTGATCTTGTTTACCTGCTCTGGCTTACTAACCTATTTAACAACAGTCCTTTTTTTGTATTCTTGTTACATAAAACCTAAACCCAGCTGTCAGCACAAACCATAATCTGCTGGAAGCATCAAGAAACAGGATGGGGGAAAAGAAGTCTTCCCTCAGCATCTTCAAATATTGCAAGACCCACGTGATGTCGTGAAGCAGAAGTGGGGATAGTATTGTGGCATCACTTAAATCATTAATCCACCTCAAAACCCCTTCAGTGAGCAAGCTTTCCTTTCTCAATGGGACTCAGCACTGAGAACATTATAAATGCTGCAAACACCTACATATTTGTACAGAGATAACCCCCTGCTTCAGCGGATACAGGCTTTTTTTATCCTTTCTTAGTTATACCAGCATGATTCATTAGCAGTTATTTTTGAGATGAAGAAATGTAGGCTACTAATACAATTTAAAATGCTGTTATTTTAATGAATAAGTCAGCAATGTTTTAGTTTCTATTTAACACCAAATGTCTAAATGGAGCTAAGGATAGCGAGACAATTATCATCTTAAATTATTGGGTTTTATCTTTTAAAGATCCTCCTTAATAACATGACTTTGGATAGAGCTTGCAATCCCCTATTTAGGAGAGAAGATATTTTGGGGGGTGAATGGCTGTGTGTCTCCCATCTTTAGCAGAAAAGGCAACTGGAAATTTGCAGTGGGAGAATCTCTGCTCAGGTAACCCACATGTGCCTTTTATCAGAAGTGTTAGTGTGAATTACTTGGTTCTTAGGTCCATTTTGGGACTGAGATGATGAGAATAAGAGCAGAGGAAGAATTCTTGAAAGTCACTTAGATAAGAGGGGAATAACTGTGCTGAGGATAATGTGGGGTACCATAATGATGGGTCTCACTAGCTCCACGTTTGAGAAGCAAAATCTACAGTCACAGAAATGCTTTTTGCTTTCTACACTCACAACCCCCACCAGGATTCTCTCCCTAAATTCTCTTCTCACTCCTTGCAGATTCCTGGGCTTCAGGGAGGCTGCAGAGTCAATAATTCAGTTCTCTTGGTGCTTAGTTTCTGGCTTACCAATGCTTCTGCCAGGATAAAAATGGGCTCTGCTGTAAAATGAGAATGAAAGTGGCAATGCAGGTTTTTGTCATTAAATACCTCATAAAGTGGCAGTACCTGTGGGAAGCCAGCCAGCAGAGGGAAAAGCTCCCAGAGTTTAAATTCCTTTGCTGACATCTCAAGCACAGTTTTGTCTCCTCAGTAAAATGCTGTGTTCTTTGCTCCATGAAAGGATTCCCCTCAAAAGGCAATAAGCCAGTAAAAATTTACAGTAATGTTGTATTTACTGCTTGATTGTTCCCTCCTCTCTCCACAATTAAACTTTGGGTTATTTCCACTATTGTTATGCATTGAAATGTTGCAACCTCCCATGAATTTTCCTCTTCTAGATGCTGTTTTCTTGTGTCCAGCTCCTCTTCTATCCCCATCCATTTGTCTTGGTTGCCAGTTTTATGTAATTTTGCCATGACGTGGTATCTTCCAGAAATTCTCTCTCCTGGCCTACTCTTACATGTTATTTATTTCCTGTTGAATCTAGGTGGCAGGAAGATTATCCTTAGGGAATTGGTGAGGAAAGCAGTGAAAGGCAAATGTAGCAATGAGAAGAAGAGAAAATGAGATTGAAAAATGGCAGTGGAGGACTTAGATTTAGGAGTTGGAGAAGAAGGAGGAGCTGGAGCTAAAAGAAAATATTCTGAATTTCTTTCTTTGCTGTTTTCTTGCCCTACCTGCCTTGGCTACCTCACATTCATGCATGAACTTTAACATCTGACCAGTTATATATTTTGAAACATCTACAAGAGTCCAACCTTTTTTTTTTTCCCCCATTGAGAGCAATATCCACTTTTCAGTTATGAAAATGGTGTTATTCTAAATAAAACTGACATGATCCACCAACACTTTCAGAAGCACAGATGCTTTGTCCCACTATTTACTAAAGAGGTTCACACTTAGATTAAAGCAGTGAAATCAAATCACTGAATAAAGCTTGAACAACATAATGATTTAAGGAATTCATGGGGAGCTTCTGGTAGGAAGAAAGTTACACCAAGGCAAAATTAGATTGTTTTCTGCCCATCACAGGACACGGATGCACTGTGTGCAACCCAGTATTGGTGCAATTGTTTTGCTGAGCATCTTGTGTGCTTTCATTTGTCCTTGTTCTCCTCTGCAACCACAAATTCAAGTGCTGCATCCGAGGCCCATCAGTGTCAGACTTAGCAGAAGAGTCTTTGTTCCAGGAGCCACCAGCCATGAAGTTCTCTCTCTGAACGACACTGCTTTGTTATTATTTTTTCTTTCCAGCACAAACTACGTGGGCTGGGGATATGCACAGCCCCCTGATGTTAGGTGATATTTTTTCCCCAACTCAATGTATACATAATGCCAGGAATGAAATTAATTTGTTTTGTGCTTCAGTCCTTCTGAGTGCTGCTGCATCAGGACAAGGTTTCCTGGTGTGTTGTTAGTGGGGAAAATTGCACCGTCCTTTCTCCAGCTTGTTTAGAGAGCAGAAGAATTTGTAGTGGGATATCATTATATTTGATTCCTATTTTCTCTCTTGTTGTTGGAAGTAAAAGAATGCAGCTTCAGGGGTTCACACTTGACTGCTTTCAGTTCAAGTTGATAGTCTGAGCTAAATGGATCCTTCTGCCCAAACACTGGTACAAGTTGTTAATCTCTTGCTTCAATGACACTTGTAAGGAGCTGGTTACTCAGAGTTTGCTGCTTTGCAAAGAGGAACTGCTCTGGAGGAGTTCTACTTCCTGATGAAAACACACCTTGAAATAAGCCCAGTTCATATTTAAAGAAATCAATTACGACAAGTAGTTTTGTGTTTTATTGACTGCAAATCACCCATTGCCTTTTTCTGAAAGAGTTCACAGGAACTGTTTACTTTTTAAAAGATTGTATTTTTCCTCATCTTCACGGCCAGCAGAGAAAACTCTTTGTTATCAGGGTGCACAAATGGATGGAGGATAGGCACAAATATTTATTGTAGTTATTTGTATTATTCAGAGTAAGAGTGGATGTTACTTTCAACCCAAACACGAATAACAGAAATGAGGGGCTGTGAGTGCTCTGGGAGTAGAAAACCTTGAGAAAGCCTTGTCAGAGCTGGCCTTCCCATTCCAGGGAGAATGTTCTCCCCAACCAGAATACAGACAATGCACAGCTTTATTTGGATAAGTTGCTTCTTTTAGCAATGTACCTGTTAGAATGAAAGCCAGCCAGCCATATTTTATTCGGATTGGCTGCTTTCTTCCACATTACTGATAGATTTCAATCATGTTTTGAAATTCCCCTTCAGCCATTGGAGCTTTCTCTCATTGCTTTTGCTTTTTTCTCTCTCTTCAAGCTGCTGCTTGCAAGACATTTCCCTCATTACTGGCCATTGTTTCCTCTTCGATTCCAGCCTTTCACTGAGAATTGGAGGGTTTCATTTCCCCACCTTTTAACCTTCTATTGTTCTGCACCCCTGGCCTGGATTCCTCACACAAAGCCACCTCTCATCCTTGGGGACAGAAGTTTTATTTCTGTTCTCAGGTAAATTCTGATCTATGTATCTGTATTGCTGCAGGCAGAGCTTCAGATATTTGCAGATATTGCCACGTTGAGCCTGGCAATTTTTCTTTTTGAATCTTATTCAAGCTGTTCTGGATCATAATTTCTCCACTGAGTACCTTCCAACCTCTCAGAGAGATGTCAGAGATTTGCTCTGACATGTAGCAAGTTTTGAAGCAATACTTAGCAATTTTAAAATGTGATTTAACCAGAAGATCCTCTGTCTTTCCTTGATGTGTGAGCATCTGAAAGTAAAGCCCTGAGGTGAACTGGTCTCCCTTCTCAGGCTCATGCAGCTCTTTGAATGCTTTCCTTGCATTGCTGCTGTAATCTTAGTGAGGGCTAATTTATAATCATCTGGATATGGCAAAAAGAAAAAGGAAAAAAAAGGGATTGATTTTCACTTCCTGTGATTTTAATTTAATTTATGTGTGGCAACTGTGGATTCATCAACTTTTAAATTCCTTTGGGATGTGCCATCAAACACATCCACCTCCTATGCTTTGAGTAAGTGCAGTATAAAATGAGTGAAGTGTCTTCTGCTGAACTCTGTGGTCAGATCTCTCCACCACACGAGAAATTGCCTCTGGTGAAGCCATCCCCAGAGCTGTGGCTGAGCCCAGAGCCTTTCCAAGTCCTTGTTGTTGGTTTTGCAGGAAGTTGTGGGCAGGTTCTGGGTTCCTTGGCCCCTGTCACAGTGAGCACAGCCCGGGAACGGCGGTGCCGGGTGACGGAAGGGCTGTCTGGCACATGGCTCTGCAACTCCCACTGCTATTTTTTTTGCTTTCTTTTTCTAATTGATAACTCCTGCCATCTGTTCCCGAGCCATCCCTCTGCTGTCCTTTCCCACACACAGTCTCCTGCCCTGTTCCACCTTTAAGCTCAGGCTGAGTGCCCCAAGGCTACTGCCAAGAGCTGGTTGATACCAGGGGTAGCTGGGTGCTAAGATGCTGCTGACAGAGATATAACACCAGGTCAGCCCAGGCTGGGCTCTCCCAGCAGCATTTCAGTGGGCTCAGATGCTTCTCTCTCTGTGCTGCTTTAACTGCAGCTCCCTGAGCAAACTCTACAGATTTTTTTAATTCAGCAAAATAAAAAAAAACCAAACCAACCCTTTGCTTTATAAAATCGGTTTAATTGTTGCTCTGAGGTGGAGTCCTTTTGAATCTGTCACACCTGCCTGGGTTCATGATCACCTTGTGGCTTTCTGGGACAAGTCAGTAATCTAGAAGCAGTGTAGCAGCCTAGAATGTTGTGGATTTTTTTTTTTTCTTTCCCCAAGAGCCTTTATGTTCTTTCCAGTCTATATTTGAATCTCTCTTTTCTTGTCTAACTCTCCATTTGGTGGCTTAGCATATGGGAAGCCTGTTTTATAGTGCAGAGAAATGCATTTCTACATGCTAAGGACTGAATTTTTAACAAGAACCTAGATGTATGTACCAGCTAGAGGGATTTTTCTGACAGGAGCTCCAAAATGGACAAAATCAAGAAAGAACAAGTCATGGTAACCGTAGCTGTGGTTGACCATTATCTAAGAAGCCTTGGACCTTCAAGGTGTGTTGGAGGGCTGATTAAATAAGAACTTTGGGCATCTAAGTGCCTAAAAATAGGTCCTCGAGAGTGTAAGTCACTGATTTTCCATAGATTCCTAATGGAGGTTATGGATTTAAACACCCATAAAAATTGGTGTTACAAATGCACAAGGAATGCTCATCAAAATTAACCTGAGAACGCTGGTTTTGGTTTCTGTTTGAGGTGGCCTTTTCCTCTCAGAGACATCCCCATGTGGAACTCCACATGTTTTTCTGAGCACCTACCAAAGGAGCAGGGAAATAAGGGTTTGCCTCACCTCTATTTGGAAGGTTCCCCATGATTTTTAGATTAAAGATGCTAATGGCTTGTGGGTTATATTATGCTTGGGCATAGGCACAAAGAAATTATTAAGTTTTTGTCCTGAGGTGATAATACCAAGGCTACAGTTGTGAGGCAGAAAATCTTTCAGGAAGGAGTGGAAGCTGCTGGAATATTTTCTTTTTTTAATTTCCCAGCACCAAAACTTCTGTTCAAATAAACAAATTCTAATAAGCTGTTAGTGAAAATGAGAGAAGCTCAAAAAGTGCAGCTGCAAATGTTCGCTGACTTCCTTGATTGTCACATTTTCCCATTGTACAATAGTGGTTATTGCAGGAGGCTCTGCCTTGTAGGAAGAAATTATGTTTCCTGCGTTGTGGGAAAGGCAGACAGTTAAATGGAATAAAATGATCACTCATCAGGTGATCTCTCTGATGCTGTAGGTCTGAAAGAGTTCTCACCATTTCCACAAAACTTAATAATTTCAAGTGACTTTCATATTTTGGATGTTTTTATAACACTGATTAGAAACCTCCAGATGATGAAATGTTACAGCTCCGGCAAGAATCTAATAAAAATCCCCCCTGGGATTGATTTTGATTGACTACAGTTGCCTGTCTGTTTTTATTTTACTGTATATGAACAGACAGGGATGAGCAGGGTTGAGTTAACCCTTCCCTGGCCTAATTACTGTCCTGGGGCTGTTGCTGTTTTCCACCACTGACACCCAGAGAAAGGAAAAAGCAGTTTAAGGGTTCCATTAACACTCACAGTTCCTTTGTGTTTTGTAGCTCCAAATATAATCCTTGGATGGGGGCCTTGGATGAAGATATTAGAAAATGGAACCCACACAGGGTGATAATTCAAATTAGTGGCACAGCCCTGGTGGAGCAGTTCTTGGTCTGGAAATTATATTGATTCTTCTGTGCAGCTAATTAATGCACATATTTATAAATTAATGGATACAAGTTTGAAGTTGTTCTTTAGGAAGCCTTGCATCTACGAGAATTCAAGAAGGTTTTTTCCTGTCAAATAAAGTTGTTTAGTGCTGCACATGTGCTGTGTCTATTTCCTCTGGTAAGAGTTCCACCTGCTAAGGATAGTTGCTTTCAAAAATAAATTGAACCAAAATGTAAAATTATATTAGGGAAATAGTCTTTTCTTTGTAAATTAAACACTGGGATGTTAAATTAAGTTTAAACTGTTCAATTTATTTATGCTTAGTAATTCTTTTCAGTGCCATGTAACTGTGAGATCACTATGCACACAGACATTAAATCTATTTAAGTCATTTATTTTCTGTCTTTCTTGAAGCACTTTTCTCAGTGAGAAACCCCTTGATTTTCTAAATAGATGATCAGTGCATTAGTGATCGGTGGAGAAGCCTGAAATGGAATAAATATTTATTACCTGTTATATAGTTTATATTATTAGAAGGCAATTTTTTAATGTAGGTTACTCTTTTTGTTAAGACAGTGAATTTCCTATCCTTTGGAATCTTTGTATCATAGATTTAAGTAGATCTGCTTAAAATTTTTGTGATTTTTAGCACCTCCCCCTCCTTCCTATGTGCCTGTTTCAGTTATTTGCTCTTCCTCTGGAGGCATGTTTGCACTGGCAAGCATAGTTATCCCTGAGTTTCTTTTTATTTCAGAATTAGGCCTTTCCAAACTTCTCTGGTTACATCTTGTATTTCCTGGCACCTGCATTGAATTTACCAAACGAGCTTGGTCAATTCTTTTTGGTATTCTTACTCTGTCCAAAAAGAAATATTCCAGCATGATGGAAGGGGAGGGGAGAATAATTGTGCTGGTACCATCCCCTCTGTTTCAAACTGGAATATAGGAATATAGGTTAGAGATTCTGTGTAGTGGCAGCTTTGGCTCCATCCTTAACATTGTGGTCATTGTGTGAAGCTCGGGGCGATTTGTGCTTCTCCTCAGATTGGTTCTTTGGAAGAAAGAAAAAAAAATCTGGAAAAGGGGATAAATAGCAAAAAAGCGAAGAGCAGAAGGGGAAATCCATGGGGAAAGGGAAATAAATAGGGGAAAAGGAAATAAATAGGGAAAAGGAAATAAATAGGGAAAAGTAAATAAATAGCACAAAGTGAGTAAACAGCAACAAGCAAATAAATAGCAGCAAGCGAATAAACAGTGGGATGCTCTGTGCACCGAGAGGCAGCCGTGCAAGTTGAGAGCCAAAGGCAGGTCCCCGGCAGCTCCCAGCCCTGGCCGGGCTTTCCCGTGCCCAGCAGCTGCTCCAGCGCCTCTCCCGCCTGGCAAAGGGGAATTTTTTTGGCCCCCGGAGCTCCCTGGTCCCGCGGCGCTCCCGCACCCGGCGGGTCGAGGAGCGGGAGCAGCGTCTGCTCTGCGGGGCTGTGGCGGCGGCAGGTTCACATGACTAATGCTGGGAGAGATAGCAGGAGCGCTGCTTTCTTTTTTTTTTTTTTTTCTTCCTTCTTCCCTTTTTTTTTTTTTTTTTTTTTTTTTTT
>JBBMKD010000216.1:7242255-7319987 GCA_037834095.1 Argya squamiceps | reverse complement strand
TAGGAAGAAATTCTTCCCTGAGAGGGTGGCAAGTCACTGGAGCAGACCTCCCAGAGAAGCTGTGGCTGCCCCATCCCTGGAAGTGTCCAAGGCCAGGCTGGAATGACCTGGCCCAGGGGAAGGTGTTCCCCATGGCAGGGGGTGGCACTGGATGGTCTTAAAGGTCCCTTCCAAGCCAAACTTTCTTGATTCTCATGAGGCTGTTGTTTCCACAGCAAAGTGTTTGGGATAGGAAGCTGGGGATGCACGGGAAGGGACAGCCTTCCTCTGGAACTTACCCCACAAAAATCAGTGAATGAGGTGCCAACACAGCCTCAGTCAGGGCTGAGCTGCCAAGGATGGCCACCTTCTTCTGGCTGAGAGGGAAACGTGTCCACACCTCTCTTGAAATCTCCACATCCTCCTCCTGCTCCTTCCTGGCATGGCACTTGCTGGGCTTAGAGCCCACGCTGGGGACAAGCAAGGGAGAGGAAAGATCTCTTAAAAAAGTCCTGCACCCCACGTTGCAGCCCTGATTTCCATCAGCGAGCCTGTTGCCTGAGAAGTTCTGCATTCCTTGTGTGGGTTTAATGTGCCATTTCCCTTTTCTCTTTCAGTGAGAGAGAAAATGAATGTATCTTCTGTGCTCGCAGTGAAAGTAGATGCTGGGAGATAACACTGGGAATAGCTGCCACCAGGCTAGGCAGAAACACAGCTTGATTCAAGTGGAAATCAGATGTGTAGCTATAGTTTATAGATCTGGATTGCTTTTATTTTTTTAAAATGGTGATGACTGTTCCTTCACTTACAAGGAAAAAGGAATGGAGCAAAGAGCTGAAATGTGAACGTCATCTTTCCCTGGCTTTCTTTAAACAACTGTGAGAGTTGGCTGAGGTGTCTGGTGCCAACTCCATCACAGACATGCAACCAGAGCTTGCTTTTCAACTCCTGAGTGTGGCTTACCATGAGCAGCACCCCTTCACAGTAATAGAACTCAACAAGGTGAAAGGGGCATGAATTCCAAATGGTGAAGAAGTTACTGCAGGAAAATGGGAGTGTTCCTGATAGGAAAGATCCACTAGGTGTGGGTTTTTACCAGACTTCTGCACCTGTTGACTTACTGGCTCCCATTTTGGTAGGAGACTGGTGAAAAAAGAAAAAAAGGTGAAAACCCAGCAGACCCCAGCCCTTGCATTTCATTTTGCTTAAAGCAGTTTGAGATACTTTCTTACACAAAGGCAAGCAGAGTGTTACAAGGCTAAACCACCACTAAATCACCCTTCTTCCTTTGGTTAGGGAAGAACTTTTCCCTATCAATCTCTATTAATACTATTTCTTCTCAGGAATATTTTCCTTTTCTAGACTTTGGTTCAGACTGCAAACTCTTACACTTTGGGTTTTTTTTTTTTTTTTTTTGAAGTTAACTGCAAGTATATTGCAAATTTGTTATGATATATCCTTTAGGTTTCCCACTCTCTTTAATATTTGCCTCTTCCTCTTTTCATATCTTTTTGACATTTCACTCATTTTCCCACAGGTTTAAGAGTGATCTTTTGTATTGTTCACCACCTTTCAACAATTCCTTTTTTATACACCATGAGTAAACTGTGAGTTGGTGGCGACCTGTGGCTTTCCTGGGCTCATTCTGGAGTCACTGAGTGAGCTGGTGATTGCCACCCAGAAGAGGTGATCATTTAGAAAATGTTAACCACAAGCACTGGGCTTTGTGCAGATCTAAATTTAACCTCGGGCCTCGGAGTGATGAAGTAACTTGATTATTCAGTCCATTTAGTTAATAATTCAGTGATCTCACTTGTTCACTCCGTGTTACAAAGATATCCATTTCCAAGAATTGTAAACACAGATATTTTCAAGTGCCTCTGACAAATTGACATGCTGGGAATGTATGATGGGCATATAAATTTTGAATTTAATTAGGGCCTGGGAATGTGCGAGTTTAATTTGCAGAAAAACTAAAAGCTTTAATGTTGTGTGTTTTCTGTTCTGGGCCATTATGGTCAGGTGAATATTGATCATGGTTCATATTTGAAAGATTTCAACCCTTAAAAGCTCCTGTTGGGTATTTTTTCCTGCAGGGTTAGATGCCTTACTGGGAGACAGTTTTGTTATTCACTGCTTAATTTAATCCTGCTAATGTGATGGTAAATGATTAACTTTCCCTTTTTGAATAAGCTGTTAATGATTTTTCATTTCAATTTCCAGTGCCGTTTACAGTCCCAGTGCCAACAAGGATACTCTGTCTGCCTTGGATTATCAGGGTCCCAAAAGGAAGCTCTACAGTGCTGTCCCTGGGAGACTTTTTATCGTTGTAAAGCCATATCAACCTCAAGGGGAAGGGGAAATTCACCTGCACAAAGGAGATAGAGTCAAAGGTGAGCACCTAATTCGTTTGGAATAAACCTTTTCTCCTGCTAGATGGGAATTTTTTTTGTTAAAATCCTCTTTTACAGGAGTGGAAATAATCTCTGTAGTGAAAGTGCTTTTATGCATTTGTTTCTTTGCCGGGTATTTTGCTCCTTGCTCTATTTTGTAACCAGTGCATATTTAGCTGCCACTTTAACTCCAACTGACTTCAAAGTGCTGCCACAACTCACAACTATGTGCAGTAATAGCACCATTGTCTCTTACCCAGGGCATGGAATTTGCTGCTGGAGCAATTCCAGAGGCACCACTCCAGGGCTTTACGGGATTATAAACATGTCAGCTATCTAAACAGCTCAGGAGGGGAAAAGGGGTAGGGTCAGCTCTGCTTCAGGCCCTTTCCTCAAGGAATATTTAGTTGGTTAAGTAGAAAATGTCCCCTCACTGGATTTGGGATAAGCAGGTAGGGAGACCCTCCTGTAAATTTTCATTTTGGAGGAAGTGTGATGGTGCATGTGGAATTTCTGTTCACTGCTGCACTTCCCTACTAAGAGCAGGTTTAAATCAAGGCCAAGCTTTGATTTCTTATTTTTAAATAATAATTATTAAATAATAAATGCTGTTGCTTCCAAGGCAGTAGATACATCCAGATACAGCTGAAAAAATAGGAGATAGAGTGTACAGGACTCACATGCCCAAAGTGAGGTGTGAGGCTGTGGTTGTGCACATCCAGGTAAAACAGAATAAAAGAGACTATGTGTTAGACCCAGACAAATCAAACAACAGTTATGGAAATCAAACAAAAGGGAATAAATTCAGTGTCCTAAATAAAAGTGTTAGGCAGCTGCAAATTTTCTTGTGAAGGGAACTACTTATCTCACAAAAGAAGACTTCAAATATCTTCTCCCTTGAGCCTGCAAACAGTAGCTGGAAAAAAAAAAAGTGAGCCATTAGAAGGTAGTTTTGCATTTTTATTTTTGGATGTACTGATTCTGAAGCATTTGTGGGTTTAATAATTTTTGTTAACTCCAGCCCTCAGAAGATGTAGGACAGAAACCTGAAGGGTGCTACACTTAAAGGTAAAACATGCAGAGTTAATTTAAAATTCAAGGACGAAGGGAGAAGGTTAAACTTAAGGTCTGTAGGGCTGAAAAGATAATTTTGCAGTTCTCAAGGTTGTTCCCTGATCAGGTAGGAAGCAGTGATTATGATCTCGTGGTGCACAAGAACTAGGATGGAATTTTGGGGGTAATAAATAACTTTCTCCAATCAGTGTTCACAGAGATCTGGCAGGTGGCAGTGGATAAGGAATGAGTGGCTGTTCCATGGCAGGTGTTGGACACAGAGATGTTCAGCTGTCCTGTTGGATTTAAGGATGCAGGAATATTCTGTTTATGTAGAAGGTGGACTATCAACAACACAGGTTCTTCTCACCAGAATAAGACAACTCTGGGCAGTTCTGGGAAAAGACAAGACAGGAATTGTGTTTCCTGGCAAAAGAGGAAACACTGCAACAGGTTGCCTGGAATGCTGAGTATTTTAGGGGCATTCACTATCTGGAAGGTGGTTTAAATTAGGTTTTGAGACTATTACATGCAAAAATAATCCCAGAATAAAGGATTTAAATTTCAGTGAAGTGTTTAATGTTTTTGAAAAATTAATTCAGGAGCCCTTGGTTCTAAGTTATTACGACAGTTACTGGAAAACATTGCAGGAAGGAATGAGTCCACTTTTTATATTTTCATATAATGGTGTAGTCTAAATGTGAGACCAGTGGTTTAGGGGAGTCACTCTAAATGCTGAAATAAAAAATGGAATTATGGCTGGAGTTTTTTCTTTGTGGGGAAAATATAAGTTTATTGAAAATAACACATTAATAATCACTGTCATTGAAAGAGGGGCATACCCATCCCACAGCAAATCATTCCTGCAGGAATTATTTTTTCAGCTTCAAGAATCTGATTTGCATGTTGAATTGAAATCTGGCAGAGTTTTTCCAGGTCCATTTGTTGTAAAGCATTTTAGAGAACTTTGCTGCAGCAAAGTCTGGCGAGGGTTCTGTACATGACAGCCTGCTTTTGGAGAGGGTTTGGGAAAAGAACAAGTGTACATAGAGATTGTCAGTGTTACTCCCAAGGATGAAACCTTGTGAAATGTAATTTTAAGGCTGTTTGCATGGCAGGGTTGGAACAGCGTGTGACAGGCTCCCAGAGCTAATCAAAGGGAAAACTTCCAGAACAAGATCAAATCCTATTTCATGTCACCATGTCAATGGTTCCTCAGCTGCAGCAAAAAATATGTCAGAATGAACACGGCAAGGTCATGGAGAGAACAAAGAGTGCAGGGAAAAGACAGTGTTGCTTTAAAGAGGTCTCCCTTGTGTAACAGGGTTGAAGAAGCTGCTCAAACTTTCTGTGCCAAAAACCCAGGTCCCAGTTAAATCTGGATTCCCGTCCCTGTTTCAGTCGAAATGTAATTATTGCTGGGGAATAAGTGTAGTGATAGGACAAGGAGCAATGGCTTTGAACTGAAAGATGGTTGATTTAGGCTAGATTTGAGGAAGAAATTCTTCCCTGGAAGGGGGTGAAGTCCTGGCACATGTGGCCCAGAGAAGCTGTGGCTGCCCCATCTCTAAAAGTGTGCAAGGCTGGATGGAGCTTGGAGCAATCTGGGATAGTGGAAGGTGTCCCTTTCACTGGGAGAAGGCTGGAACAAGCTGATCTTGAAGGTCCCTTCCAACCTAAACTATTCCAGGATTCTGTGATGTTTAAAAAAAAATTACTCCATGTGAGCAGGATGGGCTCCCTCTCCATCCTGGGAAAGCACAGGCAGTAGAACTCAGAGTCCTCAGTGCTGTGGGGGTGCCAGAACTGCTGACTACAAGGAGATCCTGCTTTTTTTCCTCTTTCTAAGCAGGAATTCTTGGTACTGGATGTATTTTCTGTCTTTTACAAACTTAGCAAGACCACGGCCCAGTCAGTCTGTTTGGGGTTTAGCTCTGTGAAGTGCTTGGAGGAAATGGGAGAATATTACACCCCATGGAATTCAATTTTCCCTTCACTCTGGTAACATCTCAGCCTCACTGAGGAATGGAAAAGCTTTGTCTTGGCCCCTCTCCTCTGCCAGCTGGGTGACTGCACTGTTCTGTGTGGGACACTGATGCCCAAGCCCTGGCTCTTGGACTGTTTTGGGGAGTTCAAACGTGGCCTGGCATTGGCAGTGGGATTGTGCCCCGTGTTCAGCCTGACCCCGGGGAGATGCTCATCACGAGGACATCCCATGAGACTAATCACAGCAAAGATGTAGCAAGGCATTTATTGCAGGGATAAAAACCCAGAACAACATATTAGAGAAAGGGATTACTTGGGAAATGTTTTTATGGATTTTCTTTTTTAACTTGGCAGAATTAGAAGGGTCACGGAGAGGGATGAGTTCCTAAACTCTTGATGAAAAGTGTTTTCATCAGATGGAGATGCAGCAGGGTTGTTTTTTTCACTTTCTAAAACTAGAAGTGCATGAGTGACAATAGTTCACCGTGTGTGATACAGGGAAATTGCTCAAAGAAATCTGTGAATGGGCAAGGTTCAAAGAAAATGTAAACTAAACAAAATGGTCTTGTATTAATAGGATATTACGTAGCCTGTACAAAAATACCTGCTGTATTTTTAGTGGTTAGTCATACACACTGACATCATTTGTGTGTCTGCCACTCATGAGAGAAGAGCCATAGCTGCTTGCAAAAATAAATCTGATATCTTTATTTATACCAGAATTGCCCTAATCTTTTGTTTTCACATAAATGAAGGGGAGCTAGTTTGATTCCTCACCGAAACACTTCTAATATTTTGGTTTTATATATTTTGTTTCTTTCTTCCTTCTGTCTCTAAAAGTCCATAGTAATAAATCTGCCACAATCCAAATGCACACAAACATGTATAAAATATTTGCAAGAATGAGTTTGAACCAGCTTTTGTGTTCCTAAATTGAATTGTTGCACTGGAGATTAAGTGGTCTCTTTGATAGCAAAACTCAGAGAATGCAATGCTCAGAAAATTCTTTTTAAGCAAATTCGCAGTTTTCTTGGCCAAAAAGACAAAGCAGTAGAGAAGATTTTTGGGAAGGTAACAGGTCTGAGTTCCAGGTGCAGACAGGCTCTGGTCACTTGAGAACTAAACAATCAGAATTGTTTTCAGAACCTGGGTTATATTAAAACGTATCTAAAATGAATATGAACTCTCCTTCACTGACTTAGAAAGAAAAAATCCACCTGATTCAAATACTTTGAGAGCTTTTGAAGTCTCACCCTGCTCACAGCTTTGTTTTTCATGCTCTCCCCAGACCCTTCTTTTTTCCCACACTGCCCTTCCCCAACTCTCTCAGGCTTTTCTAGTGCCCAGTGTCTGGAAAAACAGGGAGTTAATTCAGTATTTCAAGCAGGCTCCAACAAACATTTCCATGATGCCTCTGGTGCAGGCACAGTGTGCACATCACAGAAGGGTTGTGATAAACTCAAATGCAGCTCTCAGCTCCATTCCTTGGGGTCACAGGAGCAGGAGGAACTCAGCAGCAGCAGCTCAAGCATCTGCTCTGGGCAGGAAGTCACTAGTTCTGTGCATCAGAAATATTGACCTTTGTGACTCTGCTTTTGTTTCAGCGTGATCTCAGCCAGCAGGGCAATCCAAATATATCACTAACATTTTCATTTCTTGTGAAATCCACTTGTAAGTCATTTTGAAAAAGAAAGATTATTAAACCCCTGCTGTGCTCCGAGATATTGCCAACAGACAGTGCTTGTGGGCAGGAGGAAAGTTGTTCTCCTGGGCTTTTGCACTTGTTAGATTAGTAAACAAAATACTGGGAAGGGAAGAGCCTCAGAAAGGCTGTTCTGTTTCTTCAAGAGCATTTTGTACCTTGTGTGGGTAAGTGTGGCAGCAAAATTGAACCTGAGAGGTTTGCAAGGTATTGTTCAGCTGCTTTTTTACATGCAGGATGAAATGAATGTGAAATGGAATATTAATCTTACCCAGGTTCACTGGTCCGTTCTGCTTCCTTTCTCTTGACTTGAATGGCTTGGTTTCAGTTCTTAACCTGATAAACTATGGTTCATCACAGCTCCTATCCTAATTCATTCCTTCAAACTGCCTGAAGAGCAGGACAGAGTGGTGCTATCAAAATGTAACAAAAAGAGCTGGACTTGCTCCTGCTCCAACAAGAGAGTTCCCTTTGCTGTCAGAGGCCATGGGAAGGGGTCAGGATGTAAAATCATCCAAAAATCCCCCCTGTCATCGTGCTTGGCTACTTTAACACATCTTTTCTTGAGTAGCCAGCAACTGGCCTGGAATATTCAGGGCACAGGGAGCACCAGGAGTCAGAGAGGAGCTGTGAGTGCACCAGTGTGGCTCTGCATCTGGGTTGGCTTGAGGACCCTTCTCCATTAATTCTCTCTAAATTCCCCTGATTTCAAGTTTGGGCATCACTGTGGAGAAGAGCAAACTTGACTCTGATTTCACTTTCCTCAACAGGGCCGTGGACCAGCGAGTGGATTTTTGCAATGTTTGATTTCTGGCCAAAACTCAAATCGATGCAGATTGGTTTCTCACACTGTTTTCATCTCTCCCTCACTTTCTCAAAATTATTTCATAGACACCTAAATAACAGAAAAAAGGTGATCTCCATAGAAGATCCTGTATGGCAAGGAGGAAAAGCTCCCACAGAGGGCCAAATGTTGAACAGCACAGCTCACTCAGTTCTATTTCAACTGAGCCACGTTTCCTCAGATTTAGAGGATTACGTGCAGCTTATTGTATTTGTAGGTTTGACGTAGAGAGTGGTTGCTCTGTTAGTAGCCCCAGTCATCCTCTCACCCCGAGGTTCTTTTCCTGAAGTGCTTGTTTGCACTGTTTCTTTCCTGGAAAGCAGAGGTGAGAAAAGGTGAAGAGGTGTTTTGAGTCAAGATCTCTGTGTTACCTCCCTAATTTGGTCAGCTCCTGTAAGTCAGGCTGGGAAAGAATTGCTGCATTTCCTTCTCCACCACAAGACACATCTGTAGGGCCACAGTCCAGTCTGACTGCTCAGGTCAATTAGCAGAATCATTAAACACGAGGCTTCCCTTCCAGGCTGTTGGTGGAGTGCAGAGGGAGGGTTGGGTGGCAGCTGGGGCACAGTCACTCGTGTGTGTGTGTGCTGGAATCCTCCCTGTGCCTGGCAGCAGCCTGAGGGGCACTGAGTCCTCCCCACTCCTGCTGCTCTCACCTCAGGTTCTGTCAGGCTCTTTTGATGAGCTCTTTGGCAGCCAGAACCAGCCTGCCCCTAAGGCAGAACAGCCAGATCCTGCTCAGCATCCCTCACAGGGAGGGAGGGATTGTTTTCAGGAGGGGCAGAGAAACAGTCAGGAAAATCTCTGTCTTTAACAGATTAGGTTGTAACTTGTGCTGACCTTCATTTATGTTGTATGGAAAGTTTGTTTTCATCAAAGAATCATGGAATCATAGGATGTTTTTAGGGGTTGGGGTGGATCTTAAGGGTCATCCAGTCCTAATCCCTGGCTTTGGACACCTCCAGGGATGAGACACCACAGCCTTCCATAAATACTCCTGCATAGAGTGTCTGTCATTTGGAAGCTCTCCTGCCAAAGACAAATAATTCTGAAAATTTACATCAGACATTTCAGCAGGGGAAAAGCCTAAACTGCAATGTTCATTATTTCTGAGAGAAAAAAGTTAGGCTTCTACCAATGACAAATTAAAAATCTCCTGTGTTTCAAAGAAGAAAATCTGGACGAATTTTACCTCAGGACACAAACCCCAGAGTTCTTACATCAGCACAGGCTGGTTCAGCTGTTTTGTTTTTTGTTAATGGATTTCCAACTTTATACTTTACTGTCATTCTGTTGATTTTTCTTTTTTTTTTTTTTCTGCTGGTTGCAGAAATGTTCTTTTTTCCCAGAACGTGGTCTCTCTTTCCCAATCCATAAGATTATTTATTTTCCCAATAAAGAAGAATGCAGTTTATCCAAGCACTAAAAATTGATTTAGATATTACAAAGACATTTTAGGTACATCCTGTAACAGCTGTAAAGACATTGGCCTGAATTTGGCTTTAAATTTCCTTGACATTTTTGCAAATAAGGCTGCCTGGAATAATTCACTCCTGGGCATTTCAATATCACAAAGAATTTAGAAATAGTCGTCACCGTAATTTGTTGGGAAAAAATACTTTCATTTCTTGTTGGGGCATGGAGGGAGCTGTAATGTGGGAGGATACAAATTCTACATTCTTTTGATTAAAATTATTTTTATGGTATATTGAGTAATTTATCTCTTTGAGATTAGGATGTTATATTAATATCAATTACAATAGATACATTGCCAATAGACTCAAATTTGCAAGAGACAAAGCATTCTATGCTCTATTCTATTAATTTTATATAAATTGTAAAATATTTGATATATGTAATTTTCTGGCAGAATCTCATTGATTTTAAGTATAATGCTTTAAAAGAATTAAAATATGAGCTCCTGATTGCTTGTCCGTGTTTTCCTGTTACCCAGTTGTTTGGTGCTTGTCCAATTCTGCTTTGCAGTTTTGTTCATATAATTGGACACAACTCCTCTTTTAAGCCACACTTTTTGTTGTGAAAAGATGTCCCAGGATTCCTGATGTTACAAGAACCTTTATCTCACTTTTATGTCAGATTCTTTTTGTAATCCAGGTTGTGTCTGAAGAGCCTCTGACCTGCTCTTGCCATAGCAACCACACCTTCTGATTTTACCAAAAGAAAAGGGATAAAACACTGGAAATTAGAAAGTCTTATTATTAATTTTGGGAAAGTTATCCTTTGATTTACCATTGTTTTGTCCTTCAGCAGGGAAAACATTGATTAGAAAATCTCTTGCTGGTAACAAATCATCTGTTACAGTGAGTCTCTTAAACACTATTGGGACAGGAAAGATAGAAATTAAGGCCTCATTCTAAAAAAAGCAATAGATAAATTACATTTTTCTATTTATCCTTTAAGTTCTCCACATTGGAGTGAGTGAAGTGTTGCCAGCTTCTATAGATCTATGGTTTGTTATGGCCTTGGCTCTTGCTGCAGAATTTCTTATTAATGGCACCATGTGAGGGGGATGAAGATCATTTCAAGGTTTTAGGGGATGCAGAACCTTGTAGAGCTGGACTTCTACTTTGGAATATGAGCTTGTCCCCCATATCCCCAACAATTTGTCTGTCTCTGCACATCAGCTGAACACAGAGCTGTCCTTCATTTGCCTCTTGTGCCATCTTTGTGCCTCTCCATCTCCAGCAGGCTTTTCCTTCTTCTTCCTTCTTTTCCCAGAATGCTGAAGGCTGCCTGCATTCCAGCAGCACTCATTTCACCCTTCCACCTCTTTTGCGTGGATGTTATGTCTTCAGGCAGGACTACACGTGTTTTTGCTTTGCTCTGGCTATTAGTGATGGCTGATGCTCAATAATTCATGTAATAATGGGCTAAAGTGGGTCTGGTTCTGCTCTGTAGGAATCCCTTTTCACTCTGCATTCACAGGAAGACTTCCAAGGCAAATCTCTTTTCCCAAAAGTGTTGGTTTGCATCAGCTGTGACTGCCACAAACAGATGAAATCACTCCATGGGTTTGAAATACCCAACTTCCTCCTCACAGTGCCTCTCTCTTTCTAGAGCTGGAAATATCTGTGCAGTTTGGAGTGTCAGCAGATCTGACAGATTAATAAAATAACCAAATTCGGGAAGTCTGTCTCAACATCTAAGTGGTTTTTGTTCTGAGCATCTTGCCAGTGTGTGAAGTGAAATCAGGACTGAGATTCAGTGCTGAAAACTCTCCTCAAATAAAAAAAAAAGCAGCTAATTACTGGCAGCAGGACTCCTTCACTGTCTCACATTTGGAAATTTCTTTTGGCTGAAGTCCTACACTCTCTTTTATGACCATAGTTAAATCAACGTACAGTAGGATTCTACAATAATTCTAATATATACCTATAGGTTATTAAGTTTTCCTGGTTCCTCATATCTAAGAAATGCATTCTTATGTGAGCAGAGGTTACATTGTTAAAAATGTATTGGAAGCTGCTGAATTCCCCATTTATATTGGATGGATGATCAGGGGATGTTTTATGTAACACTGAATTATCAGATGGACAATGTGTGTTAGTTAATGTGCACATGCTTTACACATTTTCAACAACACCTGGAATCCAGCAACTTATTTTTTCATTAATTATGCCCCATGTTTATATATTTTTTTAAAAAAAACCATGCTAACATTTTTTTTATTCAGCTCAATTTTCAGCGTAGAGTTGTTGGTGTCATGCAAGTTCAGTGCCATCCCCCAGTATCCCATAACTTGGTAGGTTTATAGGAGTTTTAGGTTATAGGTTTCCTCATATATGTCAGAAAAGGTGCTTGACAAATTGTGCATTTGGGACCCATCCAGGTGTAGGATTTTTCCTTAATGGATGTTTCCTGGGATTCAATATGCACTTCTTACTGCAGCAGTGTGTAAATGTGCAGCTCATGGAATCTGTTTCTTAGAATATACTATATTAAAAGGCTTAAAAGTGACGTATTTATAAACATTTTGCTGTCAAATGTCTCTGTTAATAGACATAAGTGATACCACAAATAGCTTAGGGTTGCATTAAAAAAAAAAACAACTCTGGTAAACTTTTACTTTCAAATGCAGTTTTACAGATCCTGGTGTCTCTAACCAGACTGCTTTCACATTACCAAGAATTTTAATTTTTTCTTTTACTTTTTTTTGGGCTCTGATTGATTTGATTTTCATCCTGCTCTCTACTAGTGCAAATCAAGTTCAGCCTCAGTGTCCCTGAGTCACAGCAGCTGCACTGATCCTGAGTTCAATTGCAGCCAGGGTTTTAAAGCCTGGCAAGGTTTTAACAGTGCCCAAAATGCTGGTATTGGAGACCATCAAAGCAGCTCTCCTTTATGTCCCTCCTGCTCTGAAATACCCTGCAGAGGCAGTGTCCCAGGTACCCCTTAGCAAAGAGATGGATTTAGCTAATTAGCCTTGATTTCCAGCAGGGGCACTTGGGGCTGAGCTGGCACTCAGAGGATGGAGCTGGGCTGATTTTGGGATGCTCTGAGTGTCTGTGCTGCGTGTCTGATCCATATTCCCAGTCAGTCTGGTTTGGTTGATATATCACCCTTGTTTCAATATTAATGTACAACATCTTTCTAGCAGTACATTTACAGTCTTCAGATATATAGCAAAGGTACAGTTATTTGTAGGCACTTCTATAATACTAATTTAAACACCATAGCAAGTATTTAGGGCCCTTCCATCACCATAATTCACCTCCACTTGCTTACTAATAAAATTGTTGCTCTGCAGGCTTTTGTCACAATCCTTGCTGAGTCCTAGAATTAAGATAATTAGAAGTGCCAGATAAAAGCCTTTTCTCCTATTGACAAATCATTCTCCTCCATATTGTTGTTTCCTTCTATTGAGCAAAAAAAATCATTGAAATGTTTCAAAAGGCATCTCCATTGTGGATCTCACCTCTGGGAGGTTCAAGTGTTTGCTATGTATTCAAACTCTTAAATCATATTACTCAACCTACATTGCAAATCCCTGGAGCTACCCACTAAATCAAATAACATGTTTCCTTAGGAGGCAGGAAAAGCAGGAGATATCAGTTTATGTATTATTAAAATCCATTTCAGTGTGGGTGCAGTTTGACAATGGGTTCAGCACTTCATTTGAGCAGACAAGACAGTGGTTTTTTGGTAGTGGTATTACCATGTATTTGTCCTTGATTAATCCAGCAGCGAGAAGACTGAAAATGGAAACAACTGTGTGAAGGCCAAGGAAACTTGTGGTAAAAAAAAAAAATATTTGGGGAGTGGTTACAAAGACTGAGTGGGGATGGTCCTGCTTAAAGGTTACTCTGTGCCCATTTTGAGGGTGGCAGCATTAGTTATTGCAGAATGTTTGCTTGTTTTCAGCATTTACTGAGTGTGTAAAGCAATAACTGTGTGTTTGTGTGAGGAGGCAGAGTGTAACTGTGCCTGTGTGTGCCCTGTTTAGTGCTGAGCATCGGAGAAGGCGGATTTTGGGAAGGCAGCACCCGGGGACACATCGGCTGGTTTCCTGCTGAGTGCGTGGAGGAGGTTCAGTGCAAACCAAACGAGAGCAAACCAGGTAATCACATCGAGCTCCTCTTGAACCCTAACGTGACAAATGCCATCCCAACAGAGGCATCAGTGCATCTTTGTGCACTGTAGAAATGGGAGAGTTGGATAAAGCTGAGCTGCTGAATTAAAAAACACGGGAGGGTTTATTGGTTGGATTTTACTGTCCAAGCAAACAGACTTATGAGGAAATACTCTGGGAAGTACCAAAGCTTTTACACAGAGCTGTGTGCAGACATTTTGTATAGGATTATGTTGTGTTTTTTATTGTCTAAAATATGGGAGAATGTCTAACGAGACAATTAAATAAGGGAAGAAAAACTGGCCAATCATCTGCCAACCTGGGGGAGTCACACAATGCATTTAGCTCTTGTTCACAGCCCTGTTGACCTTTTCCTGAATGCTGGAGGAGGCATCCTTTAGTGGGATGTCCCATACCCATCCTTACTGATGACAAAGGAAATGGAATCCTCCTTCATCAGACATGTGTATTGCCACAAGGGACTTTAAGCAAGGAGCCTTTGTAGTCCTGGTATAATAAAAGAAAAAGAAATCTACATTAAAGCAGGTTATTTTAAGAATTACCTACCATCTCATAATTCCTCTGCTTTTAAGAATTAAGATGTGAGGACATCCTTTCTAATTAAAAGCTCATTATAAATGAGCTCTGAGAATATAATTAATGTTCTCCAGGAGTGTATGCAGTTTGAAATCAGCTATTGATGTGTTTTTAGATCTCTGTTGTATTGATTAAGAACTTCTGGCATCACACAGATGATACACTAAAATTTATTCATTTACAGATGTTCTTCTTTTATACATGTCATTATAAACTGCAAGGTATACTTTTTTTTTTCCCCTGTGTGGAGAGGTTGTGCTTCCTTTTTTATTTCCCTTTTGAGAGGGGAAAAGAGGAGGAGGCAAAACCAGATCTAATATTTGGAGAGAATGGATCCAGACTCTGAGAATAGAGGGAGAACAGTTGTATAGTTCTTCAAAGGGCTTGAGAAAAGTCAGAATTTAGAGACGGAGGTGTATTAAACAAGAGGAAGATTGAGGCTGGAGTTGCCCAGTGTAGGAATGGTAACCTTGCATTAAATTTGAGCTGTCTGTTTGCCTCAAATCTGAAGAGAATTCTGAGGAGGGCATTAGGTGAAGTTCTAAGATAAGAAAGAAGTTTTGCATCTTTTTTAGTGATTTTGAAGAGAAAGTAACCCCAAACCTGTTTGTTACAAACCCTTAAAGACTTCCTTGAGAATTACTTCAGGAGGCAAATTCAATATGTGATGGGATTGCCTTAATAGATGATGATTGTTTTTTGGGCAAGAATTTCTTTAATCATTCAAAGGAACACAAAAATTAAGAAAAGAATTGTCATAAGAGGAACAAAAGGATTAGTAAAGCTGGAAGCAAGAAAAGAATATGAACAGAAGTATGTTACAAGTTTTCTGACATGAAATTATTAAGACTTATGCCATGTGTCTGGCAAAGCACCAGACATCTAGTGTAATTTATAACTATTGCCTTCTTTCTGATTGTTTTCCTGTTTGCTTATGGTACAGTGGGAATAATAATGTTAACATAGCTTAAGGCTCTAAATATGCCATTCTTCTTCTCTAAAAAGGATGAAAATGTAATTAAATGGGAACAAAAGGGACACATTTTCTCTGGCAGTGAACTCGTGCACTCCCATATTCTGCTGGGCTGTCTCAAAAAATGTCCCACACTCAGAATGAGGTTCTGTGATAGAGGTTGGAGTTGGGAGGGAAATGAAATATATGGAATGCACAGTATGTGCCATATTATTATTGAAATATGGCGTGGAGTGAAAGCAGCTGATCACAGAATTGCTCTGTGCATTCCCTCTGCATAGGAAACAATGGGAATGAAAGGGGAAAGCTTTATAAGCAAAAATCAGCCAGTATTCCCTCTGAGTACAAATGCAGAAGTAATTTAGAAAAATGTGTTAGGCATGGTGAAATGATTAGAAATTAAATTAGGTCTGCTGGGATTGCTGAAAGAACATCAGCTGAGCAACATCACAAACTTGTGCCACTTGCAAGAATTTGCATCGTGGTCTTTGCAAAGCAGCAGAACTTCTTATGATAATGATTCAGAAAGTAGATCATTTCAATGTGGAGGAAATGAAGCTCAGACTCAGCCTTTTCCACACCAGCACCACAGCAACACTTCTTTCCCCTCAACGAGATTTAGGAACATTTCTTGCAGCAGCTTCCCTTTGCTATTAAGTTTGAACAATTGTGTTTAATAGAGGCTTGTCATTTGCACGCCGTGAGTGAAGGGAAGAGGAATAGTTCTTGGAAAAAACAAACTCCAATTAAACACTCCAGGCCCAGTAAAACTGCTGGGCAGGTGTTTCATGTCAGGCTGATGTATAATCTCCCTTCTAAGGAAAGTTCAGTTTTTAGGGAACTTTATTGCAATCCCAGCTGTTCTCTGGAAGTGGGCCCCTGGTTCCTGTGCTCTCTTCAAAGATACTGTGCCAGCTTGGCAGGTTCTGTTTTCCAAAAAAAAAATCATATTGACTGGCATTAATTCCACATCCCTTCTTTAATCCTTCATTAATTGAGACTTGTAGGAATTGCTCCATTATTTTGCTAGGGTTGATGCCAGGACTATGGGCTCCTAATTATCCAGGTTGTTTCATTTGCCCTTTTATAGCACCAGCACAAGACCTGCTGCTTTCCAGTTTGAAGAAGTTCCCTTGACATTTTGAGATCCAATGGAAAAAGAACAACAAAGAAAATCATTATTGTGGTTTGCTAAATCCTTTTGCCTGCTTTTAAAAAAATCTTACAAACAAAACCTTTGTGCTACCTTTTTTAAAAAAGTGTGGCCTTTGTAGCCAGTTTTCAACATTCTGCAGAATTATTCTGAGAGTAGAAGTATTCCCTCAGATGAGGCTGGCACATCATCTTGCATTTTACCTGCTCAAACACAGAATACAAATGTCACATATTTACTCTTTCTGCATTGACAGTTATCTTGTGTTATTCAGTAATGAGTCAATTCCATTCTGAAATGCCTTTCTATTCCAAAATATGTTAAAATATATATATAATATATATATATCTTTTTGCTAAAATGTTCTGGGTGTGTTGAAAAATGTTTCTCCTGCTTTAATTTAGATGTTTCTGTTTGCTTTTCTTCCATCATAAGGTATTACATGAACTTGAGAGACTTCCTACATAAATGCTTTCTCTTACACTTGTGATTTTATGCTCCACATCCTTCAGAATTCAGGCCCATCTGATTGCCCACAACTGAGGTGAAGTATTCATTTTCAGGCAGGAACTTTACTTTAACTACACTCCAACTTTATCATTTATTATTCCTCCCTCCCTAAAGTGCCTGGAGAACTCCTCAAATGAAGGCAGACTCAGCGTGTCTGTTGATCCTTGCTGTCTTTCAACTCTTGGCCTCCTCAGTGCACCTTTCCTTGAGTTCCAGCCTCATTTTTAATATTGCCTTAGGATGACTTTTCATTCTGTCGCCTCCTTTGTGCCTTTTTCTACCCTGTGGCCTTGGGACACACCTTATTAGAAGCTGTAGGAGTGCTGGGAATTTATTTCAGACTAGATCTGATGTGGGCATGCGGCTGCAGTGACCATTAGTGCTGGGATTCTGGAAACTTGGATTTGGGGATTTTAGTATATAGTAATGTGTGTGAGTCAAGATGGAGGATTTAAGGCATTGTCTAAGTCCTTCTTCTTCCTCCTTCTTCATGGGTTTAGGTGGTTTTCTGTAATTGGGTGAAAAAGGTTCACATTGCAGCCCTTGGGTGGTCATTATTGGGTCAAAAGTATAAATAATATAGGTGTCACCTCGTTATTGGGTAATTATCACTTAAATAACCTTGGAAAGAGTTAGAAGTGCTCCATTTCAGTTTCTCTAAATTCATAGTTAGAGCTCTTGCCTCATGAATCTGTAAATGGATAAGAAACAATGAGCATCCAAGTCTGAACTTGACATCCACGTTTCCCGTTGTGTTAATCCTGAGCTCGGCAGAGAAAAAGAAACCAGAGCTGTAACACATTAGCCTTGCTCCAGAGCTCATTTTTCCAGGAGGGGATCCGATCTGGGCAGCCCGAGCTGTGCCAGTCCTGGGGGCTGTGGCACACACGGGAGGCAGCACTCGCCCGGCACATTCCCTGCCCTGTGCTGCCCATGGAGCTGTGCCCGTGCTGACCTCTAGTGTCACAGCAGCCTCTGCCAGCCCTCCGAGCTGGCATTTCCCATCCCAAGTGGCACAGAGGCAGGGAATATTTGGGTGGGGAAAGACCTCAGGGGTCACCGAGACCACCCTGTCAGCCAGACCGATTGCCACGTCCTTTCCTGAGCACAGCGCCCGGGCTTTTGTTTGGTATCCCTTATTCCTGAGTTTCCAGCAACTTGAAAACATAGTGACAGATCATCCAGGAACAGCAGAGTTCTCTTGCAATCTTTTTTGTAACCTCTGTAACCTTACGCTCGTGTTATAAGCACAAACTGCAGCAATCCTTATCCAGCATTCCCTCTTGATCCCAGAAGTTACTGAGCAAATCCAAGCTGTGTTAATAAAACACATCCTTTGGCTGTTTCTGGAGCACAGAATTTTCTGTTTTCCACGTTCTTAGTTTTTAACGCCCTGTGCATTCAGAAAAACCAGATTTGTTCCTCATTTCCAGCATCCTTTTTTATAATTAGCACAACACCTTCCCAGGCAATCGAGTCAGCCAGGCTGCTAGAAAATGGATTTGTCTTCCTGCAAGAAGGAAAGATGCTTTACTGTGGATTGAGGAGCTGACACCTCTACTGGCCTTCCAGAAGGAGTCTTGGTTTCCCAAATTTTCTGTCTGGATATAATAGATATCCATATGTAAAACCAGTGCCTTGGCCCATATAATTGATTCTATGATTTCGTGTTAAACACAGCAGTGAAAGGGGAAAAAAACAGAAAACAAAAAACCTTTTCATCCAGCCTAAATGACCCAGCTTTTATAAATGACCCAGATTAGCAAAATCCTTTTTAACAATTTTTCCCTGATTTGTTACAAGCAGTTCTGGCTAATTTTTACTAGAAAGGAAACTGAAGAATAAATAGAAATATTGTGATGATTATTAGAGCTCTGAAAAATTCTATGCACAAATAACTTTGGAAACCACTAGAAAGAAGTGGGTTTCAATGAGACAGAGGAGATGGTGTCTCACCAAATAAGCACCTCAAGGGTTTTGATAATAAATTTTGATAAATTCTCCCTCCACAAGATTTCACCTTGAGTAGAAGGGACCTGTGTATCTGTGACAGAATTATTGTGCAACTTGAACTGTTTGGCGTGAGCAGCAGCAGTTAAGGACAAAACATTGCTGCAGCTGGAAGGACTAAATGGAGGAAGTATAAAAGAAATTTATATATGTGAGGGAAAGACATTTTTGTTGGGAAAGTTAATCACAAACTTTGTCATGGCAGGTAGTGTGAGGAGCTAAGAAGTTCTGAAAGCTGGGAAATGTATTCTGACTCAACAGTGCAGGCTGGACTCAATATGGCCAAGAGAATATAAACCCAAACTAAAATCAAATTTAAAAGGCAAAGTTGCCTCACATGTAGTTGAAAAAGTGTGCTGTGATGCAGATACAAAAGGCAGCCCTTTCAAATGAGTTGAAAACTTGAGAGGTGACCATTGCTCCTTCATTATATTAATTATATCTTTGTAATCCCAGTCAGAGTCCTGAATGTGGGATCCCATGGTAACCTTGGTACCCAGAGCCTAAGACCATGTCAGTCAGTCCTCCTGCCTTGAAGGATGTTGCCCAAAGCTCTGACCTCTGAAATATTCTTTCTTGCCTTGCTTCTGTGTTTTGCACAACCAAGCACCTGGCTCACAGGATTCTGAACAATTTTATCTTTTGAGGAGTGATTTTCTGCCGCATAATGTTTCTCACAGATAAATCTGTCATTGAAAAAAATGGGAATGGATGTCAACCCTCAACACAGCAATTGTCCACAAAGATATTCTGTGTCTGATTTATGCTTTAGAAAGATCAGGAATATGCCATATACCATATTTTTGCTTAAACTGCATTCCCCTCCATCAATTGTGCTGGAACAAAACAAAAAAAGAGAGAAAAAAAATCAATGCAAAGAACTAGATATGAGGTACTGGCAAGCCAGCCCACAAAGCCCAGCTGACACAGGAGCTTGGTGCAGTAATAATCAACTAATTCTGACAATTCTCTGTAGCTGAGGATGTAAATCAACCCCACTTTTTTGGTCTCAAGTAATGGAAATTCAAAGAATGAACCTCAGCAAGTTTCTGCACTTTAGCTTTGCTGAGCGAGGCATTTGTGTTCCCAGTAATGATAAACAGCAGTTTGGGAAAAGGCTCTGAAATGAATCATCACTCAATAATAATGGGAATTGGGAGGCAGAGGTAACTGGGGAGCTGGTTTTGGCTGCAGGCTGCCCATGGAAAGGAGCCACGTGCTTCCCACACAACCTGCAGGGTTGTCCTCTCTGGCCAAAGGTGCCTCGAAGGGCCTTGCCTTCTCTCAGTCTTTATCTTCTGAGCAAGATGCAGTAGAGATTTCTTACTCTAACAGGAGTATTTGTTAGAAATCCATGGGAAGACTGGGTCTACCAACCCATTTCTCAAAAATGATAAGGGTCTGGTTTGTAGGAAGAGTAAAACGAAGGATTCCGTGTTAATGATTTCATCATTTGTCCAGGTTTTGAGGCCTATATAAAGCCAAAACGTCAAAATTTTATTCAAATAAAATAAAAAAAAAGAGAGCAAGCCTATGTCTACAGCTTGTAGAGAATGTAAGGCTGTCTGCATGCTTATCTCTGAATAAGTAATTTTTAATTCATAATATTTTACTGTCTGGGCTTCGCAGCTGACATGCACTTCATCCCTTTCACTCCCATTTCCATGCTTGTAAGAGCCACTTAGAAATAACTCTAATCAGCTGGAAAGGAGCAGCACAACTCTCTCAAAGCATTGAAATAGGCTAAAAATGAATTGCATGGCAATATAAAATGAGAGTTACATGGTAGGAAACTCAGCATTTCCAGTGCATCTGGGATTGCTGCTGTGTGAAATTGGACATGCAGGTGGGGAGTTTTTCCTCTTCTGGTTCTTTGTCATTTTTTTTTTTTCCCTCAAGAAATCATCTGACACACCACAGAGGATCAAAGAAGTGCAAACTCTGAGGGATGTCTCAAGAAAGGAGTTACTGTGATGGTTTATTCCTTTTACTTTCAGTGATGCATTCCCATTTTCTGTTCAAAATCACAGCCCATGGAATATTTTCAAGTCTGAGAGCAGACAGAGACATCAGACATGTCTAATGTTACAAATTACTGTAGAAGCACCAAAAAGTTGAAGCTATGAAGTGAATGATTTATGAAGTGATGGAGCCTCCTGGGGAATTTAAGCCCAATTATTGGTTTAAGAGAGAATATTCAGTTTGTGAAAGAATTTGAGCAGCCCTGTTCTGCAACGTGCTAAAATCCGAAGAGTAATACCTAATTTTGTGGTTCCCAGTTGTTCTGCTGGAAAATACTCCTATAACATGGTTTTTTCAACCCATGAAAATCTGTTTTGAGCTACTCAAATTTTGACAAACCTGGCAGATCTTAACGACTGTTAGTAGACAAAACTATAGCTTTCACCTCCTGGAATTCTGGGGCATTTCAAACTTCATAAAGAATATACATTTTAGTGGTAACATCTGTATACTGACTGTTTTCTTTGTTATTTTTTAATTAATGATACTTTTTAATATCTTATGAACCTATGATCAACTACAGTTGATCTTTTTGCTTTCTCTGAGTATCTTAAATGACAGTAGCAATAGCTTTTACTTTGATTTAACATCCATTTTTTCTCCCTGATATTCTGTTTAACCAGGATCCTCTGATGCACCTGTGTAAATATTATTTATATCAGAACATGACTTCTGTTGAAATCATTCTGGCTGTCTATCGGGATTAAATAAAATGCAGTAATTCATATAACTCATTACATTTAGCATGACCTAACACTTTTAAAAGCAACTTTGGGAAAATAATAAAAAAAAAAAGGCAAGCCTTAGATCTGTACATATTCCAAAAGTGTTGATAAGTCATCTTTTTCTACTCTACTAAATGACACATTGGGGCTTTTTTTCCCTTCTGATTTTTAATGGCTCAGATAAAAGGCTTGACAACAGAGTCTGAAAACCCTTTGAAACACTCCCCAGTTAGTTGAGATAAAATTCTTCTTAATTTAAGGAAGATGATGGAGCAGCTTCTTAAAGTATAGCAGTGCTGGAGGTGACCAGGAAAATGATGCCTAAACAGAGCAGCTGTCAGATAATCCATATTCTGTTCTGAAATCAGCTCATTTTATTATAGATCAGTACTGAAGGAACACTCTGGGGTCAGAAATTGATTATTGGTCTTCAGGTAAAACAGACAGACCTGAGTGAATGTTCCCAACTGTGAACTCACAAAATGGATTGAATTTTAAATGTTAGTGTAAGCTGGTTATGTTACTTACACACAAAAAGTGTGTTTGTAGCTGAGTTTGGAACTTGGGCTTTGCTTTCTGAAGTGAAATGGAAGATGTCCATCAACTTTCTCAACCATCCAGTCAGTCCACAATTCCCAAGTATAAAAGGTGGCTGTGAAATTCAAGCTGATTTTGTGGGTGATTTACAAGCAAAAAGCACTTCAATATATTGTTTTGGGTCTTTTTTTGTAGCCAAGGGTTCAACTCTAATTATACAACAATCACTGAGTCTTTTCTCCATGCTTGCAGTAATGTTTTGCACACATCAAGAATTATTTTAGTGCTGTCTAGAGAGACATTGGAAATAGTTCTGTATTTTGCCTGCTCTCCTGAAAATAATAAATATAATTATATTGAATACGCTGTACAATACATTAGTAGTTTAAGGAAATGAAATATAACATGTCTTTATCTCATATTTCAGGTAAGTTATAAAGCTATTTTTAAATGTTGTATTAACATTTGTTAGTCAAGGCTTTAAAAAGAAGGAAAATAGTGTAAATCCTTATAGATTGTACTTTTCCTCTCATTTTGCCAGGCTCACACCTCTCCTTTGGGTTCATCTCATAGGAGACTTGGAGGCCCTAGGCCACTGTTCGAGAGAAAAATGCAAATACAGACAGGAAAATCCAAGACACTTCCCCAAAATCCCCAAGTTTTCTTGCTCAGAGTTTATCATCCAAGGGCAAGACACAGCTACATGCAGCAAACAAAAGGCTGTCAGAAGAAATAATGCCAGACCTGGTTTATTTTAAGAAACAGAGGATGTGTCTAATGTTATAGATTTTTGCTAAGAGCTTGCCCCAAAGAAAGACAAATTAAAGATTCTTGTTTCATTTTTAGAAAACAAATCTTAAGGGTGCAGTTTGTTTTCAAATGGACGCTTGAGCTCCTTATATGACTCTTCCTCATTTGTTTGAATGTTCTGATTATAAATTAATTACCATTTTCAGGGTGAGCTGGTGAGGTATCACCTCTATTCTGGGCAGCAGGTGGACAGATGAAAAAAGAAAATTACTATTTTCCTGCCAATGTCTTGTTTATTAGGGGCAAGGGCAGAGTCTGTGGGAAAACAGAGAAGTGGAAATGATTGTCAGAGGGGTCATGCATCATTGCCCTGGTGGGTAGCCCCCCTTTTTGTGTTTTCTGAGCAGCCCAGCAGAGGGATGATGCTGAGCCTGCTGCTGCTTTCCTCCCTGCTGCTATTCTTAGGAGTGGATGTCCTCAGGTCCCCACTCCCCCAGAGCAGATTGCAGGGAAGGACAGACACTTCTTGGCACACACAGACAGTCCCAGACCTCTCCACCAGGGCTCTGTGCCCCTGAGGAGCTCAGGGTGGGGAGTGTTGGTGAGACTAAGCAAGGAAGAGCACACACCTGGGGAGCTGCAAGTGCTGCTACAGCCAGGAATTTTGGTGTGCCACTATCTCCAGCTCCTCTTTGTGTGTGTTTGTAACTGTGCTTTTAATGCTTCCACTAAGCTGGGGAATATATATGTATATATGTTTAGTTTGTGTGCAAAACTTTCTGTAAATTGTTCCTGAAATAGTGGCTGCTGTGTGTCTAAAGTCTAAGTAACCTTGAACCCAAACTTGTATTTAATCAGGCTGTGTCTGGGAAGAGAACTGTTAAATATTACTGAACTTCTCCTCATTAAACAGGTGTTGAGTTTATTAGCATATATCATATTATCTGTCTAATAAATGCAGGTGATACTGATTATTTAATGAGAAGCTTCACCTCTACCAAGATGTTTTTAAGTATTCATTTTGATAGATGTTTTAGGGTTCAGTTCTGAAAATAAAAAATGCTGAAGTTGAACTATAATGGGCTACACCATAGTTCCTGGATTTGGAGATTCAGTTTGGAGGTCTCACCCTGTTGATAGAGCTGGCAGACTGAAATGTATCATAAACATTCTTATTCAAAAGTAAATCTTGAGAATTTTTTGAAGTCCTGACCTTACTTTGGAGGATGCTGCAACTCATCACATTTAAAAGTTAAGTGGAAATACTTAAGTTAATCAGCCAAGCACTTCAGAAAGTTCTTGCAAAGTTGTTTTCATCCAATTTAAGGCGTATTACTGAATCTTTTAAAAGTAAAGAATCAGTAAATAGTTGGTTATCCTTCTTCTGGATTGAACTGAGTGACAAATAAGGCAGCATGTAAAATCTACCATCAGATCTGCTCAGAATCAAAAGATATTAAGAATTTTCCTTGAAAAACACTGTCCAGTTTCTTAGGTTGTACCATATGGAAACAATATTGACGGAGTGTTGCACATGTCATTAAGCACACATAATTTTGGGATTCTCCCAGTGTTTTCCAGTACAACTCTAAACAGGGATAAATTTCAAGCTGTGGTGTCATTTATGAGGGACAAGCTTGAAAAAGCAACCAATACTCCAAGATGTTGGCAGAATAGAAGGAAAACAGTTGGCAGCAGGATCACAGGTACTGCCGTGCACACAGGGAACAGGATCTGGGCTTTCTAACAGGATTCACCCTGACAAGGATTTTCCCTTAATAATCCTCCTGTTTCAGATAGCTCAAACAGATTACTGGGGCACTGAAATGGGTAGGCTTAAAATGCCACTTATCCCTGATTGCTGGAATCTTGTTCTGGGAAGCATTTGGGAGAACAGCGCTTGTTTTGGGTTTTAAACCAGACCTTGCAGCTTAACTCTGAAAAAAACCTTTTATAGTGCAGGCTCTGGAGGATGCAGCCTGTCACTAAGTGGCAGATTTATGGTTTGACTCTCAGCTCTCATTTCAAAGCACAGAGAAACACCACTAACCACAACAACTGATAGTTTTGAATGGAAATCAATCAGCTTGAAGTGGTTATTGCCTGAATATTATTTAATTCCCAGTTTGGCATGCCCACACCCAGCCTTATCCTCTGCTCAGGTTTGGCAGACACAGACTGGGATAAGCAAGAGTATTGGGTCACTAAAAACCTGTGAGTGGCTTGAAAAGTAGTTTGAACTGCAGGTGTGAATTTAACTTGCCACAATCCCTGTCATTCTAATTTAATTTTTATTTTTAATCCATTCTAACTTCTCACCTTTAGATTAAATTAAATTTAGTCATGCAGTCTCTTATAGTCAAGCTTTAAGGTAAAGGTTGCAAATATGTCGCTTAAAGGAGCATGAAAAATAGAAATCCATTTCACCCCATCCCCTAAAACACGTAAGAGTGGCTTTAATGTTTTCCCAAACACATATGAAGAATTATGATTTAACATTATTGCCACTCATAAATGTAAGAGGCCAGTTAATTCCTGGAAACTGGTTGTTTTTCTGGAGCTAAACTGCATTTTTCTTGAAATGTGGCTGATACAAAGCATTAGGGCACCTAAAAATTGCATCATTGCTGATAAAAGATCAACAGCTTTTATTTTTCAGCTTTAATTTTAAATCTATACTGTTTTTAAATTAGTTTGGGTTTGTTTGTGTTTTTTGAGGAAAGTCTTTATCTTGCAAAGATACATTTTAAATGTTTTTTTTCTGGAACCTGCACTATATAACATTGTGTCTTTCCCTCCTATGACCTGTGTACATTCCATGTATATTTCAAACACTCATTTTTGATGCCCTAAATCAGGTTTTACATGTTTTGCTTACATGATCAGACTTTCATGTGACTATGAAAACACCAGTGATTTGTATTGATTTTTCTCTTCCTTGTTGGTTTTTCCCCTGATTTTCTTGCTGAGCTATTCTAAAGTAAAAAAAAGTAAAAGATACCTTACAGACCATCTTCCAAATGTGCATAATACATGACCTGGTGCTTAATGTTTTTCAGCATCTCAGAAGCAAGAACATTTTCTGAATTGTTATTCTATGCATTTGATGAACTATCTAATGGTTTGATGGCAATATTTAAGTCAGGGTTTCTTGAAGTTAATATATTGTATTGCACAAATCAATTCATTCCATTAGTATCCTAAAATCTGAAGCATCCGTTTGGGAGCTCAATAAATTGGACTGTTCTGGTATCTTTATCTGGGATATCAATATTCAAAAGCCTTCCTACATCCTGAACGTGCTGATTGCACCTTTTTCCTTACAGAAAATCAATTACCCTGCCCTACAGTGGCAGAATTTTAAATAGCTACAATCCAAACTTGAATTTCACTCTCTGATTTGACTTCTGAGTGCTCTGTGTGTGTACAGCCCTTCTGTGGCCCTTGTTTAAATTCAGGATCAGGTCACCAGTGTGCACCTCATACTGTGTAAAAGCTTTTCCTTACATTTCCTAACAGCCAATATCATCAGGGCTTTGAAGGAGTTTCTCTTGATGTCAGACTGGACTCAAGTTTTCCAAAGAACCATCCCTAGTGAAGTTTTTTTCTTTGACTTAGTCCCACATTCCTGGCTCACCAAAATTTGGGATTTAGCATCCTTCTCTCCCAGCCTGTGCTCTGAGTGCTACCCAGATCCTGCTTTGATCCTGCAGGCTGCCATCCAAAAAATTACTTTTTTTTTTTCCAAGCAAAGTCAAAATTAACAGGTGTGGGTAGCAAGAGCAGACAGGACCTTTCCTGGCTGGGAAATGGTGGGGAACAGGGAATGAAATGCCTCAGTGTCCTGCTGTTTGTGGATGCACACGGCCACGAGGCTGCCAGGAACGTTCCCTGGGACAGAAGCCGCGTTCCGGATGGAGCGACAGATGTGCCGAGGGACGTCCTTGAATAAAAACATCCTGGCTGAGGATTTAACCCTTCTGCTCCTCACACACAGAGGGATGGAGATGCCCCTCGCAGTTGATGTGAAACGCGTGCTCCGAGCCGCGTTTTCGGGAGCCCATTCAGTAGGTGGTCACTAGATGGCATCTTTGGGTACCGAATTTAGGGGAAAATCGTCTCGAACGTTTCATTTGTGCTCAGCCTCGTTTCGGTTCACTCTCATTTCTGCCTGGATATAAAAATTTAAGAAAGGACAAGCAGGTGACAAAGGGGAAGGCAGCATTTTTCTGCATTTTTTGTTCTTTCTGAGAAGTGGATTTGATCTTGAATTCTAATAATGATGTGTGCACATTTTGGAATACTTTTCTAGGTAATACTTTTCTAGGTAATTTTTAGATTATGTAGGAATGCAGATCTAGGAATCTGACATTTGTGGGTTTTTTCCCACACTCCTTACAGATGATAGTCAATCACTAGGAAAAATTCCAGATAAAATCACATCTTCAAAGCACTTAAAACTGAAAGCAACCAGTCAGCAGTTACCAGCAAGGATTTCCAGGTTAATACCAAAACAACTTTTGCAGCAAAGAAGATGTCCAGCACTCTAATCCTCACAAATTAAGATACCCTTTTTTATTTTTTATAGAAATATATAGAAGCTGCTGTCCAAATTATCTGGATTTGAAAGTAATGTTGATCTCTTTCCTAAAACCAGCTGAAGATGAGGGTAACTCAGTAGGTGGCAGTCCTCTTAAACTAAAGAAGAAAGAGTGTGACTATCAGAGAGTGGGAATTGAATGCAATGAAGTGTTTATTAAACATTTTCATGTCATCCAAAGTCAGTGTGGCTTGCATCTTTTCTTTAGAACCCTCCAAGCTATTGACACTTTCTTGTTCCTACCTGCAGCTGTTCTGTAAAATTGTGATAATAACCCTCTAAATGTATTTGAGAAAAGTTCTTCTTGCAGACTTCTTCTCCTAAATGCTTGTCTGCAACAACAAGACAGAGTCTTGTGTCTAGAGCTTGTTTTGTTTTTTTTTTCTTTTTTTGCTTCTCACAGAACAAGAAGGATCTGTGACTCACGGATTACCCAGTGTTTTCATCTGAATTTCTTACAGGTTGACCCTTAGAGCAGGAATCACTGTTCTCACTCAATAAATGGCCTGTGCTGTTAAAAATCTCCTCTTGCTCTTCCCACAGAAGTTGAATCCTTTGGGAATGGTATCAGCTGCCTGTTTCCCTTTCACCCCGTGGCAAAGGTGGTCTGCCATGGATTTGTATCCACGATGCTGTAGGATCCACCACCCAAATTGTTTCCTTGTTGTCAGCAGCATGAGGGACCTCTCTTTGATTCAGTCCTCTTGGTTGCCATGGCAGGGAACAGTTTTTTATCTTACCTACACCATAGATTTGTTACCCCAGCAGTATGCAAACTATTTGAAAAGTAATAACACGTTCCTTTAAAATAAAATAAGCCAGAGTTTTAGCTGTGTAGAACAGTGTGAGTTCTAAAGCTGTTAAATATAACTCCTGTTGCCTCCATCCCCCTGTGTGTTTGCTTCACTCCCAGCCCCTTTTTGAGGAGCCTACAATCACTCCCCCTTGTGTGAAAGCAGTGCACTCAGAGATACTTTAAAATAAAGCCAAGGGAGTTGCTTGTTTTCCTGAAACACAAGGAGGTGTAGGTGTCAGAGGCAAAAAGCCCTGATAAGCTGCTCTAACAGTGTTGGTGAACACACAAGGGGGTTCAGCTATAAGCAGGCTGAAGGGAGATTCTGATAATCAGGAATTTTTGACACTGACTGTCAAAAATTGTCCTTCTCCCCTGTGTTTAGCCAGATGTAGAGTGTGGGGAGAAAACGTGGCAAAAATACAAATATTGCCAAGGAGGTCGCTTGAGAAGATGAGGCCAAAGGATGTCTGAGAGAAATAAATAAGTGTTGAACAAATGTCTTATACCAGGGGGAAGGTGTAAAAGTGAAAATTCACATGAACTTTGCTGCTGCAGTCATTTCCAACAGTGTGGAAATGTGTGTGAAGGTGTGAGTGGATGACTTTTGTGGATTTTACCCAGGTACAGGGTGTATATGTGTGATAAATCATGGAAGAGATAATCAGAGAAAACTGTTGTGTCTTGGGAAACACTTGGAGCAAATCTGTATTGTAGTGGTCTAAAATAAACAGTTGTGTGTTATTTTTTATAGTCCTGTCCACTAGGAATAAATATGTTTTTAAACATAGTAGGATTCCATCACTTTGCATAATGTACTGGAAATACAGTCAGTGGAGTAGACATAATTAAATGAAAAGAGAGTGGTTGATGGTCCTTTAATCTTTTTATGTGCAACATAAATGCCAAAGTAAAGTACACAACCCTAATAGCTACTTAATGGCCATGCAGGATGTTGTGCAGTGGGCAAAATAACTCTGCAAATGAAGAACTGCTGCAGAAATCCTTGAAAAAAGTGTGGAAGGAAGCAAAGCTTTGACTGGGTGAAATGCTGAAACAGATTGGAATGGGATATCACCTTACCAATGCTGTGCTTGACTGGGCAGAAATAACTCAAAATCATTTTCTGTTATCTTGGGAATGTCTTTGAGATCTCTGGTGATCAAAGGCATCATTTGGGGCTTCCCAGTGTCTATAACCTTGCTCATGATAAGGGAGGAATCACATTCTGAGGTTGTGCCCGTGGCTGCAGCTTCAAACTGCAGAGCTGAATAAATCTTCAGCTAAATTCTCTTTCCAGATTGATGTGTGGATATGACAGGAGATCTCATCATCTCTAATTGCTGTTGCTTATTCCAAGTGGTTCTTGCTGCCTCGGGACGTTGAAAATGCCAAAAGTTAGGTCTGCTTGGTAGTTTTCTAAAATGTCTTCAGTAAGTGCCTCTTACAGAGGAGGGCAGCTTGAATTGTTGATTTGTGCAGTGGAGCAAAATTTCAATCAGAGTTTAGTTTGGAAATGTATTTATTCACTCTGATAATGGAGGAAAAGAAAATAGATCCATAAATACAGTTTCTAAAAGAGAACCAAAGTAAAACAGGAGAGACTTTGGCCTGGGAAGTGTTCTCTGTGCTTTTTCATCAATCAAAAATATACATTTAAATTGCACTCAATTTATAAAATTTTGAGGGTGATTTGTTCTCCACTCTGTATTTTGTACTTTCCACAAAGCTGATGAGGCCTTTTCTTTTCTTCCTCGTTTGTAATCTCCTGATTTTTTGGGTAAAGAAGTCCATTTCATTAGATCTCTAATTATGCATTCAGAAAACTCATTTCTCGGTGGGTTTTTTTTGCCTAATGGCCACCCTGCTTCATCTTATCTTGAAGCAAAATGTATGATGGCTTTTATTCTTTCAGGAATAAAGCAGATGGCATTCAGCACAACATCTGGGGGGAAAAAACTCCTCAGATCTTTGAAGTGTTTTTAGTAAAAGTAAACACTGTTAAAATGAAATGATGGATTGCTGGCTTTACCTAGAATATCCCTAGATGGAAGGCAGGTTGTCTTAGTTCTTACCTGTTTTGAGTATTTTGTATCTAGAGACAGGATTAGAAATTGTTATGTTCCAGCAGTGTTTCAGTTTATGACATTTTATGAAGAAAAATCTTTAAAAAATCAGTGTTATTCCTATTTGGGTTCTGGGAGGAACACCTGATTCCCAGTCCTGCAAACACCTCAGTGGAGCTGGGCTGCTGCTGTCAACACACAACATTGCAATTGATTTTTGTGATTACAGGCCAACAAAACAAATCAAAATGTATCTAAAGCTGGCAGAATTGCAGTTAACTCTAAATCCCACACTGTGAATAGCAAATCTACCTTTGTCTGCCTCATTCCCATTTCTAGATGAGGCTTCTTCTTTTCAACAATATTATCTTAAAATTTTGACATCATAACGTTCTTGAGGTGACAAGTTGTCAGCTTCAGGTTATGTGATGAGGAATGAGATTATCTAAAAGCAGTTATTTGTCCATTTTCTCCTGAAATGCTGGTGCTGTATGGCAATAAGTTGAGGTGCCCTAGCAGTCCTGTGAAGAGTAATTAGACAGTGATGCATGAAAGAGTGATTGTTTAACCAGTTGGATCTTTCTGAATGCCAAAAGAACTCTTCAAGCTGTGCAAATCATTGTCACTGTGAGGTGATTATGTCTGTGTGCAGGATTAGGGTAAATAACAAAATGGGAATTTTTTTTTAGTGATATATTTGGAGGATTAGATTTGCATGGCCTCTTTGTGGATTAAGTTTGGATATTCTGAGGTGCAATTTATATGTGAGAAGGAGATAAAGAAAAGGGAGCAGGGGGAGAAGGTGGGAGTGTGATTATCAAGCACAGAGAGATGGCTAATCCAGGTGGGCTTAATACACTCAATTACATTTTTAGAAAGGAATAAACCTACTAAGGAGAGATCTCAATTAAGTGCATCTCATCTCTGAGATGCCACTGCAAAACAAAAAAATCACAGATTCAAAATCTCCCCCACTTCTCTTAATTTGCCTTTTTCCATTCAAGCTTGAGAGGTCACAAAGTCCACAATGTAAAAGCTTCTAACAGGTCAAGGCTGCATTTTCACGTTTTCACATTGCATTTTCAGAGTGGTTTTGGGAGGTTTTGGGAGTTGAGAGGTTCAAACTTTTTGCATCATTTCTCTTTAAGAAGTATCCAGACTATTTGATTTCTTCAGTTACAGCATTTTACAAATCTCATTACTAAAAATCTCGTAAGCACAAAGATGCAACATAATTCCCTTTTTCTTATTAGTTTATAGGCATTAAGCAGGATACATATTGGAGTTTCAGGAATATGTCAGTCTTAGGAGAATTCATTTCCATATCACTGCTTGCTTCCAAGAATTAGTAATTTAGGCTTGCAGAAAACATCTGGAAATTACAAGTTTATTTTGCCATTCCTGCTTTTGTAACCTTTGGGCACCTTTGGAAATGGGTTTTGACATTTCTGTAACAATCAAACAAATGTACATTTTTATCTTAAATTGACAAGCTTAAAGCTCAGGTGCTTTTTTAGCTGCACAACTTTAAACCAAGTTTATTGCCTGCCTTTGGTGTTTGCTGTGGTCTCTGGGATGCTGTTTGCACTCCCTGTGCCCTCAGGTACCTCATCCTCTAAATTGCAAAGCTTTTCTCAGGAGAAACTTCATGAATGTTGACCCACAGCAATAAGCTGGTCTTTTATGTGATCTATTTCAGGGATGATTTCACTTCTATTTAGGCAATTTCATCCCAGATGCGTTATCTGAATTATGTTATGTTTGAATTTTGTAATATTTGTATTACAAGTGTTTATCCTACAATTGCATGCTCAGATATTATTCCAAATTTGTGTAAAATCATACGCTTTTTTCAACCTTCACTGGACTTTGGGAAAACTGGACCAACCACTCTTCAATTTAATCAGTGCACAGTTAAAAACCATCTAATTTTCTAGTGATCCATTCATGGTGGTTTCAAAGCGTGTTATAAATAAAACTTCTTCAGTTTCTTGTCACAGAAGAACCCAAAAATCTTAACTTTGAAAACAATTCTACTGTCACATTTAAAAGAAGTTCTTAATCTAGATTCAACTAACTGGTGAAAAATGAAACTTGAAAGGGTCTGGCTTGAGGTGTAGATAAAAGATTGTCAGATTTGAAAAGGAAGACCTACTTTCTGCTCCTTTTTGTGAAGACTTCAGCAGATGAAGGAAAGGCATTAAGTGAGGTTGTAAGAACTAACGAACCAAAAGCTAACAGAAAGGATAATATATATCTCTATCTATCTATCTATCTATCTATCTATCTATCTATCTATCTATCTATATCTATATCTATCTATCTATCTATCTATCTATATCTATCTATATCTATCTATATCTATCTATATATATACCTCCAACTGATTTTTAGTATGATCATTTAGTGTTCTCAATGTATACTCATGCCCCTTCCCCTTTTTCCCCCTCATTCTGATTTTTACATCCTATGAATTTGAATCTAATTAATTAGACTTTATTCCCAGTGGTGGCCTGGTGTCAGCAAGGAGAACCTCAAGCAGGTAAAAACCTCCAGTTCTCTGGTTCGCTGTCTCCTGAGTGCTTCTTTCCCAGTATGGATGGAGAGTGCTCAGCTGTGGTCTAGAAATACCACATTAATCATTTGAGAGGCCTTTTCCTGCACAAGTGTGTTTCCTCCTCCTCAGTTCCTCCTGTTTGAGGTCTAATTGCAATGTTTATTGGCAGAAATTGCATTAATTTCAAGGGGATTTGGCACGGGGACTGCAGGCTGCTGGTGTACACACAGGTAGCACAGACAGCCCATCTCCAATCTGTGCTCCAGACTTTGGAGCAGCACTGTTTATTCAGTCACCTCACTTTTTTATATAGAATGACAACCACTTGGGAGACATTTTCTGCAAAATGTGACACAGACAAGCAGAACTTGACAAAATTGTCATTGGAATTTGAAAGCTATTTTTTTTCAGTGTTTTATCAGCTCATTCTTCAAGAGTAAAGGGAATTGGAAAAATAACAGGGTAGTAACACTTAGTTCAGATAGTCTGAAATCACTCTCAAAACATTTGTTCAGAATCACCAGCACAGTCCCTATTCCACAGCTTTTGAAATTTTCCTGTGGGACATGAAGTAAGAACAGGTTGAGTCCAAAGCAGTGGGAATGGGGCTTGGGAGGGATCTGGAGTATCAGAAATGTCTGAGGGAGATGGGGGAGATTAATTCAAGTTGGAGGAAAGGAGGCTCCAGGGGGGACCTTCTGGATTTCCACAATTCCCTGACAGGAGGGGGCAGTCAGGTGGGATCAGGCTCTGCTCCCAGGGAACAAGGACAGCACAAGAGGAAACAGCCTCAAGTAGTGCCAGGAGAGGTTCAGACTGGATATTAGGGAGAATTTCTTCATGGAAATAGTTGCCAGGCATTGGAACATTGGTACTGGCACCTGAGATATTTCAAAGCCATGTGGATGTGGCACTTGGGGACAGGGGTTAGTGGTGGCCTTGGCAGTGCTGGGGGAGCATTTGGACTCACTGATCTCAGAGAGCTTTTCCAACCTTAGTGATTCCATGATCCTATAGCTCTGTGATCAGTAGAGACCCAGCTGTGCCTGAGCTGTGTGCTGTGGTTGCACATGGATATTTAGAATTGAATTGATCAGAAATTATATTTACATCAATTGTTTTAAGGCTCATTAGCCCTTTAATGCAGATCAAAGCTTTCACTGTCTTATTACTCATCAAAATGACTCAAGAGAATTCTCTCTGACCAGAGAGAAGTTTTCAGGTCCTGTGGATTTTCATGGCAAAACAAATGTGTGGCATCAACCCCATTTCTGTTTTGCAACAGTTACTGCCTGACTTCACTGTGTGCTCGTTACGTGAGAAGTATTTTTATTGCTTTTTTTTTTCTCTCCCTCTTATAAGCAGCAAAGGAGTGGGTTTTTAAAAAAAAAAACCATAGAGCAGTATTGTTTTTAGAACCCTGCAACAAAATATAGAAGTGATAGCTGTGGCACATTTCTAATAGCTGGGCTGAATCATATTCTGCTCCCCTAATGGCATGCGTAATTGCTCCAGGTTTCCAGGCGTCCTTCAGCCACACTTATTTAGATTAGTGACTGATGCATTTCCATGGAAACCTGCAGCAAGGAAAAAAAAACCAAAAAACCCTCTTGGTACAGCGTGGAACTGAAGGGACGTGGGCTTTGAGCCTTGTGTAAAATCAGGCTTCTCAGTTGTGGTCAGCTTGGGTTTGGGGTTTTTGTTGTAGCTGCTCTCTGCAAAGGAAGAGAGGAGTTGCCAGCAGCATTTTGTGTAGCAATGTGGAACGCTTGTCAAATCCTACATCCCTTGATAAGCTTCAGCTTTTTGAGTGTAGTTGAAGGAGTACATTTTGAAATGAAATGTCTGGGGTGTTTTTCTCTGTGAAGATGCAGAAGCACCCAAACCCCAGGTAAGCTGGTGAGAAACTGGCTGGACAGTCAAGGTGCAAGAATGGAGTTCGTTTTGGAGGTGTTGTGTGGAGCTTTAATGAAGTTTTGAAGTGCTGGTGGCAAAAATGGAAAGGTTTTACATGACTTCCATCACTAAAATGCCTGGAAAATAGAATTACTTTTAAAAACTTTGCACAGTACTGTTGCTTTTCTCAATATCTGGTACAATCTTTACATGCATTACCTAACATATATCTGATTTTTAGTGCTTTCTTAGAAAACTCAGTTCTCAGCATTCTCAGCAATTTGTTCTAATTGCCAGGAGTGTTTAAGGTTGCAACGTGGATTTTCAAATGTGTTCATTTCAAGTAATTGCCCTTATGTGTCTACACAATGCTGTAAGGGCAAGTACCATCCATACTTTTTAAAAAGTAGAAATATTTTTGGATTTGACTCCTTTCCTGCTGCAATCATCCTAATTATTTGGAATACCAGTGTAGGTTCTCTAGGAGTAAGCACTCAAACCAATGGTGATAGTTTCTCCAATCTGAAAATTCATTATCCTGTGGCCTGGCTCTGAATCCTGTGTCACTTAGCAGTCATCAGTGCAAAGTATCTCTAACCATATCTATACATGATTTTGATATTTTAGATGTTATTTATTTTATTATATCTATACATAGCCATATCTATACATTCTGATACAGCATCACAAGTTCAGTTGCTAAAGTCTGGTACTCCTGTTAAAAGCAATGTGGTGTAAATAACTTCTCTTTTGTATTTTTGACTTTGTAGTTGAGTGTTGTATTTTAGACACATACAACAGTGTGGCAAAGCAGGAGTTCTTCCTGGTGAGCAGGGAACTTCCACATCTACAGCTCCTTGTTCCACCCTCATCTTCCCCTCCCTGGTCCTGTGTAAACCTGGGTACCACACTGCTTAGCAACATCCTGCTCTTGGCTATTTGTTCTCTCTGACTGGAGTGATAACTTTAAATTAGAAGTTATTCTGAGGCCCTTATGGTGGAAGTTGCACAGTGTTCCTCTCTTTGTTGGGTTTGGGTCATGTTTTATCCACAGTGAAAATCAGACTGAGAATCCACATGCACAGAGGGAGGGCTGTGGTGAAAAAGATCGTGAGGTTCTAGGAACTTCCCACGTATCTCCCATGCTCAGCAGCTTCTTAGGTATTCAAAATTTTATCTATTATTGAAGGCAGAGAATTTGACAGATCATTGATCCTCAGTACAGCTGGCGAAGATTTAGACTTGAATGAAGCTTCTTGTAAGGGAGGAAATTGAGGGGAAACATTTGTATCACCATTGATGATAAAAAGTCTGTAATAACTCTTGTTGAAACTTGCTGTACATGAAAATTAATGATTTTTGAAATGGAATAGAAGAATGGTTTTCCAGGGCCTGTTTTTCCTTGCTCAGCCCAAAATAATTCCCCATCTGTTATTTCCAACTCAGAATGCACAATGACCTTCTCCCAAGCAGTTGGTTGCTTTTGTGGGGCTGTAAACATGTCTCAGGTAGGAACAATCCCTGCCATGCTGAGCAGACAACAGCTCCTGCCACACAAGCAAATGCAGAGCTCCTCATAAACCTCTAATGGAATTTCCCTAAATTTAATGCAAAGTTGCTGCATCGAGGGAAAGTCATTAAGCCAGGTTTCACCTGGCACCTGCCCTTTGCTACAGGCCATCAGTTTGGGTTATGCTGCTGCCATCAGTGAGAACACTGATATTTGCAGGAAATATTTGAACTGCTTGCTGGGAGGATGAAAAATGTGAGATAAGGTGTTATGATTAAAAACATTCGTACCCTGAGTCAGTTCTAAAGAGCTGGAACATTACACCACCTGAGCTTTGTAAGTGAACAAACCATCCTGACCTTCAGGATAAATAACATTTACAACAGATGATAGTGCCAGCAGGCAGCTCATCAAGACTTCTTTATTCTCCCTGAATTTGAAAAACAAGATGCCTTTATTTATGTGTGCAGGAGCACTTTGGGATTGACATGAAGAGCTGGTTTTTATGAGGCAGACGTACATATTGTCGGGCCACAATTAAAGTTTAGGCAAAGTGCACTGAAGTTGCTTTGCTTTGGCCTGACTCTGTAAAAGCTGGATATTTCAACAAGGATCAAACTGGGTGCACGTGGAGCAGAGCCCCATTCAGCTGCTGGAAACTCTGAGGAAAACATCCAGCTTTTTACGAGCTCTTCACTCTTTTGCTTTAAGATGCATTTCACTTTGTAAAGAAAGAGGGGGAAAAGTAAAAAATCTTTCCCAATTAATTTCCTTTGATGAGATCACCCAGAGCTGTGTCTGTGCCTGTCCCAGACACTGAGTAGCTTAATCCTCTGCATCAGCTGAGACCATGATTGGAAATGAGGGGCAGAGGGAATGAGACCCCCAGAAACCCAATAAGAGAACTTAGGGAAAGATGAAGTGACCGTTACCACATTTTGAAAATATTCTGCAAATGAAGGAAGAGCTGCAGAATTCCAGAATTGTGCAAAGAGCTGCTAAAGTTGTTAGGACAGTAAGAAGCAAATGCTTCCACAACTGCTTGCTGGGGTTTTATGTTTCAGGTGTAAGTAAGCTTTTTGTTAAATTAAAGGGAAGAGTGATGACATGGGAAACACTGTTCTTCCATAACTGCCTCTCCAGCAAGTCCAAGTTGCATATTTCAGTTATTAAGATTTCTCTTGCAAACAAACTTGCTGATTCACTCCATTGATTGGCCAGTTCAGCATCCTTTGTGGGTAAATGAATTCACTGTATTCCAGCTAATCTTCCTCTGAGGATGAAGGAGGGATTCAACACTCAGTCTTCCTTTCTTTTTTTGAAAATAAGATTTAGTAGGGAAAAAAGAAAAAGAAAGGAAAGGCAGGAGGACATCCAAGGATTTGCTATTCCAGTCAAGTTGTCCCTGAGACATTTTTATGCTTATTCTCAAATCTGAAAAACTTCAAAAACCATATAAGATTTGCTATTTCTCAGCTTTAACTGAAGGAAAAATTGATTGAGAGCATCACATCAACTGAACACTGGGACTTGAAACAAAAAATCATCCACAAACTGAAACAGAAGAAAGTGAACCATGAATTAAAGATTTTCATTAATTTACCATTTATAATGCCTTGATAATCTTTTCTCTTGATCCTCACAGTTTATCCCTTCAAATGAAGCATCAATATTTTTTACCTCAGATTTGCAAAGATATGAAAAAGATAATTGTAGTTTCTTCTGAATTCTTGTGTGGTACCATACCTGCAGATTTCACTTTCATGAGTTTTTATAACCCTTTATCAGGATCAACAATCAAACACTTAATAGAGAAAATTTCCATTTCTATTTCTTCATCTCATTTTTCGTACGTTCTTTAGAATCCATAATCCTACTGTGTGTGACTTGGAGGATCCCTGAACTTCATCTTTCCTACGGCTCAAATAAAATGCTCAAAGAAAGTAATAAGAAATGTCATGTTAAACAATTGTATCATAGGGCTGAAAAGACTTCTCACTTGTCACCCTTTTAATGTACCATGTTTAATAGAAAATCCAGTTTTGATGAATCTCCATTTTCTAAGGGGAAAAGGGAGTAAGTAAAATAAGTTCCTGAGACTTCACAGTTTGTGGTATGAAGAATATTTTTACCTTTAATGTGATTGTTTTCTGGAGCATCATTTGGTATGGCAGATATTTTGGATATACTTGGGACAGAAAAATGCATGGTCTTGTTATTGATGTTTTCAATCCCATGAACTCTTTCTCGACTTTTTCTTATGGACAAATTTGCATCAATTTAAGGAAAAACTCATAAGATAGGAGCCCTGTCTTGTTGCAAACCAGCACAAGTGTCCTTGAGTTGTGACCTTCTGCTGACTTTATTATTGAACTGCTTTCTTCAGCTCTGAATATCTTCTGGTGTAACCCTCAAGATAAATGTTCAGGAAAGGTTTTTTCCCCCAGGAAGGGGAAGGTGCAAAGGGAAGGCCGTAACCTCAGCCACTGTTTGGGGTGTTGCACCTGCAGAGAACTGTTACCTGAACTGCTGTGACAAAGAACATCCATAAATGTCTGTTGGAAGTGAAACATCTCCCAAGGTTATCTCTGGGGAAGAGGGAAGGAAGAAGGAAATCTGCGTGTTTTGGGGCAGGGATGAAACCCACCTTTACCCACCAGTGGTATCTGGGGAGAACCTGCTGCTCTCTGTTTCCTCCCCGTATCACAGCACAAATTCTGCTGTTCCACTCCTATTTCCTCATCATCCTGTGGACATGCTGGTGGCTCTGAACCTTTCCTAGAGTGCTGGCAGGCCTCTGACAACATCCCCGCTGGCAGAGCATTCCCGCGCAGTTTCCTTGGAAACGCGGCGCAGAAATGCCCTGCCAGGAGCAGCACGGAGGAGACAAGGCATGGAGACAGTTGCTTTGGGATTTTTTTCCCCCCTCTTAGTTCTTTACCCTTCCAAAGCAATATCAAATATGTGAGCAACCTACTCCAAGCAGGAGCGTCAGGGTGGGAATCGGGCTGGCTGCTGGAACAGGCCCGCAATTGTTACGTGGGCTGAAACGGGGCATGAGTGGCCTAATCTGTGTGGTTTGGAGTCCAAAATTTATTTCTTGTTTTTCATGGCAGTGATCTTTCAGCTTTTGATAATGTCTGCAAGATTTCTTGGAGTCCTGTGGTTGCTTATGAGACTGAGACAGAGAATTCTACAGGAAGTCCTGCATTTATTTGGAGGAAAGCCCTCACCACTCCTGAGGTGGAGGAAATGTTTGCCACCTACACTTTCTCAGTGCTCACCCCTCTTTGAACCCTATAAATTAAGATGAAGGGCAGAGTTTGAGCCTGTTGCTCACTGAGATGTCTGCAACAATAAATGATTCTAATAAAGAAACAGCTGGTGCTTTATTATTTGGATTGCCACTATTGCCCAGGGCACACAGCTTATTTCTGCTGCGGCTCCACTGGCTACAGTGGAAAATGGACCAGGAAAAAATTGTTGTGTTCTTACAGTATTTACTCTGGTAAAATATGGACTTCTCAAAAGATCTAGAAATTTCAAGTGGTATCCCAATGTTTCTCTCTTCTGACAATGTAAAGGAAAGTGGACCATTTTTGCAAACCCTCGTGTTCTGTTCTACCTCTTAGAAAAACTTTTTGAACTGACCCAATTTGATGTAGGGACTTTTTATCTGTGGTGACAGATGTTACTCTCATTAAAAATGCAGTATTATTAAGATAATTATTTTTATTAAAATAAAACTGCTAAATAATGCTTTTCTAGACCTTCTTGTCCATATCTTCTTGCTGGTCTTTCAAAACTCTCTGCAACCAAGTTTAAGAAGAAATCCTCAAAAGATTCTGTGGGTAAAAGCTTCTTAAATAATGATGGGGTTGTTAGTCTTAGGTGGTCCTAACTTACTGCACAGCATTTTGACAAAGATTGCTGGTCTTGAGAAAACCTGGGACATAAGAATTGGTACACATCCAGGGAAACCTGGAGCTAACCCTTTGGTGCTAATATACCTGTAACAGTGCTGCTATGCTATATTTGGCTTGAATTCAGAACAGCATTTGTTAGGCATTTGCCTATGGGTTCTTTGTGTTCTTTTGTCAAGTCAGAGAATGGAATCCTTTTCCTTTTTCAGTCCCCGGTTCATTCTGATGGCAGACTCCTGTGCTCCCCCCTGCTCCTGGGTGTGTGTTAATAGGGCAACCTGGAATCTGAGTTGGGGGTGAAGGGAACAGGGTAATTAGAAAACTTAACACAGCAGCCTGGGAAACTGCTACTTAGCCTCGAGTTCAGGGCCTTGCAAGGCTTCTGTTTTCCCAAATAATCCCTGATTGCACACAGAGGAGCAGGGGGAAACAGAGGGGTGGCAGAGCTGGGGAGCAGATCCAGGCTGCAGCTGAGGAGTGCTGGCTCTGCAATCCTGGGGAGCTGAACAAAGCTCTCTGTCTTGCTGTGCCTTCCCATCCCTCCCACCCACTTTGTATTCCTTATAGCACTGAAATATCACGCTATAGAAAACAGATTCTGCAGAGGGAACATCTGGCTCCTTAAGGCTCAAGCAGTTGCTTTAAGATTTCAAAATATTCCTTAGCGTAATTTATTTCTTGTAATCATTTCTGAGGGATTTCTGAGAACAGGCCAGGGGGAAACCCAAAGTGGACTCCAGGTTTATGATTTTCTGTGTTTCTTCTGTTTATGTCTCTTAGTATGAACCTGATTTTTAGAATGGCATGAAAAAAGAATGTCACTTGATGGGGAACAGACTGCAATTTATGCAGGAATTTTGGGTAAAGGAAAGGCCTTTTAGGCAGAAAATACATGTTGTAGGTGAGTGACAAAGGGACAAAATAAACTAAACTATCAAGTAGAGTTCATATTATAATAGGGGTTTTCTCCCTCTCTGGCCATCCTGTAGGGTGGAGGCTGGCTGGTCTCCACAAAATATATACAAATGTAAATATTTCTGGTTTTTCCTAGTAGTGCTTTTCTTGGACCTTGTCAATTGGTGCACAGCTCTGAAAAAATAACTTTCATACTCTTTTAGCCAGCTGCAACCTGCACGTACATTTCCAGCTGGAATTTCTCTGTATTATGGATGTATTTCTATTTATGCCTCCAGCTGGGGGCATGATCCAGTTATGTGTCAGCTGCACTGGTTAAAGCAAGGAAATGTGAATTTTTTCCCCCCTTCTTCCCAAAGTCTCCCTCCCAGGACTTCTACTGCTCCTTGGCTGCGTTCAAAGCCATCTTGTTCTTTTTCTCTCTGTGGACTTGCCCTTTGCTGTCAAATTGGTCATTTGACAGCACCAATCTCTCAGTCATTTGTACTATCTTTAAAAGCTGTGCCACAGAGGTGCTGTGCCTTGAGGGTTCTGTCTGGCTTGGAGAACTAATGAAATCTGTTGGATTTTGTCAGGCTATCCTTCCATGGAGAGGCCTCCAGCTGTGCAGATGAGACTTTCATCGTGGTAATCTAAACCAGAAACTTTTTCATCTGATTTTTGATGTCTCTTTGCCAAACCAGTGGTGATTCCATAGGAGGACCAGCCTGTAGTTACGCAAAAAATATTGATTTGCATATTCTGGCTATTTTTCCAAACTTTCTGATATCCGTTGCACATTTTTCTTTCTTCTTCTATTTTGCCTCTTAGCTATAAAAAAATGCAAAAGTTTTTGCCGCTGAAACTATGAGTGGAACTTTAAAACTTGTGAATGATGCAATTCATGATCTCCAAGAAGTTCTTATTCACTTCATGTGTCTAATGTGATAAAAGAATATCTCCAAAGCCAACTTTTTTTTTTTTCTGAAATGCCTTGAGATTACGTTCATTCACTGCGAGGGAATATAAACAAATGCTTCAGCACTTGATTAGGAAATACAGAAGTATTGAAAATTCTTTTTTCTCTGTGCAGAAACACGGATAGATAGAACAAAGAAGCTGTTTAGACACTACACAGTTGGATCCTATGACAGCTTTGATGCTTCAAGGTAAGAATTTTTCCTTTTGGTTGCAATCTGTTTACAAAACCTTCCCGGGTTTTATTTAATTGTCACTTTTGGTTTAGGCTTTGGAGGGAAAGAGGGAAGCAGATCACTAAATAGATCTTCTGAGGGTACCATTTAACTTTGGAATTGGTTTTTATTGCAGTTTAGTTTGTTCATATGGGATGGGTGTAGAAAATTGGAGAGCTGTGAAATCATGAGTTTCACTGTTTTGGGAGATTTGTTGTTCTGAACAGTAACTTTGGAAACTGAGTGGAACTGAAGCTGCTGGAAATGAGAAATTAGATTATTTATTTGTGGAGAATTCACCATTTTTAAGTAGGTTCTTCTCCCCCGTGGATATATTCAGCTGAATGCTGGTAGAAAGGATGACCTTTAAAACACAGAACCTCAGTTAGCTTTTGGTGTCTTCTTGAGGAAATTTTGGTGGCACACTGGAATTATTATGCTTTTCTCCTGGATGTCCTATTACAGCTTGGGTTTGGTGGGGGTTTTTTGTTTGTTTTTGGTTTGGTTTTGTTTTTGTTGGTTGGGGGGTTTTTTTGGTTTTTTTTGTTGTTTTTTGTTTGTTTGTTTTCAAGGAGACCACATTTATTGTAGGAGAAAAACTCTGAAATGTGTAAAGCAATGGCAGCATTTCATGTAGCACAATATTAAAAAAAAAAAAAAAAGAAAAATGTGGTAAATGTTGGTTTTGTTCTTTGATCTTAGATTTTGTCCTGAGGTTCAGGCATGGTTTCTATGTGAGTTGAGCAATTTGGGGAGGAGGTTCCCAGCTGGACATGGTGTGGTTGACTGGGGGAGTCTGATGATGGCAAAGTTGTCAAAGGAATTTCTGAGCCCAGATTCTGAGACAAGCTCTGCAGAGCAGACTCATTGGTTACTAGGGATGTTTGCAGTGAGAAGAGTTAATTTTTTTCAAGGTTCTTTGAGTGATCATTAGTCCACAAAATCCATATCCTTGTCTTTTTATTTCAGTGTGAATGGATAGGGTTGTTTCTGCAAAAGAGAGAAGCTGTGTCTGCTGCATGTTGCCTCAGAGATATCAAATAATTCCACTTGAAAACCTCCTGCCACTTTCTAACAACAGATTTTTTTTCATTAGAAAACATCAATTCCATCAAAACTTTCCTTTCCACCCCTCTTTTATTTTATTTTTTTTTTAGGTTGTTGATTTATTTCTCTATTGTTTTTGATGTTTTTTTCCTAAAGGTATTGGGTTTGTGCAGTGCAACAATAAAGCTCTCAAAAATGTACCTTACCTGATTCGGGACTGAGCAGGAGAGACAATTAGGAAAAAATGAACTTTTGTACAGCCTTACATAAATTAGTTATGAAATGTGTCTGCAGTTGATATCTATTAGTTGTCTTGAGTAGAGAGAGGGAAAGCAACAGAGTTCTCCTGGCAAGGTTTGGAAGAAAACTCTCCTTGAATTTCCATGGAGAATCCAATACCCAGTGGATCCATTTGGAAGGGTAATGGTGGAAATTGAGAGGAAAAAGTAGGAGGAGGCAGAATGAATGTGAAATTCCAAGAAATAAAGTGGAAAGGTAGATACACTTAACTCATTTTTTCAGCAAAGTTTGGTAAAGCTAGAATTTTCATAAAGTAACACCAGGAAAACTAAAAAAAAACAATAACACACCAAGTCGTGTTTCAGGTGTTTGACTGAGGCTGGAAATCAGCTTTTTGTACCTCTGAAGGATGATTTCACTGGTGCTTGCATATTGCTGCTGAAGCAAAAAGAATTTGCATTTCAGAACCTGTCTGGAGATTAATGTCTCTTGGTGGTACATCCAGATCTAATTCCTCACAAGGGCGTCTTCAGGGAGGGGAATTACTCAAAGAGGCAAACAAGGTGTGAAAGTGAGAGCAATTTTTGATATTGCCAGATCCGTGTTGCTTTGATTACTTTGTTATCATTTTGTATCAAAGTCGGGGCAGAATGCATTAGAACAGATTTAACGCTGGCAGCAAAGGTTTCATAAACATTTGTCAGAAGGCAATTGTGCCTCTGTGCTAAGAACAGCTCTGAATCCAAAGTATTCACAAAGCTGATCCAGTTCCTTTCTGGAGATGATGTGGGGGAGTGAGGGGAAGTGTCTGCTCCCTTCTCTCTTTCCTTCTCCCTCCCAAAGGGCAGAAATTGCTGAGTAGAAACACTCTGTTCAGAAATCTATATTAATGGGCTTATTCACATGCAGGAAAATACATTGTACATGGCATTTTTCATCTTGAGGAAAATGTGCAGCTTGAGTAATGGAGGTTCATTAAATCCTATTTCAGCTTTGCATAAGAGATCAGTTACCCATACATTAACTTTGGGAAAATGGGGAGGATGCTTACTGAGACTTGCTTGCCCGTGCAAATAGTCACTAAATATCATACAAATGCAATATAATGTTTGAAACTACCAGGTCTGATGTATTATCTGCTTTAAATGCTGATGACATGCCCTCAACAGGGAAGAATTCCTTCTTAATGTCTGTCCTCTTTCAGTTTAAATCCCCACTCCTTGTCCTAAAGAGCAGATACACCACTAAAACTGCAAGGAGATAATGCAAGACTGCTCTGCCACTTCTCTGAAGTTTTCTGGATTTGTTAGCAGTTAATTCAAATGAAATTATTTGGGGCATAAATGCATTAATTCATCAAGGTCAAATTCCAGTTTAATAACAGAAACTATTGCTAAGGCATAAAATGGATGTTAAAATAATAAAAAATTATTTATTTTTAAAAACTTTAAGTTAAGGTAAACATTTAGAAATTATCATTTTTAATCTGCTTTTTAACTGAAGTGAGGGGATTGATTAATTCTTTCAAGATGGGACAGTGGATTGTTCAGTCAGGAAAATATATGGAATTAATTAGTTGTTTAATTTCAAGTGTAAAATGTTATCACCCTTTTAAATGGGGTGGGACTGATAATACAGAGATAACTCAGTTTTATAATCTGGAGACATAAATTATATGAGACAGTGTGGTGCTATGTAAAAATGATAAACTTGGTGTGGTGGAAAACATGATCCATTGCCTCCATGAATTTGGGAACTTTAGGACACAACAGAGGAAACTTTTCCTGCTGCATTCATGACATCATCTCCCACCCCCAGCAGAACAGGGCAGCAGCAAAAGTCAATAGCACAACTGAATGCCAACCTCAGTGCAATCAAATATGCACATAAGCAGGAGGTCTCCTGCCTTATTCTGTGTCTTTCTTCCCAGAATTATTGACTTTCACATGGGGTTTTTTTTCTCCAGACACTTTAACTGGTTCCAATCCCTGCGTGGGAGAAGTTTTCCTGGTGCCTTTCCTTGATGTCCCATGGCTCCAACAATATTAAAGAGCTCGCAGGAGAGGATGTCATGACAAATAACCTTTTCCAAAGGCTGGTTGCCACCACGTTAATGACAGGACCAAATTGATTTGCTTTATGGTTTTTTGTTCTGTTTTCCTGGAGAAAGACAAAGAGGAAAATAGGATGGTGTGATCTGTAAGAAAACTTAATTAAAATCTGAATTCATTAACCCTGCTGTCCCTGCTTGGAGTCAGGTGGCAACATCCGTGTCCCACGAGTGTAGGAGCTGACAGGAGCAGCTCTTCAAAAGCCAATTTACATATAAACACCTCATAAAAAATGGACAGATTCTTCTCAGATGTTCTTTCCAGGCCATTCTCTGTTGCTGTTGTCATCTGCACTGCTGGATAGAGCAGCCTAAGCTTTAATCCTGAGCAGCTCAGAGGGACTCCTTGGCACAGCTGAGGCTGTCTGCCCCTGTAACTCAGCATGCTGAGAGAGAGTTTGGTTATATTTTGGATTTTTTAGCCCATAGAATGTGCCTGTTGGATACCTTTGTCCCAAAGTTGTGATGTAAGTGGTGCTGTCTTGGTTGTTTAAGCATTAGGTGTGTTACACACCTTTTTATAGTGGAGATTCTCAGCCTGATGCAGAAATACTTCCTTCTGGTTTGACATCTGGTTTCATGTGGATATTTCACATAAATAATCCTCCCTCTGGAGAAATGCAGTTGCTCATCTCTTTAAATATAGATTTTCAAATAATAAAATATAGATTTAGAACAGATGGAAAGTTTTGCTGGAATTTGGGGCATTACAAGTGGTGAGGAATGTAAAACTGACAGGGAGCAAAGGGATTTTCTCCTGGTTATGGTGGCCCTGTGTCCCTGGGGTGGGGAATTTGGCATATGTGCTTGCTGGGTGCTGCTTGCCTGGCAGCAATCCACTAAATCCTGGCAAATGGATCCTTGCAAAAATTGAGGGAAGCTATAAGAGCTGTTGTTATATTTTATATCCTGCTGCCCACATTTTCATGTTGGTTCTGCCTGGGCAGAACAGTGAGAGAAGTGTTGTTACATGGAGAATAGGTTGGATTTTCTGAACTGGGGTAGGAACTGGATGATCTTTAAGGTCTCTTTTAACCCAAACCATTCCAGGATTCTGTGAACTGCTCGTTTGTTTGTTTGTTTTCTGTTGGATATCATCACTTCCACTGTACTAATGTTTCCTGGGAAGTCTGTGATCTCTTGAAGGAAGTGGGAATAAGGAGATTAAAATGGTGCTGTGCACTCTTAACAATAAATCCACAATCTGGTATTGACACATTGCTAATAAGTGGAAAGTGATTTTACAGCTGTTCTTACCTGCAGGCATATATTTTAAACATAATCCTTGGTTTCCTCTGGTGGAAACAAGTAAAACCAGCAGCATTTTAACTTTTTTACCTGTACACATAGCTCATTTTTTGCCTAGAAGATGGTAACAAAAATATCTGAGTATGGTCATCATTGTAATTAAATACAACCCTGTGAGACAGTGATGTGGTTACATCTGAAAGTTCTCTGAGATTATAATGATTTTAAAACTCTGCAGATGTGATATCATGGTTCTTTTGGGCACACAGAACAGTCAGCACCAGCCAAGTTGTGGAAAAGAAAAATTATGTCAAATTTTTGTGTGCACATAATCTCACCTGACGTCTGAAGTTATTTTGCTGGACTTGCCCATTGTGTGTTCTGAATTAATTAATTAACTGTCTGATGGCACTGACCTGCTCTTAATGTGAGGCAGAAAGACAAGGGTAGCTCAGCTTTAATACCTTGTGCCTCATTAACTTGGAGAGCATAATTTGATGCAATTTGAAGGATTGCATATATATTTAAGCAATAATTAACACATTGTAGCCTCTGCAGAGCAGGTGGAGTTGTAAAATGCGAAGTTTTTCATTTCCAGTTATTTGATTTCTAATGGAAATTCCTTTGGTTACTAATAAACAACTCTGCACTTTGCCTCCCCTGCTGTTGTGTGAAGCCACGATGGAGCTTTTTGTGCAGGGGACTACAGCAAATATTGAAAGGTATTGCTGAAATAGGAGGTAAAAAGGGGGTGTGTATGTGTGTATCTGAATTGTGGTGCCTCTCCATCTAAACCTGTACTATAATTGCTCTATTAAGGTCTAATACAATTATGGTAAAATGTAAAACTCCATTGTGAGTTATAGAAGTTTCCATTAGCTTGTAAGTGCATTTTTAAGTTGTTTGCCACCTTGACAGTGAAGTTTGCTCAACCCATTTCAGTCAGATTTCAGCTTTTAGCAACTAATGGTTTGGTAACTAATGACTAAAACGTGTCAGGAATTTTCTGGGCTACATGTTTGCCTAAATTTTTAGTGATGAGTGTTAGCAAAGAGAGAGATCAAGAGCTGAAAAAAAATATATATACAGCTTTTCCCAAATTTAAAATTACAATACTTCTGAAAAACTTTTAGGATCTACCTCAAGTGCTAGTCTAGACTTAACTGTGTGCCTGGGGTAGAGAAGCTGCTGCTTGCAAGGGCTGGGATTTGGGGGCTGTGCCATTTCCTGCACAGCAATTGGTACTCCCAGGCTCAGCAGGATTTCCTCTGCAACTCCTCCGGCCGGATGCTGGAGGACAGCATGGATTTAAATGTCACCACTGAAAGCAGCAGCCTGTGTCCTGTGCATGGGGAGGGGGGGGAATAAAGTGGATTTTTTTTCTTTAAATTAGAATTGAGGAAATGAAAAAATAAAAGAAAAAGGAATGGAGATGCAGAAAGAAGTTTGTGAGGGTGTGACACCAGGGTGGTTAGAAACAAGAGCTAAATAATTAGAGCAGAGGAAAACAGGAGATTCAAATGGGATTTTTTTTTTTGGGAGGAGGGGGAAAGGAGAATGATTAGGTTTCTAATAATTAGTGTTTTCCATTCCTGTGATGATTTAATTCCCTGCCCCAGGGCAACTTTGGCTGCCGTGCTGTCACCTCATCACCAGATGAGCAAAGCCTCCAGATGGTGCCTCTGGTTGGGAGTGATGCACTCGGAAGTTTTGGCAGCCCCAAATGGAACAAATAACTGGTGAGCTCTCACTGTAGGCTTGCCTCCAGTGGGAGTGATTTAAACCACTCTTCCCCTCCATCCCTCCCTCCTTTCCAGGCAGATTTTCACAAATATTTGTTGCATTTGGAGAATTTGATCTATGAGGCAAAATTCTCAGGGCGGCTGGCAGGCAACGTATGTGTTTTGTTCCTCTTAAAAGCTGAAATGATCCAGAATTGGAAAGGGGTGGATTTTCATGCTCAGTCTGTTCCGTGGTGCAGAAGGAAGGTGGTGGGAGGAGGGTGCCTTGTTTGTCCTGGGACAAACCAGATGTGCTGGAGCTGTGTTTCTTTAAGAAACGGAGTCCAAGCCAACAAAGAGGGAGCAGCTAAAGAGCAAACAATAGCAAACAATACCTGGACTAAAGGATGTCTGGGCTTGAGTCCTGTGTGTGTCAGACTTCAACCCACAGCCTGAGCTGCTCCTGCATGCCAGGAACCTGCTGGACAGAGCAGGGCTTTATCCAAGCCCTTTGAAATTGTCACTCTTTCCCTGAGCCAAGAGGCAGATGCTCTCTCCATCCTTGTGGATGTTATGGGGTTCATTCTGTGGGAATGATTGGCAGATGCATCGATTGAGTAGCTGGTGATGCTGCTGGGGCTCCCTGCTCTCTCTGACACAAAATGTCAGCCTGTTTTCAGAGAGATGATGTCTGATGAGCACTACAATGTATCAGCAAAATAAGTGTCACACAAAAAAACCGAGTTCATGGCAAGGTTCTGAGCAGAGGAATAGGGAGTGTTAAATGTGAGCACTAAGAAAAAGTGGCAACTGCAATTTTAGGGGAAAAAAATGTCTGTTACCAATGTCTTCTAATTTCTCTAATTTTTTATAGGGGCCCAGATATTAATTAAGAGTTGGGTGCTCCAGTTGAAAACCAGGGTTGACACTGAGTAGATTGTGGGATCCTTTAGACCAGCCTGTCCAAACCTGGAGCAGTTGCACCTGTGGCAGAGGTGGTTTATGCCTCTACTGCAAACACTTCTGGCACCAGAAACCCTGAAATACATTAAAAATCTGTGCATCTGAATTGACTTGAAAGGATTAACCAACATTTTTACCCTGTCCCCATGACACAGAAAATGAAAGCTTCATATTCCCAGAAATTCCTCATCAGTGCAACCAATGAGCTGAATGTGAAAGGCAAGGGGGCAATAAAGGCAGGTTCCAGTTCAACATTCACATAATTAAGAGAAGTCATGGCCAATTTAAATGAAATTGTAAAGTCAGTGATTTTTTTTCACTGCTACCAACGTTTTGGGCTAAACTGGCCATGCTTTGAGAGAATTGCTGAAAATGATGATGCTGGTAGGCAGGAGAGCTGTTAAGATGGACACTTTGTCTTGCAGGTAAGCAAAATTTGGAGTGGACTTAAAATAACTCAAGGGCTTAGTGCAATTAGAGAAATGGAGAGGGAGAATATAATTCAGAAAATAAGGTAGAGTTGCCACCTCCTTTCTGATGTTAATAAGACTGTGAATAAAACACGATTAGTCAGGATTTTTAAAGGGATATCTGAAAATTTAACCATAGTTCACATCGCCTTTACAGCTCTTTTGTGCAAAATCCTAGGAAATCAAAGTTTCTCACTGTACACTACATTTTTAAAGCCCTTGGAGAAGAATAAAGATGTTTTCAGAAAAACTTGATGCCTTTGGTGAGGCCTCATTTGTTTGGAGACAGAACTTTAAAGTTACTTGTAAGTTATATACTAAAGGCATAACACTTTTTTGTCATAAAAATTTGCAGTGTGTTTTACACTGTTTTAAGCACTGTACAGTGCAGACTTGTAAGTGAAATACTTCCATCTGTAAAGCTGAAAATGAACAGTCAAGGCTACTCAGTTGTGATTTATTTTCCAAGGAATGCAGGACAGGAGGGTGATAATTCCTCCTGCACATTGTAGCAAACAGGGTGTGATGGAAAACCTGAGAGATCCCATAAAACTAATCTGAAATTCATGATTATCACCAGTTCTGAAATCACCTTTTTCTTGCCCCTGTTTCATAGTTTATTTTTGTTTAGACTCTCTTGGAGCAAGTGGAGTTATGATACCAAAATGCACTGCAAGGTTAATAATTGTTTTAAAGATTTGCAAGGTCAAACTGCTACCTTAAAGGGCTTGTAACACATTTAAAAAGTGTTAATAAAACACTTGCTGTTTGTTTTCTTTTAAACCCAAGGTGTGACTGAAGTTCTGCCTTTGTTGCTTGTCCTGTTTGATAACCCTGAACATATTCCTCTACTTGGTGCTGAGGTTGTCTGTGATAATAATGACCAATTTTAATGACCAGTTTTAGCAAAAACAGCAGGAAAATTATTAATTAAAAATGTATATATATAAAACCCAGTGGGTTTACCATCTATTATTATTATTCCTTTTATCTAAATGCTTTACATGTTAAGATGATTAGGGAGAAAATTCCTATTTCTCTGTGATTTGGTGGCAACGTCAGCAGCTGGTTTGGGGCAGGAAAATACAAACCTTAACATTGAAGTGTTTATTAGATAAATATTCTGGTTACCTAAACATATGTGAGTGTTTGGACAGCCTGTTTGCTCAAGGCTCATCGTACCAGCAATGAATATTAATATTTTCACAGTCCAGGCACAGACTGCTCAAATGCTTGATAATTAAAACTGAAAATTGCTGATAAGTATCAGGTGCAGGTGGAATGTGCTGGAGCCCAAAATATTCCTGTGCTGGGTGGAACATCAGTGTAAAGGGCTGGAAGGATTTTGGGCTATAAAACTCTCCTGTTCCATAGCAGCAGAACTCCTGCCTGCAGGTCTCATGTCTGGTTTTCACTTTGTCATGAGTGGTGTTTGAAATGACTCTTCATTTTTTAGAAGACAAATGAAATTAATTAATACAGAGGAAATAAGCTTTAATTTTTCAGCTCATTTAAGCTCATTTTGCCACTCTCCTCACCCCTAATGATTTTTTGTTTTCTCTCTACCAGTGCAGATGGGAAAGAATAATAACATTTCTCTTAAGAAAGGATAAAATACTCATGTTTTTGTGAGTGTGTATAAATATATTCATACATGGGTATTAATATATATATATATGGTACATATATACCCTATATATATGTATTTCCTTAGGATTATGAACTTACCACTGACTTTTTTATAACCTTCATATCCTATCCTGAAATTCCTATATAATATAGAATCAGATTTTTACTGGATGATTTCTCTTTCCAGGAAGTTGGCTTCCTGGTTTGCTGTATCAGTATTTTACTTTAGTTGTTGCAGTTTCAGCAGCATAAGGTGAAAGCAGAAAAAAAAACCCCACAAGTACCAATAGCCAAATCAATTTATTTGAAAAGCATTACTTTAGATTGGCTACTCCCTTCTCCTGCACACCAAAAAAAAAAAAAGATATTAAGTGTAATGAAAAGCTGAATAAAGGAATGTGGATTGAGGGGGAAAGAGAGAGAGAGACAAAATTTCTCCTTGGTTCTACATAAAGAATTTGTGCAACTACTTTGCAGTTCTGTTGTGAAATTTGATATTTCTCTTTTAAACCTGTATTTTTTGGCACAGCTTTATAACATAAACCCATTGAAGTTGCAGCACTGTTACTCTGTTTAAGATAGAATGCTTCTTTGTAAGGATGGTTGAGTTTTTGGGCACCTGTGCTGAGCACAGGCTGAAAAAAGCAGCATCATCTTTCTGACTTCCTAATTTTTACTGAATCCCTTCATGGCTGGTATTAGTGTGGGTTTGGGGACTTAGAGAAGGACTGTTCTTTTTTCACCCAGGGTATTGAGTATTCAAAATCTAATAAAGAAGTCTTGATTCCTTGTTTAGAAGTGTGAATGAAACACCTTTTTTTTGAGGTGGAAGATGTGATGTGCCCTGTCAGGTTTTACTGGAGCCTGTGATTCCCTCGCTGTGGAATACAGATCCAGAACAGGAGAATGTCTCCATGTCTTTTAAAGCAGCCACAGTTTGACATATCCCTCTTTCATCAGCAGATTTCAAAGCAAAACCTGCAGCCTTGCTGTTCTCATGATCAAAGAGCTCCACAAGATGTTTAATAACTCTGGAGAAAGAGCATGGATACAGGAGATTGGAAAGACAAATATATGAAAATGGGGAGGTTACAGGGGTATTGCTGGAGCCTCCTTTCTTATTTTCCTGTTCCTTTATCTGGCTTGAACACAGCCAGCTGAGGAAGACTCAGCTACGCCAAGTTTATTGTGAAGAAATTAGACCATGTCTTTTCTGTTGCAATTGGAAATTGTTTGCCACAAATCATAAAGCCAGAGAGGAAAATTGTGCAAGCAGGGGTAATGTTGATCTTGTCTGTCTTCTCTGGGGTTTTTTTTTTGAGTGCCAGCTGTGCCAGTCAGGCAGTGACACACAACCAATTATCTATGCCAGTAAAGATTCTGCTCTTGGATTTCTCCGAGAGCACCTCAAAGAGGAAGAAGCTGAGATCCATAGGTAGTACCAAGCATTTGATTCCATTCTGCATTTCCACATGCAGACCTGATTTTCCAATTTACTTTTTTAATGAAATAACAGAATGACTTGGAGTTTTTTTTTGTTCTATGTGGTTCTCTTCATCTCTTCTCCCTCATATTTCAATTATTGTACCATAATCATACTCCTTGGACTTGTATCTTCAGCTGCCTAGTAAGGAATTTATCAATTTAAAGTTTACTGCTCTCCAGTATTTCTATTCTTATGGTAGATTCTACCTGCCCTGAGGAAAGTGCTGAGGTACTGACCCATCTATTTGGAAATATTTTCTTCCTCCTCCAAGTTATATCTTGCTATAAACTTCCAGATAGACATATGTTCTAAAGGAAAATCATCTAGACTTGTCATATATGACATTAGGATTGCTCAGCTGTACAGAGTGAGCCAACCCCACCCATTCTGGGATCCTGGGATTCTGTGGAGGGAGAGGTCACTGTGAGTTTGAATATAGGGGTGGCTACATCCCACTGTTTCAGTTTGGGTTGCCAGTGGGTTTTTTAGGGACAGCCTGTGTATTTCCCTATCTGCTGTGCACAGAACCCACTTGCTGCTGCCTCTTGAACAAGTGATTGCTGCTGTGCCTGACACAGGAGAGCTGTGAGAACTCTTCTCTGAGACCTGAAAGTGGATGATCAATGCCTGGGAAACTTGAACAATCACAAAAAGAGGCTGCATTAATCTTGAAAGCCTTAATTAGTAGGATTAGCCAATCTTCCTGAAGCCATTAGAGTAGTTGACTATAAATTGTAAGGTTGACCCCTTCCAGCAGTAACAGGAGCTGTTTTCCCACTGAAAGTTTGCTATATCCTACAATAAGGTTTTGTGTAGACATAATTTCTATTTTATGTGGTATCAGGACAGGCTGCTTCCCGAAAAAAGAGAGAGAATATTTTTGATGTGACTTTAACAGGGATTGACTGTTGGATAATGCACAAAGGGTTCCTCCCCTTGAACAGATTTCCCAAATGCCCTTCTCTGGCTTGAGCATAACCACCATAAATTGGCCATTTTATCCTGAAAGGAATTAGTGTGACTGCTTCCAGACATTGCATATAAATTTATTGAATGATTTAGATATCATTTTATTGCACCTGGCAGAGCACTTGTTTCTTCTAGGATGTATCTAGCTGTGAACTCAATAGATCTTTCCAAAAGATTGCAATTGCAAGAAGTGCTGAGGAGAGGAAAAAGGGCTGATGAAGAGATCTAGATTTATTTGGCCAACTGAAAGAAGTGAACCTGGAGAGAGCCAGGGGGAGAGCAAGTCCTGACTGAAGGGCTTGTGGACTCAGGGGTTACTGAAGCTGAAAAGGTTGGGTTATGTTTCTAAGGGATGCATGACTGCAGAGAATCAGGAGAATAATTCCTTTTCCCGTTCATTTTTTTCCTCTGCCTTGGAGAGAGGCTGACAATATACCAAGCAGCCACTTTTGTTACCAGATAATGGTGATAATTTTCAGTGGAGTGTCCTCTATGTGCTGCTTTTCAGATCAAAATCAGCAATGAAACACTTGATACAAACTTGCCTAAACACATCCAGTATCCTGATAGTCTCAACCTCTGTAATTTAGTATTTTAACTTGTGGAATAAGTCATGCCTTAAGATAGGGTGTAGTTATCCTTGGTGAGAACAGGAAGCCAGGTTTCCTGGGCCTGCCTCCAGCAGGAACCTGCACTCCAACCTTTATTTTCTTCATACAGGTCTTTATGAAAGGCTTGACATTTCTCTTTCCTCCCTCAAATATTATCCTAATGGGCTGTTAGCAAAGCAGAAATTCCTGCTCTTTTGAAAAGCCCACACAAGTGATGGTTGCTATGTGGAACAGTGCTGAGTTCTAAATCACATATCGGTCTGACTGTGGACAAATCCTTGTATTTCCCTTTCTCCATTGGTCAGTCTGTAAAATTATGGAAATTGTAACAGCTCTTGTAGCAGTTCTTGAGCCATAAGTTGTTAAGGAAACTACATGAGCTGATGAACAAGTATGTTTTGTAATATCTATTGCTTGAGTAAAGCAGAGATTTACATTGACTGTTATTTTGGCCTGAAGTTTTTATGACTGTGCTCCACACAGAAATATCCTGCACTTGATAGGATGTCTTTTGCATTTAACGTTGCCTGCAATGAATCTTGGCCTTACACAGCCCAAAGTCAAAGCAGTGTGTGCCCTATTTAAGTAATGAGCTATTGATTTTAGAATTACTCATTTTATTACCCTCATATGGAACTGGTCATATTCTGAGGACTCGTCTCTGAAATGGAAGTGGTTTAATTTCAGTTTGGGATGGGGCAGAAATGGACTTCAGGGATTTTACCTATTGAAATTTGGCATATCACAGATAACAGGGACTGTCTGGCCTCACACAGAGCTGTGCATTCTACTGACAGAGCCTGGGGAGAAATTCCTCTTCTTGCTTGAGCTCAGGCCTCTGAGCAGGCTCCTAATGTAATGCCACCTTCATTTGTCACTGGTTGCTGTACCCTGTGTTCTGCTGCTGAGTATTTACAACACCTCCAGGATCAAAGAGACGCTGCCAAGAGGGCTCATGGGGAGAAATTTTGACCTACTTTTACATTTGGCACCACTTTGCCTGCCAGGAGCAGGTGGACTGTGAACAGACCTTCAGTGCAGGGTCCACCCTGACTGGCACAGAGAGCCCTGGAGTGGCAAAGCAAGCAAAAAAGCAGCACTGCAAACAGTCAGAGGTCAAACTCTGCCCCTCTTCTGCCCCCTTTTCTTGGGAATGCAAACTTTTCTGTGAGAAAGGACGTGGAGGTTGCAAATTCAGTTCATTTTTTTGTGTGCCTGTTTGTCTTCCCCCCTTGTTCCTGCTGCTGGTTCTTCACTCTGCAGCACTGGGCTGTGTGTGGAGAATCAATTTGCTTTCTGTGGTTGCTTGAACAAGTTTAAGTTACTCAAGCCATAGGATTTTTGCAGGTTCCCTGCTCTTAGGGAACATAAATGAGAAGAAATGCTACACATCTGTTTTTTTATCAAGCCTACATTTTTACTTTCCAGGCCGTGATGCTGTTTTCTTTATGACTGCAACTGTATATTAGAAAGCTGTATTTGTCAAATAATAGAGATCATTTTGTGTGTTTTCTCACCAAAAATCATGTTGTGCTTCTCCCTCCCTTCCCTCTCACCTCCACCTTGCACGTAACCTTGTAAAATACTGGTAATTTGGTATCCTCACTTTCAGTACATGAACTGGAATATAAAACTGAATAGTTTATGGAATAGATGAGAAGAAAATCAGAGGTGGTTTTTATGCCCTTAACCTGTACATTAAGATGAAGTGAGCCTGATTTGACAATGCCCATCCATTTCATTAGCTGGCTCTGGAAGGACCCTGGATGCCTATTTTTTTTTTTGGATGTAGACCAGGTGAATTGATCTGAATTGATCTTGAGTTTGCTGAGCTGATAAATTTATGAATTCTGTATGGAAATGAACTGACACAAAAGTGGGATTTGGGGAGGGCACACGAGGGGGTTCTTTGAACCAAACTCTTGCTATAATTAGGATCTCAGAAGTTGCCTTCTAAGCTCTATTAAGCTATTGATTGGTTACAAGGAAACTTGAAGGGAATGGGTTTTATTAATTTGACCAAGTATTAAGAAAAATAACGCTGTTGACTCTTCAGTGGATAAGCACAGGTCCCACCCTGAGAATGTGGTGGTGAAATGAGGGAAACAAGCCAATGCACTGGCAGGAGCAGTCAGCTTCTAGAACATCAGGGTGTTGATGGAGAGCTTCAGTGGGCTCTGAGAGTTGCATATTCCATCCCAACTTGATATCCCTGAGCAGAAGGCTGTTGGGCTTTCTCAAGAAGCAGAAGGTTTTTTTACTGTAAGAGGAGGAAATGTCTGAACGACACAGTAAATAACAATAAGCTGAGAGGTACAAGAGCTGTTGGTGCTGATGGAGACCATCTCCTGCTCACAAAGTCACCACTGTGGCAGTTTGAATTCATGTGTGGTGTTAAACACTCTGCAATTTGGAAGACAACCTTACATCATCGCTTCAGCAGCCATGGGAAGTTTCATCCCGCAGAGTTGGAAAGGCACCAAGAGGATGGTCTGTGATGCACGAAAAATCTGGAGTTTGGAGGCTGTCCATTGGTGTCCTGACATCCCTCTCTTTGTTCAGAGCTTTAAATAAAAAGGTCACAACAATTCCTCTTTATTTAGTTTCCCCCTCCCCCTGGGGATTATTAATGGCCCTGAGGCAGATCCAGCCCCTCCTTGCATTCCCTGCTTTGGGGACTGGATTCTGTAGGAGACCAGTGGGAACAGAAGTTGGCTAGTAAAAAATTAAGGAAAGCAAACTTGCTCATACTCCTTTCTATCCAAACTAGTTCTGTAGGTATTTTTAAGCAGCATAGTTTTCAGTGCTGACAAATCATGAACTTAACCCCTGCAACTCGTGCTGTGAAATGCTGTGGTACCTAAAAGAGCATTCAAAATTTTATCCTCTTTTTTTTTTTTTTGCTTTGAGCTTATTTTTAGTAACTTCATGTTTAATGAAGGACACTAAACACCTTAAGGCTTTTACAGATCGTTCCCTGTATCTGAAAGGTCCCATTTTAATGTGTATTTTGTGCATTTTCTTCATCTACCTTCTACTTTTATCTTAGCCAATGACAGTGAGATTCCTAAGGCTACTTTCTCTTTAAGGGAATACAGCTTACATAAATAGTCCTTTACACCATCTCCTTGTTTTATAATATTAATTGTTTATCAGGAGACAGGAAATATTCCTTAGAAAAATGTGTTTTCCTGCTTGTGCATGCCTTGTTACTATTTCAATTATGCAGATTCTTGATGCTGTGGAAATTTGTGCTTGATGACGCCAAGGCAGCTGCACGTTGTTAGCATTGTAGGCTGTCAGATGATCATGTGGGATTCTTGCAGCATGCAACATTCAATAGGATTGAAAAAGGGCTTTTGATGCAAGGCATAGCTTTCAGAATATATTTGTGCCTTTTAGTTAGCTAATAGAAAATCATAATTTATTATCTTTAAATTTAAAATGCTGCCTCATTTTTCTTCTGGTTGGTTTCATTTTGGCTTCACTAGAAGATGCATCTGGTACATCCACGATTGAGGAGTTTATTAATGATACTGTCGTTCAGTTCACTTACTTTTTTTCCTTTTAGAGTCCTAGCTAGCCCACAGATTACATGATCACATGTTCATCCAGTCATTCATATAGAACACAAACCACCATGCATGACTTCTTCTTCTTTCTTTTTCCTCTCTGCCTTTTTTATTCCTTTTAAGTTGCTTTGTCATGTTCTCTTTTACCATCCAGCTTAGTCTTTGTCTTCCCCTCGCTGCTATTTTTTCTATATTTTCCCATGCTTGGTTACTGCAATATTATTTGATTAACGGGCTGTGATGATGATGAACCTGCACACTGGAGGAGCAGCTACTACAGTGGTGATGAAGGGATGTAATAATGGTCGCTATCCTCGGAATTCTCTCTACAGTGACTGCATAATAGAAGAAAAGGCAGTGGTCCTGCAGAAAAAAGACAATGAAGGATTTGGATTTGTGCTCAGAGGGGCAAAAGGTATGTGCTTCTCTATGTGTGTGTGAGTGTGTGTGAGTGTGTGTGATGTGCAGTGGCATGAAGAAATTTATACATCTCAGAATATAAGCAGGAATTATTCTTGGTGCACTTGGTTGCTAGACAACAGGATTCTCTGTATGCTATACTACTCCGATGGATTTCGGTGCCTTCTCTCCCGAGCAGTTTGCATTTTTACATGGGAGAAGCACTGCAGAATCGTTCTGGGGGGAGAAAGTTTTTGCCTGTATTTTTCTCATGCCGGTGGATGTAGGATTTTGCCATTAAGCTGTTCTGCTGTGCAGTTCACTTAACTGTGGGAAACCTGCTTTCCTCATAAAAACTGCTGCTTTATTTCAAATGCCAGCCTGGTTAAACAGGGCTGCGAATAGGAAGAGACAAGAGAGGGACGTTTTGGTTTAAAATAGGTGTGGATCTCCTGCAAGGTGACATTGGTGCAGTTTTAGTATGAAAATATGATCTTTTTTTGTATCTTGAGAAGCTGCACGTATGTTGCATGGCCTGTAGTGTGCTCATTTTTAAAGCTGTTCACATGTTAAGCTGCACTGCACTTCTCTATAGGCTAAAATCTACCACGGTGGCATTCCTACCAGTTAAAAAAGGCATTCTATTTAATGCTTTGCTTTTTAACTTTCAGTGCAGTTTGCTCCCTTTATATTTTAAAAAAAAGAATAAATATATATATGATGGTATGTCCCATCTCTTGCTCCCCCTCATTTCACATGGGTTCTCCCTTGCCTTGCTTGAGCATGAAAATTATTCCATGTCTTCATTCTTGGGACATTGTTTTTGCTCTCCCTGTTCCCCACCCCTAAAGCTAAATCGGTGCCACCGCGGGTTTGCAGGGCTGGGAAAGCTTTGCCAGGTTTAGCCAAATGAAATGTTTGGAGTTGAAAGAGGAAAGCCCAAGGCACTGCCTTATCTCTGAGCATTGGTGTGGGTTAGCAGTGCTTTGAGCAGGGCTCACTCCCTCTGGGTGAGCCCAGCAGTTTCCCCCAGATTCTCTCTGTAGCAGCGGGGGCACCTCAGGTGAAAGACCCAAGGACTTTTCTGCCCGCGTGTGTACGTGACACAGAGGGGCAGGCAGGGCTGTCACAGGGCCAGCTGTGCCTCCTGTCCTAAAAAGTCATTTCTTCTGGTCTCTTCTTTGTTATGCACAGCTAAATTTAGGAGGGGAAAAAAAAAAAAAAATCTGGTTGATCTCTTTCATCCTTTGCCCCCCACCCCCGCCCTAGTTTGGCCAGATGCTCTCTCCTGGCTCCAGCACAATAATTCATTTTTAGGTGGATGTTGCCAGAGTTACAGCATTCTGCCAGGACCAAAAAAAAGGGTTATTTGAGCCAATGGTGAATATCCTGGAATATCAGAACCCAGCTATTGCCTGGTGAAGCTTGGTTTAGTTTGTGTCACGAAAGGAGCAGGTATTTCCCCCTCTGGAAGGAGGACCTGTGGATCACTATTGCAGAGGGGTTGCACTCTGTCCCCAGCACCCTGATCTCCCGTGAGGCACATCCCTCTCACTTCCAGCACCCACCATTTTTTAACCCTAAATTGGAATGGCCAATGATAGGCCTGTAGTCAAGTGGTATTTGCAAGCACTCCATAACTTTCTTTTTTTAATGTGGTATTTATTTTTAAAGCTGACACACCAATTGAAGAATTCACCCCAACTCCAGCCTTTCCTGCTTTGCAGTACTTGGAATCTGTGGATGAAGGGGGAGTAGCATGGCAAGCTGGCCTGAGAACTGGAGACTTTTTGATCGAGGTAGGAGATCCTGAAATTTGATTCTCAGTGCTCTGTTGGGGAGAGAGTGATGTTCCCGTTGGAGAATTGACTCTGGAAAAAGGTGTGGGATGCCTCTGAGCAGCAAGTTCTGTGGGCTAACACCAGCAATGTGCTTCACTTGATCAACTGGAAACTTCATGCAGCATTCAGGAAAGCAGTGACACAGAACAATGGTCAGGCTGGCTGGGAATTTTCTGGTTGTTCTTTTTGTCCTTTGGGAGTACACTCGTAGAGATATTTGGGAGGTCTTAGTCTTCTTTCAGTTATTGAAATTTAGATGAATTTCAATATTTATTGTGGGCTATCGGTTCTGGTTTCTTCTAAATATTTTCAGGGAGTGAGCAAAATTAATGACTTTTTATGCAACTATTTCTGCACTCAGAAATATCCATGGTCTAGTGGTGTTTAGTAACCATGGTGAATAAAGCAAATTACTTTGGCTTGAAATTGAATTTTTCCAACACTACACTGTAAATACAAAAAAATAAGCAATGGATGTTATTGCAATATAAATTACTTTATAAAAAGGGTATATTTAAATGCTCTGTTCATTCATGCCAAAAATATCTTCATGTTTGATATTCTGGAGGATTTTTTTGTTGGTATTTTAGGTTTTGTTTAAATAGTTGGTTCTCCTTTTTAGTGTTGCTGGGCAGTTTACAGCAAAATCATGCTCTGGGATTTTTTTTTCCTCTTCCCCCCACAACCTTTTCATGACCAACAAAGCGATGCTGTGGTTCTGTGAACCCGGGTATTGAAAATAGGGCTTTTGGGATGGATTGATCAAGCCTTGTCTGTAAGATCTATTGATTTTACATTCTTTGATGTGTCCTTCTTCAGGCTCATGTATGGTTTGGTAAAATACTTGCTGGTGTTACAACGGTTATTTCTGCAGAGCTGGCTTTTGCATGCGGGAGAGGGTACAACACACGCAGCTTTTTTTGGAGTGTGCCTTGAACTCCCATGGTGATTGAATTTAAATAGTTGCACCACTTCCTCACACTGTAGCCGTGAAAGAACAGGCTTTGCAGGCTTCTAAAGTAAATAAGATGTGCATTTTTATCTCTGTCTTCAAGCACATTTCCTTTGCTGTTTGTTTACTTAAGAAGGAGCGTTTAGCGTTAAAGACCAGCTTACAAATGGAAGTGCTGTGTTCCCTGGGCAGGGATCCTTCCAAAGCTCTCCCTGTTCCTCTTAGGTGGGGTTTTGAAACAAGGCTGTATTTTTAGAGGTTGGTTTCTGGTTAGACTTTTAATCCATGGGAAGTATGAAGAGTCTGTACTGGCAGATTGCACAGACAGAATTGCTGGTGAACAATGTGCAATTTAATTCATTATGGAATGACAAATATGCCCGTGGATTTTTTTAACATCTCTGAAGGGGTGGAAGAAGGCTGGGTAACTGATTCTGCACAAAGCTTTACTTTTTTTTTTGGCAAATGAGAGAAGAATTAGAATTAATTGTCTAGACAATTTACTCCTAGCCTTAGCTTAGAAGAGCAGCTAAACACGCACATCCAGTGCTGAATCAGGAGGACGTTAATCCATACTCCAGCATATTTGTAATTAATTCTGAAAAAAGCCATTATTACATGCAAATCAAATCCATTTCTGTGTAATTTATGTTCATCGGGGTTATTCCGTTCTGAATTTTGTGACTTAATTAAGAGGATATGATAATCCTGAGAAATGACAACTTGGCTGTGGCAGGAGAGTTTTCTGTTGGAGAAAGGCAGGATTTTTTCCTGTTTTATGGCCAACATGCAGTGCAAAGCCCTGGCTGGGTGGAGAAAGCCATCTTTAGAGATACTCACAGTGATGCAAAAGACTGTTGAAATAGAAGTCCACCTGTACTTCCAGGAATGCCAAGCTACTTTATCTTTTGTGTTGAATGAGAAGATTTAAATTTCCACACCAGCAAGTGGTTGTCAGCCCCGGTGTAGTCAGCCTGCCTTGCTGCTAAATGATTTCTCCCATGACTCTGAAGTTTGTGCCTCTATGTGTAAGTGCCACCTCAACCATTTGTAAGTAATATCAGGCATTTATCATAAATGTCACATGAATAATAAAAGAGTTAATGGGCAACCAGGATCTTAATTAGTGCTATTTATAACACTCGTGGCAGGTGCTGGGTGTTAGGGAAGGGAGAGTCCAGTTTGGCAGGGAGCAAAATGAGAGACAGAGGAGATGTTTCATTCCTGCTTGAGGAGGTTTGGTGGCTCAGGGTTGTGGAGATGAGGGGAACCTCACTCTGGAAAGACAGGTTTGATAGGGAGATAGGTCCTTCCCTGGGAGAGCACGAGGGTAGGAGAAGACAGGGCATCATTTCTTCGTGTACAGTTATGCTCTGGAGTCTTCTGAAGGAGGGAAAACTTCAATATCAGCTATGAGGCAATATAATAATTCATGTTTGGACTTGATGTATGTGGAGCAGAACAAATAAAAGATCTGTAGGAAAAAGGAAGAAAAGGTGCTGTGTTGCTCCAGCAGATAAATGGAGTAGGGATTACCTGGAACAGCTGGCATTCTATCATATGACTGAGTTTTTATTAAGTGTGCAGTTCCTGATTTGGCCAACCTGTACAATTAATTTTAACATGAGACTTCAGAGATGAACATTACACTTGCCCTTGGAAACAGTGCTCACAGAGTCTCCATGGAAATTTCTGACAGTGTGTGGTTTGTCTCCTCCTTGCTTCAAACCCAGCCGTGGTTTTTTGTGATAAAAATTGTAAAGTGTGTAGTGGCTTTCCTGGAGAGAGCACAGGGCTAATGTACTGGAAGAGTGCAGGAGTAGTTTTAGAGCTGAAGGAGTGAGGTAGAGGCAGCTGTCAGTAGATGTGGATTTTTATAAGCAATTCAAGAGATGCCAATTCAATGTGATTTTTTTCCTTAGCTTTGATGAACAATCAGGAAACAAGGATGGGTATGATTTGGTTGTTACAACTGAGATTTTACAGCTTGCCCTATGTGGCTTTTTTCACTATTTTAGTTGATGTTTTCTTGAATCTTGATATCAGCCTGATTAAAAAGATAGATAAAAGTAAAGCAACATATTAGGCCAAGTGCTGAATATTGCAGTCTCCATTAGAAGGGGGTTAAAAAATTGCAACCATCACTAACTCCTTTTAGGTCATTAATAACTCACCAGTGACTGGATTTGTATGCTATAACTGCTCAAGTTTGGAAAAATTCAGAGTTCTGCCTTGAAACATGACTTCAAGAATTCTTAAAGGTAGGGTTGTGTTGGAGATTTTCTTTGATGACATAAACAAGTCTAACCACCTTTGAGCAAAGAGATCCATTAAACTGGAAGGCCTATTTTAACTCAGAATAGAAGTTTTTTGAGGGTTTTAGTGTGGTAGGATATAGATTGTCTTTCAAAATTAAACCCCAGTGGATTATTAACTATTTGTTCTTGTTGTCCCCATGAGTGTGCAGCTGTTCTGCAGGTGTTGCCTGATGTGGCTCGTGGGGATTTTCCCTGTCACACAAACAATAATGTTACAATATCAATACTCAGAAAGCCGAGTTAATTCTGCAATATTTTACCAGAACAATGCATTTGTTCTCTAAATGAGGCACTGCAGTTTGCATTATTGTGCCATAAAATCTCTTATTTTTCCAGATAAATTGAAATGTTATTGTCTTTGGAATAGCATGGCTGCTTATTTACATTCCAGTTAATATGCAAACTAGATAAACCTGGTGAATTATTCATTTCAAAAATGAAAACAAAAGGGCAAAATTCAAGGTTTAATTTGAGGATCAAAGCCAGAGGTGGTAATAGAAGAAGTATCATCATTTTGCTGCAGAACTTTTCAGGTGGTATTTGTACTAAAACAATAGTGAAATTCTCTGCCTGTATTTCTTCATCCTCAAAAGCTTGTACAATTTACAAATACAAACTTTTCTTTAACTGGTTTTGGGTGAAAAATTAATGTTTTATTACAGACAGCATTGTTTTTTCATTGTATTAAAGATATCTGTCCTCTGACTGCATGTAAGAAGTAGCAATAAGCATTTAGGAGGACATTTAAAAATCTGAAATATTAAAAAAAAAACCCCAAAAATCACCTTCATACACAAATGAAGGTTCATATTTAGCAATAGGCTAGTGGTTTTATTCCAGTAAGCACTTTATACAAACTTGAAAACTGCTGTGGGAAGCAAACTTTAAACTTTTATTGTTGCAGCTTAGGCTCTAGTTATTACAAATATTTTTAGCAATGTTATGCCTATCATTGGTGTTCAATGGCTGGGTGAATTAGTGGTTTTACAAAGCCAGCCATTACTGATTCCAATCCTTTTAGCAATAAAGAAACCTTCCCATCCTTTGATAAACTTTATTAATTACTCCGTGGCTGCATTTTCTCTTATTTCCAGTGTGAACTCTGCTCGCTTCTACCACCAGATAGAAACCAAATTATTTTTTTTCTTAGGAACCATCATGCTTTTTTCTCTCTTGGAAATAAGTGGAGGCTTTGCTAATGGCTTTGTATGAACAGGGGTTCTCACATTGCAGCTGAAAGTTTGCTCCTCTCCTCCCAGCAGCGTGGACACCAGCTCCATGCAGTGCTTAATGAGAGTGCTGTGTGTAGGAGGAGGAAAGCAAACCCAACATTCTCAGCACATTTCTGAGGGCTGGATTTAACTCTCCCTCTTAGGCCTTTCTGGGGGACCAGCAGAGTCAGGTCCACATTTAGTTCAGTGTCCTGCAGGAGGGTTTTTTGTTGCCAGCTTGGCTGCTGCTGCTGCCCAGCCAGGGATCCTCCTGTTTGGCAGGAGAACAGCCAGGCTGGGAGCTGCTCTGTTCCTAGACAGCACCTACTTTGGGTTTGGATCAACTCTGCAAACAACTTTTTAACGATGAGGGGTTTGCCAAAGCTGCAGCAGCACTGCAGTGTTTGAGCTTCTGGAGAGGGAGTTCCTGGCCAGGGCAGGGGCTTGGAATTGGATGGTTTTTGGTTCCTTCCAACACAAACCATTCTGGTATTTTTATATATGTACACAGCACCAGTCTGGGCACCACTATTTTTAAACGTGTATATTTAATTGGCACATAGTTTGATGTAACCAACCATTGGAGGAAAAAGCTTATTTCTATTAACCAGTTACTCATCATCCTCTTGGTGACATCTGTAAATTCTGTCTATTAAGCACCAGCAAGCTCCTAACATTACTTAAAATGCAAGCTCCCAGGGTCCAAAGAAAACATTCTTCCTGTTTTGCTTTTGGAATTCTCCTGCTGAAGTGTAGCTACAGATGTACTGGAGGGTTGGGACAATGGGCTCTTGGAAAACAAGCAGCTGTGGTACAAGAATGGAACAACCTGGTGTATCTGTGCAGTGTCTCACTGAGGGAATTAATTTTTCACTTGATGGAGAAGTGTTTTACTATCTCTCCACTTAAACTCGGTAACAGGCTTTGCTTTTGTTTAGTTTTTTTTTCCCTTAGTTTATGTTTTTAGTGGATGGTAGCAGCTGAGTGAAATTATTGTGCCCTCAGAGTGCTTTGGATGTGCACAAACCCTCTGTACATAACTGTTCCTGGTTGTTCTTTTTATCTCTTTTTCACATGCATCCTCTAACCCGTAGGAAGTGATGGTGTTCCAAATGTGCCAGTGTGATCATAAAAAGGAGGAACAAATCTTGGTTAATTTTTAAAATACATTATTAAGCCTGTTTCCTTTTTGACATCGATGGAAATGGGCAGAGAGAAAAAAATTTGGTTCTTAGATGAGCTCATATTATTCACACAAAAGCAAGTAATATGCTTTAAAATAAGAATGAAGGGCAGATGAGAATGAAAGCCCTTTGCTTTCCAGGCTGTGAGCAGAGCTGGGAAACATTTTCCTTTAGCCTTGACTCTCCATGAGGTGCATACTGGTCTTCTGGTTCCCCGAAATTTAATGAGTAGCTCTGAAACTCAGAGTTGATTTTTATCCTTCTTTGAGAGGAGGGTTTGCAAGGAATTGTGATGGTAATGGCAGCAACAGCCAGAATTAGCTCTGTCTCCATTCTCCATTTTCAGTTTTAAGGCCTTTTGGCTTGGATGTGACAGTATTTTAGGAGAATTTCCTGACATTCCTATCCTATCCCTGGAGGGATTCTGCCAAAGCTCGTGGGGCTGCGTGTGGAGAGTGGAGATATCCACAGGGAGCTCTCTGACTCCTAGTGAGCATGAAAACCACTGTTTCCCTGAATTCCTACTACAAAATCCTCTCCAAATAGCAAATTTGTATAAAGTTAAGCTGCTTAGTATAAATAGCCAGTTCTTAGCCACCTAGAAGCCATCCAGTGGCATCCAGCCACCTTGGCCGTCCTTTGATTCACATAAAGCCCAGCTCTGGATGGTCTTCACTGTGCAGAAATCTTTCCAGCCTCTTTTTAATAGCACAGGAATAATCCATCTCTTCCGTTTCCAGCTCTCAGGTGTTGGGGTTAAGTATTAAAACTAACACAAAATAAATAAATGCCATTTTTGTGTTGTGGTTGGGCAATTACCACGAGACATTCTATTAAAATTAATTTCCCTGAAGCCTGTTGGCTTTTTTTAGTCTCTGGATACTATGGAAACCTGGTTGCTGGATTGGAGCTATATGAAAAACACTACTCGTGCCTGGTATTTAAAGGGAGAAAATACCATTTCTTTTAATTGCAGGATGTTGCTACAAACCTGCAAAACTGCAGGTGAGGGAAAGCAGATGAGTTGTTTCAAATGGTGGAGAATGAACTGGCAAACTCCAGTTGCTGAGGACTGAGCTAATTTAAAAATCTGGAATTTTTCCTTCTTTTTTTTCTTCCTTTTCCCTTTTTTGGGGGGTGGTGCAAGCGTCTTACAAGCAGGAGAAATACTGTCATGAGGAATTACATGTGTGTGTCGTGGTTTCTCCATTTATTTATGAACAGTTTTCTTTTTCCTATTCTGAGACTGCCAATCAATTTGTGTGACACTGAAATGCTCAGTTCACCTGGTTGTGTTTCATGAACCATTAGTCTGTGCAGAGGTTAAAAGGAAGATTAGGAACATCTGATCATCATATGCTTCATGAGCAGTAACCTTCCCCTCTCTCCCTATCCCAAAAATTCAAGCTTTCTGAAAAAATAACTTCACTCATGGACCCCCTACAAGGCAAATATATCTTTGCTATTATCTCCAAATCTAGAAAGCAAATGAGAGCTCTGTAGGTGGACATGTACTGTGTTCATTTAGGGGGTTTTTGGGAGGATTTCCTCAGTGTCATTCCCTTTTGACCTTTACTGTGGAATGAGGTTCCTGAACTGTTCTCAAGGTTTCAGAGGGGTTAAATAAATCCCTCCATGTTGGTACACACAGCAGACTCCCCACTGCTTCTGTGTGGGTGCTAAGAGCTGCAGAAACACTTGATTTGAAGATATTCTGAACCTTTGGGTCTGATCTAGCAGAAGCTCTGCATTCCTTTGATTAATATTCCTTTTATATCCAATCTCTAGCATCTGTCCTCTACAGAAGAGTGGGTTCATATTTAATCCATTAATTGCTTTAAAAAAGCAAGAGAAGGCTTCTTTCTCCATTGCTGTTCTCCTGCTAAGTTGGCTGATGGTAAATACATGGGAATATTCAGTGTTGGAGTTATCCCAATAAATGGTGTCCATCCCACTCTGAAATTACTGTGCAACTCTGCAGGACCCCAGTGAGGGAGAAGGTGGCTTTCCAAGGAATCCCTGCCTAGGTTTTTTTATTCTCTACCTTCAAAGCATTTCCCATGGCTTGTGACTGTGGGGATCAGCAAATTCATCTAATAAGCAAATTGAAATGTACTTTAAATCAATCAGATTAGAAATAGCATTTTACATCCCGTTGTGCCACTGATAGAAATCTTCAGAGACTCTTGTATACAACAATGAAGGATAATAATCCTTTATCACTACCTCATTTTTGCCTCATATACTCTGGCAGCTGTTTGGGGAGCTGGATTTCTTGTCCTCCTCATCTTGTGGTACAAAGTTTTCACTTGTTAGAAAAACATAAAAAAAAACATTTCTCCATGGTCAAAATAGGATCTTCTGTGTTGCCTTCAGGGCCAAGTGGTGACTTCTGGTTTGGGTTCTGGATGTGGCTGGACTTGAAGGTCTCTGAGGGCTTTGCTGATCAGAGCACTGGAAATTGTCCTAACAAATACATGGAATTCTCAAGGATGGGTGTATAGGGTGACAGGATAAGAGTATGTAGCCAAGTGTTCCTTTATTTGCTGATAAAGAGAAAATTTGGAAGCATAGAAGTACATAAAAAGAAGTCATGGAAGAGTTTATTTACAACCTGTTACAAAAAGGGTTTGTTCTGGACAAATATTATACAAAAATCTAGAGAGCAGATACCAAAGTCTTGTGTTGATTATGTTGTTTTATTCGAATTATTATTTTATTGGAAAAAAATACAAGCAGCAAAATGATAGAATCCTTTTTTATTTCACCACATCAATCTCCCTGGTATTTTTTATTGCAATTCCTTCTTCCAGAATTGTTCTCCAAACAACTGCTGCTGTTTTTAATGAACTCAGCCTGTGACTTTTCAGTGCCAGGTAGATTTGTGAGAAGCTGTGGTCATTGCTGACAGGCTTGTGAGTTGTTGGCTACATCTGGTGTATTTATTTACACTGGGGATGATTATGGCCCACTTTAACCCCTAAATTAAAGAGGAAATTGTTTTTAAATGACCAGCAAAACATCCATTGTAATAATTTTGTAAAGGTTTCTTGTTTTTTTTTAAATATCTAAATATGCCTTATTGACTTTGCCTCTTTTGGAGCTGGCTTGTATGAAAACAGATAGATTGGGAATGGAATTGAAGATGGGTTTTGTCTGGGAGTAGCTCTTTGGTGCCCATAATTCCTGTGTATTTTTAGAATAGTTTGGAGATATTTAATAGAAATCATGTGCACACCTACAATGTTGTGGTTCTTCAGAGCTGGAAAGGATGTAGGCAGCTGTTATCCAAGACTCAAAGACTGGGAATATTCATCTCCAACTCTCCTTTTCCTGCAATTTTTTTTCCTGTCTCTTTTCTGTATCCCAAGCAAACCTCTGCAGAAGTGCTGTTCAGAACTTTGGTCCTTTTGCTCCTTTCTCATGGCATGGGCCCAAACCTGGGTGCTTGAACTTGTTCTTTTTTGGCTTCCACAAGGGATTGATTGAGGGGGTTTTCTTTGGATGACTCTCATTCCATGTGTAAAGCTGTGAAAAAAACCTCAGGCCTGAGATCTGATGTTTCTCTTTGTCAGCTCTGGAGGTGAAGAAACTTGCCCATGCCTTGAATGGTAGCAAATAATGCAAAATTGGGCAACTGCTGCCATTTTAAGGCCATGGTGGCCTCTGCCTCTTCTCACAAGGAAGAAGAAGAAATTTTTCCAAGAGGAAATGGCCTCAGGTTGGACCAGGGGAAGTTTAGATTGGATATTAGGCAAAATATCTTCCCAGAAAGAAGGGCCTGGAACAGACTCCCCAGGGCAGTGGTGGAGCCACCATTGCTGGAGGGATTTAAAAGCCGTGTGGAGGTGGCACTTGGGGACATGGGTCACTGGTGGCCTTGGCAGTGCTGTGTTAATGGTTTGACTCAGTGATCTTGGAGGGTTTTTCCAACCTAAACCATTCTCTGGTTCAATCCTTGCAAAGAAGTTGGGATAACTTGCAGAGTTTCAGGATTCTGTGAGGCAATTCCAGCTTTCTGCAGTTGGTTTATCCGAGTGCTCACGTTTCAGGTGCTTCACTGGGACTGGAAACACGGGATTCAGAACATCCCCATGGTGGGTGAATCCTCCAGTGGCTGCATGTGGTGGCCAGATCCTCTCTGAACTATGCAAATGCTCCTAAAGCAGCTACATTAAATCTTGTAATTCAGGCACTGACTTTTTTCTTGTCCTTTTTCAAGGCAGATTGAAATGAAGGTTGGATTCATTTTGGGCAGATTAGGATCTGTTAATGTTTAATATTAACCTTCACTGGAATAGAAAGATTGTATGGGTAGGTTTTTCCATCTCTGAAAGGATTATGTAGTGGGTAAATTTTTTGTCATTAACCTTAGAAAACAGGGAAGGGTTTGGAAGATAAAAATGGAACTGGTACAATATTTGACACTGTTGTAAAAGCCATCAAGAATACGTTTTCCACACAGGAATATTGCCACCTTCCTGACATTACAGAGGAATTTCTAATGAGTGAAATTGCTCCTTCATTTGCATACTAACCCATATCTAATTGCTGGATTACTATTGAAGCTACAGCTTGACTCTCTGAATATTAAAAAACATTTGATATTTTAAGTAGTTTTATATTTTCTGTTTTGCTGCTTTTAATGTACAAATGAATGTCATTAATCCAATTTACATATTTCTAAAGGCCTTTTGATGTCGTAAGATGTAAAATTTGTTTATTTTTATTTCTTTTTTTTTAATTTTTTTTTTTAGTGCAAATCTTATATGCAAAAATACTGCTGCCAGGCAATTATCCACCCAGATAGTTTTAACACAGTTACTCATAATCAGCACAGATCAGTGACATGACAGCAGATTTTGGGAGATATATGACCCGTTCTAAGCATTAACTCTCAGATTGGCATGAATGTGCAAATCTACACTTTAGAAAACTCTATTTATTTGTCTCCATGGGAGAGTATCAGGGGTTCGTTGGGTTTTTTTGCTTTTGGTCTTTGTTTTATTGTTTTGATTTTTGAGGTTTTTTTCCCCTTCTAATATCTCAATTTCATAATATTCTATAGACAAGGAACATTTTTTTCCCCTGCTTTGGATTTTGGTTTCCATTCCATAGGGATCTGAATAAAGAAATGCTGCCTTCAATAAAATATGCCATGTTTGCACAGCAATTTCTTTATTGTTCTGCAGTAATGTCTTTGGGAGAAGTGTCTCTTTTGAATTATTATTTTAATTAGTTTTGATTCACGTTGGTTCCTGTTCTCTCCTGTGCACACTGAGAACTCTCTCACCACAAAGTTTACTCTGAAAACTGCCCTGTTCCAATGACAGACATTAAAAAATCACTTGGTCTGTAGCAGTGGGAAGGTTCTTGCCCGTCTGCTCCTTCACATACTAAATATAAAATGAGATCTTTAGTCTGCAGACTTGAGAATTTGCTTAATGTGGAGTTTGGAGTGATGTGTGCAAGCTTAGGCTCAATAACCTGTCCCTAGAGGATGCTCCTGCTCTTTCCAAGCCCCATTTGCATCTAGCAGAAGAAGGGGTTGATTGTATTTGATGCTTTCAGTATAGATAATCTGTATTTACAAGGTTTTGTAAGATCCAGCCTTGCTGCCCTCTGCTCATCTTTGATAAGTTAAATTTTGAGTGTTTCACTCTGATTTGGAGTAAGATCCTCCAAGTAGTGGATGAGCTGCTATCAGACAGGCAGAGAGACCAAAAATAGATAAAATGTAATCCCAGCATACTTCTCTTCGTTTGTCAGTCTTCTTGCTAATGAGGAAAAATAAGTCAGGAAGGAAAACTCTTACAAATGTAATCGCCAAAGTTGAGAGAGATGGGGAGAAAACAGGAAAATGGGAAAAAAAAAGTGATTACAAATTGTTTTATTTCTATCAGCCTACTGAGACACTCTGATCCAATGGTTTAACAGACTGTGAGGTGTTTAGTGATGCAGAATAAAGCTTTAAGATATCAACCTGAGGATCAACTTTGTATTTGCAAGTTAACACCTTTGCTGAATGGCTCTGTTGGGATTTTAGGATATATTAGGAGTGGTTGAAAAAGAAGGTTATGCTTAGACTTGGAATTACAGAACCTTATTTAAAATGTAATGTTTACTAAACTTACTGTGCAAGGTAGAAAATGCACAGCAACTTATTTCCAGAAGGAATAAAGACTAAGAGCTATGCAAATCAAAAGAAAATAGTGGGGTTTTCTTCTTCAAAAATTTTGTAGAAATGATTTCTTTCTTAAGGGCTTCAGACCACAGCTGGGCACTAAACAAGGGCCTGGTTGTCCCAGATAAGGGACACAAATGTGGACAGAAATGTAAGTTGAGCTGGATAATTCCAGTCCATGTGTTTCCACATAAATACTGGTAGGAAGGCAATGGCAGTGCATGTTTTGAAAAATCAAACATTTGAAAATTGTCAGATTTATGGCTTTTTATCAAGGCACTGAATCATTCCAAGATTATCAACAGTAAAATATGGGAGTTAGGCTGGTGACATATTGTTTATATGTGGAAAAAAGCATAAATCCAGCACTTTCTGACATCTGGAAATGTTAGAAATCTTTAAATCTTAAAAAAAATTATTTTGGTTACCTAAATTCCTCACTTTTGGAGGAATTCTTAAAAAGGTGAAGTTACTGATTGTATTTGTAGCACTCTCATGTCTTGCCATCCTGATGTTAGTTCCAGATGTCCCCTTGGATTCCTCTGTCAGGGACTGGGGATAACCCTGTGGTTCCAGCAGAGATGTCCAAACTGTGCACCTCATTTCAATCCCAAAATAAACTTCAGAACCCAGTAACACTGACAGAGCTGGGATGGAACAATGTGAGTCCAGCTCCCTGAAGTGCTGTCACATTTTCCAGGCGTTCCTGGGGCTGGAGAGATCCCTTTTCTCTGAGCATTCCTCGTGGCAGTGGTAGCCTGAGCTGGATGGAGCTGCCTCAGCCACCATATGTATCCATCTCTTCAGGCTGTTCATGTTTTGTGGCAGCTTTGGCAGCCTGCCGGGATTTTTTCTGACTAACGCAAGTGCTGGGGAATGATGATAATAATAATACTGTTAACCCTTTGGTTTCTCAGCCAGCCAAGGGGGGGGTTGGGGGAACAGAGCCTCCCCTGCCCCCCATTTCCCTGTGCCCCTCCAAAAATGCACCAATGAGTATGTGTTAGGAAGCCCAAATAGAGACAGGGATATGAATAAGCTTTCTGAGGAGGTGAGAGTATAAAAAAGGAAGATGATATGATTCTCCCTCTGACAATTTTTTCCAGCAGTTTGAAAAAATATGAGGAATGATTCGTTGTTTTCCCCTGTTCCCCTTCACTCCCAAGGTCAGATAAGAATAGCAGCCATGGTGGTTAATGCTGACAACTTTTCTCCATCCTTGTCTGGCTTCTACAAGGGAGAGATTTGCAGTGGCAATATAATACAGCACTGTGAGCTTTTTCCCTTGGCTGAGGCAAAATCCTCCCAACTTCTGCATGGAGTGATTTCCAGGGGACACTAATCCTGCACCGAGAGCTGGGGACAGCTGAGTTATGGTAACTTTATTAAAATATTGACACCACATCACTGCCATGGGGATAGGATGACTGTATTTTGATAAAGGCAGGGCAGAGGAAGGATGAATAAACTGTTCTAATATGGAGAAATGAACAAGAGAGGAGAAGCATCTGGGATTGAACTTGCAGGGAAATGAACAGAAGACCACAGACACTGATTTACTGACACTGCTGATATGCAAATCAGCTCTATCACATTATGAGAATCTTCATCAGATTCCTGGTCTGGTGGAAAGCGTCTCTGGTCTAGTGGAAGTGTCTCCCTCATGGCAGGGGAGTTGAGATCTTTAAATCCCTTCCATCCCAAACCATTCCATGATTCCTTGAGATCTCTCCATAGACCCAGACAATTTTGCCCGATATCCTTTGGCTGGAAGATGCAGATTTTTTTTGCTGGGAAATGCAGATTTTTTAGGCTGAGCTGCCTGCTAACTGTGCTCAGTGTGGGAAAGGAAGGTCCCTGCTGCTGCTGTGCTGCCACCTGCCATGGCCTGGTGAGGATCAGCCCTGCCAACCCTTCACATCCTTGGGCTGGTTAATGAGCTTCCCTGGGCTTCCTGCCTGGCAGCAAACAATGCCACTTCACCAGCCCTCGAGTCACCACTAATTGAAGCAGCACAATTATCAAACCCTTGGCCTCCTTCCACATCTGAAATAAAACAGCTGTGTTATAATGTTACCATCAAATTCTTTCTGTGTTATATGACCTAATAAATTAACGGTTGGGAATGGTGCATTTGTGACTCAGTTTGTCACTAAAATATCCTAATTCCATCAATGCTCTTTTGGATAAATTTCGCTGAGTTTGCTTGGTCTGAAAGAAATTTGGCTGCTCCGAGCCATCCGTTCTAGAGGACTGTGTTGGTAGTTTCTGGGCTACAGAAAAGTAGCAAAAAAAAAAAAAGAAAATAATGAAATATTTCTGCAAAGAATTGGTTTCACAAAGAAGTGCTGCCTCATCAGTTTAGTGAGAGACACAGGTCAGCTCCTGAGAGCTCTCAGAATTGTCCTGGGTTGGTGTCCAAGGAGCTGTCTGGATACACTTTATGTGGATTGATGGCTCTGCAGAAAGCCTGACCCAGCACGTGGCAGGATAACCCTTGCTACAACAAGCTCAAGGGTGAAAAATTAAACAATTCCAGAGCAATACCTGGTTTGCAAAATTAAAACATTCTCCTGCATTAAGCTGAACAGGATTTCTCTTCAGCTCTCCAAGTATTTTGATTTGCTCTGAGACTGGAAATTTAACATCTTTCTACACAGATTGGCCTGCATTAGACACCTTTTAAAACAAAAGATATCTGAATGGTTTTTTTCTTTCCTTCCTGATCTTTTGGTCTATTAGGAGTGCAGCCACCAAAAAAGACAGTGCTGTTAAATGGCTTCTAAATGGTGTCACTAAGAATTAGGAAGCTTTAGTTTAAAACTGGAAATATGAACAAGGGAGAAAAGACTTGAAACCCTGCAGAGTTAAAACTCTGTCGTATGGCTCACCAAAATAGATTTCAAGGAAGAAGTGGCCAAAGGCATAAAAATCTGATGATAGATGTTTTTCTCTCAAATGTGCCAGGAACAGGGAGGTCTGCCAGAGGTCAGCAGACCTGAAGGATTATGGACCTTTAAAAGGCAGCAGTGTTGAAAGAGAATGTTATTGATGGAAACCTCAGAGAGTTCTTAGTCATAGACCAACTGTGGAGGAGTTTGGGATATGGCTGCTTCCTCAGGACACTTAGAGCAACAACCTGAGAGATGAGTTAGGAATGTTCCCACAGCTGGAGAGCTGGTGCTACTGTCAGAATGATTAGAATTGCTAGAAAAGGGATTTAAAAGGAGCCAAAATTTAGCATTTCATTATATGGTTCAGGGGCATGGTGGTGTTCAATCAAAGGCTGGACTTGATGATCTTGGAGATCTTTCCCAACCTTAGTCATTCCAAAGTGGGAAGTCATGTTTTTGGAAGAAATTGGTGGTTGTATGAATAACTGCCTTGGCAGACTCAGCTTTCATTTGGACATTGGGAAAAATGTGCTTGAAAACCAGCTGATTGTGTGGTAAGAGAAAATGACCTCCTGGGATAAGGAATAAAAGGTAGAGATAAGTGGACTGATTTCAAAATACAAGGAAAAGGAGCCCAGTTTTTGAGTGTGTTGTGCTGTCCTGTTAAATTTGTACAACAATGATCAGGTATAGGATCTTAGGCATAATTCGAAAGCAGTAAAGCATTTGGAGCTTAACTAAAAGAGCAGTTGATGCCAATAGCATAGATGAACATGAGCATGGATGCCAATGTTGAGTATGTCAAAGGAAGTGTACCTGGGGAGGAATCCCCCTGGGCACCAGGGCGTGCTGGGGCTGACCAGCTGGAAAGCACCTTTGCAGAGGACTCAAGGACCCTGCTATTTCTGCTTTGTATTTGTATTTGTGCCTCTGTTTCATGGTTGGCTTAAAATATGTGCATGCAAAGTGCAGAAGATGTCAGAAATAAGAGCGAGGGTAAGCTGCTGAGGGACAGAAAGAGTGGCAGTAAATTAAATTCTTTGTGTTTCACGTCAGGTAGCTCTGACACATGGTATAGATTCACATGCATAAGAGGGAAATGTATTTTATATATATCCTAATGCTGAGCAAGAACAAAATTCAGCTGCTAATTTGTAAAATATGTCTTTTTATATATTGGGCAAGTGTATGAAATATTTTCCTCGTCCTGTATAATGACAATCTCCACATTTTTTCATGCAACTAGAATAATAACTGTGAGCAAAATTCAACATGGGAAATGATCAGTGCAGTTTCAAAAGGTTTAATTTGGTATTAAACACGGATCACAAACGTATCAGTGAGGACAGAAACCTTCCTAAGTCATTCCCTCCTAAACACCTAAAATCTCTGCATCTTCAAGAGCAAGCAGAGAGCCCTGAGCAGTCAGCAAGTACAAGATCCCCCTTGACAGAGTATCACCAATCTGTGCCCGTGGTGCTATTTTACAGCTCCAGTTGACTTGTAACACAGCAACTGTCTCCAAGCAACTGTGAGAAATACCGGGATGTACAACCGGGATACAGAGCCCGGCGGGGACAGGGATGGGCAGGCAGCTCTGCACCCCTTCCCACCCAGCCCTGCCTCCTGCCTCCTGCTGGAAAAGGCTCCAGCTGCCTTGGAGGTGGCCCTTGCCCCAGGAAGCAACAATCCCTGCGGGTGGGAGATGGGATTGCTGCCCACGTCAGTCATTTTGCCAAAATAACTCCTCGCGTATTAATCGATTTCGGCTCCCTTGTCTGTGCCACTGGGGCTTGGCAAAATGGTGTTTTTGCAGCCAACTGACTCCAAACAGGCTCTCAAAACCAAAACAAAAGAGCTGTAGATTTAATCTAATTCGCTGCAATCAATATACAGCAAAGAAAGAAAATTTATATGTTTAATATAATTTCTCCCCAGCTGCTTTATCAAATTGCAGAACTAGCAATATGTGTAGGAAACGTCTTCTTTTAAAAGGTAATAATGTATATTTGCAGTCCTTGTCCTTCTGAGAAAGCTCATCATTTTGTTATTTGCTGTATTATGCTTCATTTAGGACCCATTCCAACTATTTAAAAGCTGCAGGAATGTAGCAATCCACTTCCCCCAGTTTAATTCCAGCAGAATATTTGGAACCCTTTGTGGAAGGGAATTGTAATCTATGAAATACTTGCTACAGAACCTAGTAACAAAAGAGGATTTTTTTTTGTTTTTATGATACAATTTGTGTAATCATTCATGTGACTGTTCATTTGGGGTATTATAATTTTGAAGAAGTGTTTTGAGACTAAAAGCTTGAGCCTTTTCTTAGGGGGAATGAAGAGCTAGAAAGAGAGGAAAGGAAAGGAAAGGAAAGGAAAGGAAAGGAAAGGAAAGGAAAGGAAAGGAAAGGAAAGGAAAGGAAAGGAA
>JBBMKD010000216.1:7091661-7240176 GCA_037834095.1 Argya squamiceps | reverse complement strand
GTAGAATAGTATAAAAGGGAGACACATCCCAAAAATAAAGGAGTCATTTTCAGCCTTCTGAAGCTTGGAGTCTGTGTCGTCGTGGTGTAAAACAGCTTCAGATGGGGACAGATTTTATAGCAGGGGGACAAGGGGGGATGGTTTTAGACTAAAAGAGGGACAATTCAGAATCAGTGTGAGGGAGGAAGTTTTTGCTGAGAAGGTGCTGAGGCCCTGGAATGGATTTCCCAGAGAAGCTGTGGCTGCCCTTGGATCCCTGGAAGTGTCCCAGGCCAGGTTGGATGGGGCTTGGAGCACCCTGGGATGGTGTCCCTGCCCATGGCAGGGGTGGGACTGGATGAGCTTCAAAGGTCTCCCCCAGCCCAAATCATCCTGTGATTCTATGATTTCATTTTGGACTCTCAGCTTTCACCACCAATTTGATAGAAAACACTGATTTTTTTTCCACATAGGATGCTTATTTTAGTGGTGCATGTTGTAGTCAAATTCTGATTATTTCACTGTTCTGCTGACTGAGTTTCTATTTATTAACAAAAATTTCTCAGCTTTTCAGAGACACGCTTTTGATTTCAAGGTACTTCCCAAATGTCTCCTCCTTTAATTAATCATTTATGAAATTAAATGTCACTACTCAAAAACACCCTCAAAAACTAATACCTGAAAATGTAGGATTATCTGTATAGCATCTATAATTATTTTCATGTATTTTTTTCACAAAACAAATCTAGGCTAATGTCAAGTTCAGCTTCCTGCTATAATTTAAATTTTCCTGGTGTGTTTTTTAAAGACTGCAACTGATAGCCATCTTTTATTGAAAGACCACCAGTTTTGCAATTGAGTGAAAATGTGAAATCCAGAGTGAACTGTTATTACTGAGATCATATTAGCTGTGAAGATACTATTTCTCATTGAAGGCATTTTAAAGTAATATTTTTTAGAAAATATTACTATGGATAAAAAACCTTAAGTTATTAAACTTAATTAATAAGCAATATCCTACCTCATAAATGATAACTACAAGACACCACTTGAGTTCTGTGGTTGGCAAGGATACTTTATCAGAAGTTTAAATATCTGCTAAAATAATTTTTCAGGATTTTTAATGTTAAATAGCATTTATTTTGCAGTTTTAATGCAATTCACGGCTGGCACAGCGTTGCCTCAGTTTTTATCTCACTCATAGATATTAGTGACTAGAAATAATCTAGAAATACTTGTACTGTGGCATTTGCTTTGACTACTCCAATTACCATCTCTTCTCCACTTTTCTACACTCAGCTTTTTCTGTTTCAACATCAGAAATTCAGAAGGCAAAGCTGTCCCATTAATTCAATTAAGCTCCTTGCTGTCTGAACTTTATTGGCTTTAAGTGACTCATTTTGGAGTTTATGTGCATGTGTATGCTTTGTCTGCTTAGATCTTTTAAAAGAAACAAAATTAGATGTATCTTGAACTTATTTATAAGGCTTTTCTTTTATGGTTTTCCATGTAAAAGGAACTGAAGAAGGCAAAAAATGATGCATTTAACTGCATAATTAGCTGGGCAAAGGGGCCAATATTGTCATTTCAGAGCTCTGAGGTTTTTGTTGGTTGCTTTTGGTCTATGACAATAAGAGGACCGATATTTCATTTGTATGTGAGGTCATCAGCACAACTTTGGAGTGGGATAATCACTTTTAGACAGGCAGTGTAGTAACAACTTTATTTACCCTATTTTACCTCGTGCAGCTTTTTGTGGGATGAGACAGAAGCTTCTCACTAGAACCTACATTTTTTTATCTGCACACTGGAGGAGGCAAAGACCACAAAAGTTCACGGTGTATTTTGAAAGTTTCACTTTACCAAAGTACATTTGGATGATTTTACTCTCTCAGTGAACAGCAGTTGAAGTGGGAACTGCTGACAACAAGGTGACAAGAGACCCACAGCCACTGAAGAATTAAGAAGATCTTGGAGGGTAGCAAATGTGGGATCTTAGACCAAAAAGTGGTTGTAGCCTGAAGTGAAAGACAACATCTCTGAGGCGTATGGGAAGTGTTGATAACCAAGCCCAGCTGAAGAAATCAGTTTGAAGTCCTTTGTAAGCTCTTACATATATGACCTATCCATAAGTCACTTACATGATCTGAAATTAGCCTGCACTTAATGAACAAGTGGGATTTATTGCTGGTTTTCTGTGTGCAGTGTGTTATTTAGTATCTAGTGCCTTAATTTTTAGAAAGTTTCCCTCCCACACTTGTAACACCTCTGGGAAGGCTGCACCTTTTGCTTTGTGTTTCAGCTTGGCACTGGGGGAATGTGACAGGAACAAGGCTGTTTGTCTTCTTCCCCCTTCCACCTCCCCAGAGCACTGTCAGCTGCTGTGGGGAGGGTGCTCAGGACCTTGCCATGGATCTTTGATGTGTTTTATCTTCTTTTTTTGCCGGAGTTGGGATTAAATTCTTGTTCGGTCTCAGATGTTTATTAATTCTTATCTACATCACAGTCTCACAAACTGTGAGTTCTGCAGCACTTCTAGCTAACAAACTAAAAATGCCCCCTATCTCTCTCTCTACAAGGCCTTTTAAGGATAAACTGTCCAATTAAGAAATGACACCTCAATTATTTTTACTTTTAACCCAGTAACCAACCACCTGTAGCCTGCAATGGGGACTTTTCTCTCCAATTACAAAACACCACCCAGACCCATGAAGAAGAAAGTGAAAAAGAAGGATTGGCCTCTGCCCTAAAACCTCCATCTTGCTTTATATATATATTACTGTATTCTAAACCCTTAAACTCTGAGTTTTGCACCCTGTGCTATCACACACTTCTATCCAAACTGGACACCCACAATCCCAGTGCTGTCACTCAATTTTGGGAGCCTTTTCCACGGCCTCAGGTCAGTGCAGGGTTTGCCTGGGGGTTAGTGCCTGTCAGCACAGAAAGTCCGAGATTCTCAGTGATCAGGGGTTCCAACAGATCTTGTCCTTAATTCCCTCACAAACACAGTTCTGGGTCACTCTGGCTGCTAAGAGACTGAACAGGCTGGATTTTTAACACACTTATTCCATAATTTGAATGTCTTCTAGCACAAAGATTTTTAAGGTATGATTATGCTACGTAAATCCTGTATTTATATTGGCCGTTCTTGGGATTGTATAGGATCTGTGTTTTCCATGTTGATAAGCCTTTTTATTTTTGTTTTCTTCCTTAAAACTGAATACAGTCCAGGAGCTGATGGATACAGCCTTTATTCAACATCCACCATATCATACTAGCAGGAAGTAAACTCAGATAAATATTATTTGAATGATCCTCGACTTTATTTTGGTTTGCTAATCTGATCAAATATCCAGAGGTTTAATTGCATTCTTCTGATCAGTAATGCTGATAATTATTTTAGTTTTATCATATTATTAGCCACTATCAAAAGAAGCCCATATGATTATTGCATTATATATAGTTATTAGTGAGCTGGAGAAAGTAGTAAAGTTCAACAGAAGCCTGATTTGATGGTATTTTTCCTCATAAATATAAAATTTTTTTTATTAGATTGAGCATATGCAAGGTAAAAAAAAAACCAAACTCTAAAAAGAGATAGATTTTGGGAGGATCAGGTGAAATAGCCAGAAGTTCTGCTTCCCATATAAAAGAACACTTGTTAGGAATAGTGTAAGGTATTATTTTTAACCTGTGATCAATACATGGAACTGCCAAGGACCACAGTTACTTCAAATTCTGTATGATTTGTTGGTTTGGGGTACTTTCCCCAAATAAATATATTGCTGAGACTTACACACCTGTAATTTTTAGTTTCTCCTTGTGCTCTGTTAAATGCACAATGCAAGTTCCAGCCTCCTGGTTACTCTGAAAACTTACTCTGTAAGTTTTTTACATAGTGAAAACATATTTTGCACAGGTGACCTCAGTTTGATTTACTCTGTAACTCCTGGATTAAGTTTCTTTTTCAGACCAGCTGTGCCCTCTTAAAAGGCAGAGTTCCCAGTGTTCTGCTTGGGTTACCTGAGGAAATAGATTTTCCATGAGAACCTGGAGTGCAGGAGCATCCCATATTTTCTTTCCAAAACAGAGCAGCGTCCTACCCAGCAGTATTTTATTTGGCTGCCTGTGGTCCAATGCCTGCTTTGTTTAAATGCATTTCATGTTGAGATTCACTGAGGTGGAGGCAGGCAGCAAAAGGGGCTCTCTTAGAATGTCTCAAGCCATATTTTAAATTGGATGAAGGTGGGAATTGTGCTTTCCTTGGAGAATCCTCTCTTGGTTGTGTCTGTGCCAAGAGCTGAGGTGCTCAAGCCTAACCTCCCACGAGGGGAACAAAGTACAGAGTGTTTGACACACTCTCCTCCTGAGCCTACTCTCTCACTCAGGATAACTCCTCCTGAGCATGAGCTGGAGTAAGGATGGCACTCTGAGGTGTGTGATTAAAATACTCCAGCAGTGGGTTTCCCCTCCTGTATTAAATGATTAAAATACTCTTGAAAATGTTCCGTGTGGTTTGACACCGCTGCGGATCGGGGCTGGGGACTGACTGGGGTGTGTGACAGGCTCATCCATGGAGCTGCTACCCCAGGCAGGGAGAGAAGGGAGAGGACAGAGCAGGGATGTGCCCCTCAGGCCCATCTCACACGAGAGGTCTGAGTGTCAGACGAGATCTGGGATCCCTCTTCTTGTCCTTGGAGATCAGGTTGGGTTGGAGCGTGCTCCCCTGCTGCTCCCAGCACTCCCCTGCCCCTGTGCCTGAGCTCTTTTTGCTTTACTCTTTGATGTTTGCAGCTAGGTTACACAGTGCTTGCTGTCCTTCACAGCTGTAATTAGTTTTTGGTGATCCTAGTGCTTTTTACTATTTTTTTTTTAATTTTTCCTAATCGCAGTGACAACCCAGATGCTCCAGCTATTTTCCATGTTAACTTGGGACTGCAATAATGCAAAATCCTCTTTGTCATCTTTCAACAAGAGAGTTCTTTTTAGTCATTAAATCTGCTAAATGGATGGTTATCTATTTAAATCTGTTGCCAAAGTAATTAACCCTGAAAAGTAATTCCCCTGCCAAATCAAATCAGGGTTGGTTTATTCTGAAATTCTTTTTAAAAGACAGTAATTCCTGCCAGTAAAGACCAAGGTCCTTAAGAGAATTCTGAAAGAGGTTTTAGAGTTGTGCCAATTTCCTTCTTTCAGGCTCAGTGGTAGAAGCAATTGAGTCACTTTGCTCAGTGTAGATATCCCCAGCAATCAGGGCAAGAGACTGTGTAAATGATAAAGGTGTAAATGGGAAAACAGCTCTTGTTGGATAGAGAGCTTATCCCACCCCACACCTCAGCAAGGCACTGATACAACATTTCTTAAAAGAAAAATGAAATATGGAGTTATAAATACAGATGAGTATGGGGTTGGTTTTTTTTCCTTTGTTTTTTTCCCCCCAATGTTCATAGCTCAGCTCTGAAGCAAAAATAGCAGAGGGGTGGCAAATTGCAACAGAAGATGAGGGGGCAAGATGGCAAGGCAGGAGGTCAGTGGGGGCAGAATATCTGGAGACAGCAGTTGCTGGGCCCTGTTAAGGTTTTTCTCTGGTTATGCAGATTAAAATGCCATTTTTCAGAGCTGTGGCACAGTCAGGGATTTTTGAGTATGGAAACTTCCTGCTGTTTGTTTCTACTGTGTTCCCAGGAAATGCAGCTTAACTCATGGCTTTTGTAAATAGGCAAGATGATAGCAAGTGATTATTCCAAACAGAATAGCTGATGAATTGCTGATACCTGAACATAAATATCCTCTTAAAGCCCTCAGAACTAACTGCTCACCTGAAGGAGAGTGCTCAGGCACTAATGGAAAGATGTCCTGAGCCTTCAAGACAATGTTGATGGCCTCAGTAGGCACAAGTTTTTCTTTAGTCCTCAAGTGAGTCCTGGGCTTAGGAATGTAATAAAAATTTTAACACTAGAGCTGTGGTTTTGCATACTTAAAAAAACCACAAACCCTTCTGTTTCCCTAGAACACAAATGTGGAGTCCTGATGGCTAATTGGAGGAATTCTCTCTAAACTTTTGCCTTTTTTGTTAATTAACATTTTTTTAAATTATAGCAGCCAAAGTCTAAAACTGCAATAGTTTTCAGATCATTTTCAGACTTGGGGGGGGAAAAAAAAATCTTCCCTGGTTTTCTTTTTTCCTCTTAATTTGCCCATGGGCAGGATGACATTCCCAAGGGAATTCTGTGCTTAGACTGCAATATGCAGCACAACTACTAAAAGTGTCATGGCTTTAATCATGTGTGCCTTTGGAAGGACACCAACCCCGGATCATTGCCCTCCAAAAGAGACAGAAAGGGAGGAATAGCACGGGATTGCTCTGTTCCCTCTGGCTTCTCTCTGTGCTCTGGCTTGGCTGGAGAATTCTCCCTCTCCCTGACTGTGTGTGGCTGGAGACCACAACAGGCAGCTGCAGCATCAGTGCTGACATTTGCACTCACAAGGAGCCTCGTGCATTGATCTGGTGTTAATCTCACTCACAGTGACTCAGGCTGAGTGAAATCCTCAGGTTCAGTTCAGCTCCTCAAACAAGGCCTAAATTACCTTCCCGGTTTAATACTGCAAGAGCTTTAAAATTTTGAGCCTGGTTGGACTTCAACCCTTTGTGTCCTCAAAAGGCTGGGACTGGATGGTCCATAGAGTCACTTCCAACCCCACCCATTCTGTGATTCTAAATGCTTTAACTAAAAGGTTTGGAATTAAGAGAGTTGGTTTGGGTATTTTTCTGGGATGCAGAAAATCCGAGTCACTGACTGAGTTCATGGTGCAGATAACCCAGGTAGGTCAGAGCCTTGCTGGAAGCAGCACAGGTGGCAGGACAGCTCTGGGATGTGTTGGCTCTGTAACCAGGGAATGATGTCCTCACCAGGGAAAATACTCTGCAGGCTGAAGTTTTGTTTTTGTGCTTGCCTAAATCCACTTATCCACGTCATACAAGGCCTCAGAGGCTGGAATCACAAGCTTGGAAGACATAAAAGGGGACAGACCCATGGGTGAATCTCAAGACTGGTTTAAATGCAACTCCTGGAACAATCAGTGACTCCAGACTGAGGTTGCACAAGGGGAAGACCATTGAAAAAGGAGTCCAAGGGAGATGGGATGGAGCTCTGGCTCCTCATGGTGATTTCTACAAATCTTGCTAACTCATTGTTAGCTCAAGCACGTAGACCACAGTCTCTTGAGAGACAATGACTTACCTTCAGGCTTCTGAACTCTTTCCCTTTTCTTCCCCCAAACTGGAGTGCTTTGTCATTTTATGCAGATGTTTTTCTTTATTCTATTGAGTTATGTAACAGAACAACTGGTTACATCTGTTATTGGTTCAATTAAGCTTTTTAGGTCACTTTCAGAGGCCAGCAGTGCCTTTCCAGGGTACTGAATCCATTGGTGTGGCATTGACTCAAACCTAAACCGGGGATTTCACCATTTTGTGTGGCTGTAAATTATTATTCCATACAAAAGGATACAAAACTGACACATGATTATTTGCTAGGCTGCCTGTTCTCCTAATCTTTGTGATTATGAATTTGCAGTGCATAAGCACACAGAAATAAAGTTAAAAGGATGTAAAGGCTGCCTTTTGCTGCATTCAGCTGTGAACAACTTAATTAAGTAGGTGGTTAAGGAAATACAAATTGTAACTTGTTTTTATAGATATCACTGTGAGCTGCCATCTATGCCTGGAATGAGATTTATTCATGAAGATCTTGACTTCTACCAATGTCTTCTACTGGCCTTAAAACACATTATTTAACTTTGGGATTTAATGTGATTTCCTTTATCCACATCTAGCACATAACACAAAGAATAACTTCCCACCTTTGGTGTGAATACAGTTCTTTGCTTGAGTGTTGACTTTGGCCATATCCCAACCTAATAAGAACACCAAAGAAATAGAAATGAAAGGTGTCACCCTTGAAAAACTACACATGTACATGCAGTTTAAACTTGTGATTTCCATAGTTGTTAGCCCCTGGTTTTGACATTATTTTAGGCTGTCTTTATTTAAGGAATAACAGCCCTTCAAAAATATGTCACATTTAAAACATGGGTGACAAAAGAGTTTCTATTTCCAGAAAAATAAATGTTGGGTTTTTTAGGTTTCTCTGCACCAAAAAAATAATCATATAATGTTAAATCTTGCATGTCCCAAGCTGTGATTTGGGGGTAGCTCATTTGTTTTCACTGGCTTATTTGGCAGGAGAGAGGAAATTCTTCTGGATTCTATTTTAAACATTAGAATGCTATTGTGATTCTTGCATTTAATTCATTACCTGGTGGGAAAAACACTAAATTTTTTCCCTGTCGCTGTAGTATATTGAGCTTTTAAATGCATTTCTTTGGTGCTCTCCTGGCTAGAGATGTTTGATAAAATGTGGATGGGTTGATAGACAGACAGACCAAGGGATTGATTTATTTGGGTGTAAACATAATTTATAGAGGTCTGTAGGTACACTCCTATCTCCATATGTGCATACATATATATCAGAGAAAGCAACACATTTTGTAGACAAAACAAATAGCAGGGTTTATAATCTTCTACAATTGTAGGAAGGCATTTTTGCTTTTTGATGGTGGTCTGACAGCATCCCAATCTCCAGGATGTCAAGTTTTCAGGAGAGAACATGCATGTTCCCAGAGACAGCTGGTAGGATCTAATAATGTTTGAGGGCTAAAAATCTGAGTCTACTTAGCAGCCTTCCCAGTTTGCTTCCATTCCCATTTCCAGGCTGTAAACAGCATTTTAGCATTCTGATGCTGATGATAATTCCTGCTGATGTTACTATTTTACAGTTAAAAAGGTGATGATTATGTTCTTCTGCTCTCTAGTTTCTACCTGTGCCTAAGCAGAAATGTCATTGAATTGCTCCATTTTTGTCAGGGCTTCCTAGAGATGATGATGTATTGAAGCACAGCCTCAGCTGCATTTCTAAACTAACCATATGTCCATTGAAGGCTTGCATATGTTTAGCTAAGCTTGGTTGACTTGATCTTTAAGCAAGCCTCAGCAGCAGTTTATAGTAGAGTTTTAAATGGATTAAATGTGGGGAGATGCAGATAGTGGCTAAAATTGTTGATAGTAACTAGCTGGGGATGGAAGGAGCTGACCCCAGGGACCTGCCTTTCAAGTCTTGCTGGGGATTGGAATGTGCAGCTTGACAGAGTGAGAAGACACTTTGAATATTCCCAGTTTGGAGGAGTAGGTTGGTACCTAGTGGAGGTGGTTCTAGACTGCACATATTTTAGCTATAGCAACGCAGATTTTTGTCTCTTTACTCCTACTTCTAGTATTTTCTGAATACTCCCTAAACGCCTGTGCAGCAGCAGTGAACCTTGATTAAGTGATGGAACATAATTGAAGGAATTAATAGTAATTCAGTGTACAAATGCCTGACCTAAAGCTGAAGCTAACAGCAAATAAAATATTATTGTTTCCAGAGTGTGTTTTCATTGTGGGTGTGGTATAAAGTGGGTATTCTGGATGTGGATATTGACAGGGGAAACCTTTGATCTGCCCCATCTTTATCAAACAAGCTGAAAGGGAAAGCTATTTTCAAAGCTGGTTTGCTTTTTGGCTGCCAGAGTTAACCTGAGCCTTGCTAGAGTTAGACACAACCTGCTCCCTTTTAACACTAAGTTTATAAGTATTGTGTTTCCTACTAATTGCTACATGAGCAAAACCACTTTTCTAAAGACCTAGACCTTTCCATGGTTATCTGTAACTGACTAAGAGAATTCTGAAAAAGAGGTAGCACTGTAATTTTATCTGCGATGAGCTGCTTTCAAGGAAGGTTTTACATTCTGTGCATGCACAGAGTGTTTTGCATGTGGAGGTTTCAGAATGTTTCTGTTGTCATTCCTTATAAAAAACCCCTTGTTTTCCAAATGGAACGTGCAAAGGCCTTAATTTAGACTACTAAATACAAATGATTGAATACATCTTGAACACGAGGAAATAACTCTGGCAGCATCACCTCTTCCCTCACCTGCACTGCTGGTGATCATCTTGATACCTGGTTTATGTTATGACTCAACAGAAAATCTGGGTTGATATTTCTTGTAATAGATCCTCTGCAGGTCAGGGATGTACTGTAGAGGCTGTAAAATTATTTTCCTTGGGGAAAGATTTATGTTACTCGTGGCTTAGAAACATCTCTTTCAGTGGGTGGGAAGAGCAGCCTTTGCTTTGTAAGGAAACAAAAATTTCAGCAAGAGCAGAATTTTTAGGATTGGCATCTTCAGGTTCCATGCATCACCTTGCACAGCAGCAACAGGGAATGTCAGGACATTGGTCTGGAGCTTGGACTTTGGGGAACTGTTAATTTATTTGCTGTATTGAATTACATTGGGGATTTATTTTATTGCAGCTTTTGAGCCTCATATTTTTCTGTAGGGAAAGGAGCTGTGTTGGAACCTTAAATTGGCAGCTTTTGCTTTCAGCAGTCAGAGGCAGGTTTGAGTTTCACTGCTGGATTTTTTGGGTTGATTTAACTGTTCCCTGAGGCAGGTGTGGTCTGTGTTCAGGGGTCTTGTCTTTTCTAACATTTTGCCGAGTGTTCAGAGAAAACAACTTGTCTCTATGTCCTGGAGTGAGATATTTACTGCAAAAAGGGAAGGATGGAGGAAACAGAGGCATCTGGGACAAGTTTCCTCACTTCTATATGAAAGAAATCAGGCATTTTCATTCTTTGGGGATAACTATTAAGATGAAGGTGGGTTTTGCAGTGATTTTATTGATAAAAGCCAGGTAGGCACGGAGCTGCAGAGGAACATACAGACCATCCCTAAAGCAGGTTTCTAATCTAAGAAAAGGAGTCAAAAACCTTCATGTGTCAGGTACTTCAGATTTCCCAAAGCTGAAGCTGACAATGAAATGCTTACTTCTAATATCCATTTCTTGGAACCTGACTGCTACCGTGGCAGTAGTTCCACTCAGCTGCCTAATTTCATGTGACTTCTCTGGAATATTATAGCCTTGATTTTGAAGCTAAGAGCTCTGTTTCTCCTATTACCAAGCAGCCTGACTTAAATAATTTCACAGGAACAGAAAGCTTTTTCTCTAGAACTGAATCTACAAGTCCAAGCACATTAGTACCCTGATAGAAAGAGGGGGAAAAAATTAACAGGTATTTCCAGAATAACATTTTTCCTAGGAAAATACCTTACAGACATTTCCTTGAATCCTGGAGATGCCATTTAATATTGGTCTACATTTTAATATATTTTCTTCATCTTTTCATGAGGAACTTGATATTAGTTTTGTTTCTCACAATTATTTGCCATTTTATGTAGTTTTGTGTAGTTTTTCAAGGGTGACACCTTTCATTTCTATTTCTTTGGTATTTCTGCAGAAATGGAGAGATAGGAGACATTAATGAAATGCACTTCTGTAAATGGATTATGGCATTTCCCCATGTCAGTGGAAAAGCCTGGGTGTCTTTTTGCTTTAGTCCAGTGACCACTCTAGTAGTTTAAAAGAAAGTAGTTAGGAACTTGTTCTTGGAATAAACATCATTCCCAAGGGGCTGAGGTTTGGATTGTTCATGTGGTCTTGTCAGAACCCCAGATTCTTCTTCCACACATCCAAGACATTTGTAAAATTCTGTCATTACATTGAGGCCCAAGCCTTGTTTTTCAATGAGTGTAGAAATGCCAGCACTAATAATGCCAGCTCACTAATTGGGTGAGCCTCGAATTTGAATAGAGAACTCCCGCTGCTGGGTGTGATATCCCTGCTCCTGTGCCCGTTGTGATGTTAAAGGTGTTTCCACAGAATAAATTCAGTGTTTTCTCCTCTGTCCTGCAGCGCTGTGGTCACAGCAGCCCGACAGGGACAGCTCTGCCCCTCCCTTGCTCCCTTAACATTGATACAGCAGCCACATTTTCAGTGCAGTTGCCACTTTGCTGACGTGAAGGAGCTTTTGTTTGTTCAGTGAGTGCGAGCTGTTTGCTCGGGGATGATGCTCCGGAGGCAGCAGAAAAGCTCCTCTTATCAGCATTTCCCATCTCCCTGCTGACGCGGCGCTGGCGCTGTGAACCCTGTAATGGAGCACACGCAAAATTAAACTGGAAATTAGAGGATAATGGAAGAATTTTTTTAGGGAGAGTGCAGCTCAGTGGTAGATTTGAGTCTGCTCCATGCTGCTGTTCTGGTAGGTTTAACAGAGGTTTGTGTTTCTATCTCTGTGCAGGAGGTAATGGAGCGTGAACTGGAGCGTACAGGAAAGGAGGAAAACCTTCCCTGAACTCAAAATTCTAATTTTTGTGGGAAAGGATGAGGGCAGGAAAAGCTGAAAAGAGTAAGAACCAAGTGGTGAATTGGAAGGTCTCATATGAAGCAGTCTATATTTTCATACCATCAAGTTTATAAATAAATGATGAAAAGAATTATTGTAGGTGTAGAGGAAAGGATTACAGGTGACCTTGCTCCTGAGAAGTCACAGCAATACTAATTACCAAAGCAGAAGAACAACCTTGCCCTTAATGGGTCACTAATGTGACTAATAAAGATAATAAGTGTGATAAAAGGGGTGGCTTGGCTGGTCAGAGGCAGAACTTTAAAGCAGGAGATACTGAAGGAGGAGCAAGAGGAGCCCTGAAGAACATGGAATGATCCAGGGAAACACAAAGAATTAAACAAGGAAGATATTTGCTGCTGTAAAAGATGTGCTGTGAGGTCAGTTTGGGTCTGATGGAGTTGGAGCCTGCAGTCATAGCCCAGCTGGGTAAAAACCTGCAGTCAGAGGCAGCAAGGAAATAGTTGCAGTCACATTCCTGCAGGAAACAACCAGCAGTCAGTCTGCAGTTGGACCCTACAGCAGGAACTTGCTGCAGCCAGGGTCAGTGAATAGTTGGAGTCAGGATAACTGAATTGTAGACAGGAATAAACCAAGACCCTTTCCACAAATGTCAGGATAACTGAATTGTAGACAGGAATAAACCAAGACCCTTTCCACAAATAAGAGTCTGTGTCTTGGGTCATTTCTACCCCTAACAAGAGGGCTGTAACAAATGATCTGAAGCTGTGCTCATATCTGGACAGTGATCTGTTGGTTTATATCTGCCTTACTAAGGGTATGTAAAGTTCTTAGATGACTTATTGGTCATATTATACTTCTTGGTATTTTTTCAGAACACAAGTAGGCAGTAGAGATTCCAAATTGGAGCTGCAAACAGGAGTTTCACTATGAAAGCTCAATTTCCAGTCCCACTGGATGGCAAAAAAATTTCTCATTTATGGTGAATTGGACTCAGCATGTGTGAGCTGGTTCTTCTCTGCTTGTGTGACATAATCAGGGGTATTTTGAATACACTTGGGATGTGCTCTGTGTGTGTTGCAAATCATGCTACTTTCCACAAAGCCTATTTGCTTAGTATGAAATATTTACACATCATTCTACACAAAGATTTGTTAGTCATACATAATGCAGAGTGTTGAGTCTTTGGCTGTGTTAGCATCTGCCATCTTAGCTAGCAGTAGGCTTGCTAATTTAAATATTTTAATGAATGAGTCATAACCTTTGTGTAAGAGCACGAAAATTATAATTGTGGTTTTATTGTATCTGCTGATGTATTTTTAGCAAAAACCCCCTGATTTTAGTGATCAATGTGAGGTATTCAGCAGAGTTTCATGTAGGACCCAGCTTGTAAACTGGTGGAATTCACTTTAATAAATGTGTAGGACAGATATATCTGATAATAAATGCCCTTGTACTGTATTTTCTTCAAACATATTAAATTTTCTGCTTTATCATTTGACCTTTGGATGGGGTTGCAAATTGCTGATGGGTGAGATTTGAAATCCTTCGTATCTAGATCTCATGTGTACAGTGCCTTTTTATTCAGAGGCCATTTTTCCCTCTGCTACACCCAGGAATCAAGGAAAACGTTACTTCCAAATGCAGCAATCATCCTTTTAAGCCTCGTGAGCCTTAGAGGTGCCACCAGAAAATTTGCTGTACTTGTAAATAGGTACAGCAAAGCCTTCACTGTGATTAGCATGGATTCAGCTGGAAGGGATTTGTACAACTCTCTGTTATTTAGGACTGGTGATGTAAGAAAAAATACTTGTCACAGTCATCATCTTACAGCTGAACAGCAGAAGAGCCAACAAGTAGCACCTGGAGATTAGCCAAAATTTTAGGAAGTGCCTTTTATGTTGAACAGTCAGGTTTTACTGGCTTGAGCCATGGCATCTCAAGGGTTTTTCCAAAGGATTTTTTTGTCTCATTTGTGTTGCACAAGTATGGAAGAAGCCTGTTTGTCTGGGAGCATCTGGGGTTTGTTCTGAAGGATGCTTGCTGCTTAATTGGTTTCCTTATATTCTGCTGCATAATTATTCCCTCATACCCCAATAGGTTTTGATGCCCCACTTACTTTAATTGTGAAGTACCACAGGCACTGCATAAATAAAAATAAATATCCAAAGGCAATTTATAAATGCATCCTTACCCTTAGTCTGCACAAGATTTAGGTGTCTTGGAATTGTCAGGCAAAACATAGTTAGAAATCCTGCTCTCCACTGAACAGTTGGGCTCTTTTATGATAAAATGATTCTGTGAGTCAAAAAATATTATGTTGTTGCAAGACAAACCTATGCAATGTTAAGGAATGCAACTAAGATTTGTTTCTCTACTTTTTTTTTAATGGACAGGCAAAGTATAAGCAATGGCTCTACTTAGAGCCATGAATAAAATTCCTCCTTTGCAAAGCATGTGTCTGACAGTGAGATCAGACCTCAAGAACAACGTGGATCATGTAAAGAAAACTTACATGTTATTTATTTATTGAGTTGTTCCTTTTACCATGTGGCAGCAGGTTTGACGATGACAATATGTGCTCTGGAGAGCAAGCTTAATTAGCTTCTGAAATTATGTTCCCTTGGTAGCTACTTTCTTTTTTTTTTTCTTTTTTTGATGCTGGGAGAAGAAAGATTCTGGCCTTGTTGCCCGCCAAAGAATGCCAACAGGAAAAGATTTGGGTTTTATTTGCAAGTGCTTTTTGTGGGAGATAACTGGCTCAGACTCCAGACATCTGCTACAGAGTAAAAGTGAAGAGGGGTCTGTGCCCTGTGACTTGAGTTCCCCCATTTCTGGAAGGAAAGTTTGCAAACCCTCATGGATTTTATATCTGGGTAGGTTACTGTGTTAGAATTCCATAGGAATGAAGAAAAAAACATGTTTTAGGAGAAGGAAAAGACCTGCTGAAGAGGATGAGTGGATGGCAGCCTTCACTTCTTCATTGGTTTCTCCTCTTTCCCTGCCTGACCTGCTTTGGTTCGGTGGAATGGAGGTTTGGATGTTTGCTTTGTGATGTGGGGCTCATTTCTGCCGGAGCCTGAAAAGGTTCAGTGCTGAAGAAGTGCTCAAAGTAGGCTCAGAATGTGTGCACTGGGTCTTGCTGGCAATTAAATAAACCCAGTGGTGGGATTGAGACACTCTGCTTATCTCTATATCGTTGTCTTAACATGAAATCTTGGTTCAGGGCCCATTTGTGTCTATCACTCCTGTATAGAATTGCTTTGCCACATCTGAGGGCTTTAACTCTTTCTTACGAACAAACTCACTAAATTTTTATTTTGAAGTGATATTTGTTACAGGACACGTGACTGTAGGAAATACACTGCACTTGAGACTCATCACAGTTATAAAATGAACCTTGGGTTCAAGATTTTGTGAGAGTGGTGGTTACTAAATGAGAGGATTATTATTAACCAAGCAGGTGGATTTAGCTGTGTGTAGCATCTGTCCTGAGGAGTCACAGTTTCCTCTTACGCAGGCTTAGTGTTGTACATCTCATTTTATAGATGATTTTTCTACCTTCTATATTTACATCCCTTCATCAGTATGAATTTCACTGGACAGAAACAGTTTGTGGCACAGTACCAAACATGTGTGAGGTGTGTGAGAGTGTGGCATTCCCCCTCCTGTTCCAAGTACAAGCTTCCTGCAGCCCAGAATCTGTAATTTAGCAGAGGAAATTGCTGGCCAGTGGGATTATTGCTTCATATGCTTACAGGAGTAAAAGCAAAGGGTGAGAAAGAAGGGGCTGAGAATTTAAACTACCTCCCATTTGCTTGGAGATGAGAGGGAGGAAAAAGGGAGAAGTAAACCCTTAAGTTCATATTTTAAGTGATGCCTCCTTGCCACTCCTACATGGGTTTCTATGGAAACAGAAGCAGAAACTGGGCCATTGGCAGCCAAGAATCCATTTACACTTTAAATTTACTGCTTGAGCAGCCATGCAGTTTTCTTGTCCAAATTAAATCATAATGGAGTAACACATGCTAAGTAAATTTGGGGTAAGATGAAAACAACAAATATTAAATATCTTCCGTAGATATGCCAAAAATCCTTCCACCTTTTTTCTTCTGAAAGATCATCAAGTGGCAGGTCAGATTATATTTTATAAAAAATATACTTTCTTGTGGCTTTACAGATATGCATTGGAAGTCTATTAAGCAGGTAATTATGTTCTCTCCATTAATTAGGGATGTGGTTTACTCTCTTAGGCAATGTGGCTGTTTTAGTACTTGGGATGCAGGAAGAAAAAACAAGTTGCACTTTCCTTACTGCTCATGCTCTAATAAATTCTGTGGTGAGATTCTCAGGCACTGAGACAGCTCATGGATGTTGTACAATCACAAGTGGTATTTATTTAAGCCTGATTAGAAGAGAAGGTCAGCTTAGATGGGGTCCTGAGCAACCTGGTCTGGTGGGTGACATCCCTGCCCATTCTGGGGGGTTTGGGACTTCATCTCAAAGGGCCCTTCCAACATAAATAATTCTGTGATTCTATTATAAAAGTGCTTCTATTGCTTGGGATAAAACTGTTGTCAGATACTTGCCACTGTTAGAAACTTTGCTCAAGTTATTAAGCACTTGCTGAAGGTGTTTGAGTTGATGTTTTCTGTTTTATTTGGTTTTCCTCTTTTTTTTTTTTTAAATTCTGGTGAGCTTTGATTAGAAAAATGATAGTGCTCCTGTGCTTTTGAGAAAGAAGTTTTGTTTTGAAAACATACCTAAATTATGTGTTAGAGAACTGGCAAACTGTTCTCTAACTGCACTTGCTCCCTCAGCTGACTTTCTGAGAGCTGGTGGAAAACCCAGACATTTTTCTCCAGTGCTGGTGAAGCTGAGTGGTGGGTACACCTGGGGTCAGGGAGCAGGCTGGGCTGAACCATGGCTTTAGAAACAGCCATGGAAGAGGGACAGGAACTGGAGAGAAACAGGGATAACCCAGGAAATGCACCTCTATGGAGGGATGAGTTAAGGAAGGAGAGGGTCAGAATGAGGGGAAGAAATAGGGAGAATGGATAAAGAGAAATGGGATACATCATGAGGAGTAGAGCAGGTGAAATGCTCAAATAACAAAGAAAAGGAAGTAGGGATGAGTGTAGAAGATAAATGGGAGTGAGGATAAACTGGGAAGACTGGGACTGGCAGAAGATGGAGGCTAAGCCTGTGCTAAAAATCTGAGGAATGTAGAATTGGCAAGGAATATGATTCTAGAATGAAAAATTGCCTGGGATAAAGTTTGGTATGAAGTCTCTTCAGAGGCTGAAATGGCAGCTAAGAGAAATGCCAGGGAGCAGTTTATTCTGTATTTGGGATTTCTCCCAGCCTCTTGCCACATTTTCCCTGGGGGGTGGACCCAAAAGAGAGCTGCAGTTCCCGCAGGGCTCTTCCCTCAGCCCTCTGACAGGGCTTCTAAAAAGGTACCAGTGCCATGGATTTCCTGCATGGGCCTTGTTTTGCCTTTGTGAACCTCATTTCCATTCATACTTAATTTTTTTTTTTTTTTTCCCCGAGCAGTTGGTAGCTTTTGGGTCTCACTGACACCAGCGAAACATGCCAGTCGTGAAGGTAGCGAGTCCTGGCAGGCAGAGCAACTGTTTTGACAGAGCAGGAGATGTGCAAAGAAAGTGTTCCTCCATTTTCTCCTGCTCCTGGTCAGGGATAAACACTTGTGTGGCACAGGGAGATCCCGCTGTGTGGGAATTCCAGAGCTGCTGCTGCTGTGGTTGGATGGTTGGTTGTGGAGCACAGGGAATAGTCCTGCTCTTAGAAAAAATGGGAGGGAAAAGCCAGAAGCACCTACAGTGTGGAAGGAAGGAAAGACCAATCCACAGAGATGAGAAGAGGGAACTCATTAAATATGTCCAGCATCAGAGTCACAGTGAGTTAGAAATGTTTTGAGGGATGAAAGGCAAGGATCACTTCACAGCCTTAGAGCCACCTGAGAGATCTGAGTCAGTGGGGGCTCGTGGCAAGGGTAGATAGATTTGTTAGGAGAAAATCTATAAAGCAGTGTTGACAGCTAAAGGAGGCAATACAAGCCTGTGTTTGAGGAATAGAAAAGAGGCAATTTATTGTTATTGCTGCTGGAACAAGTGGTACAGCCAGAGTCTTGCTGAAACAGGTATGACACGGTGTGAAAAATGCTGCAAGCCATTGCAGTTTAGGTGAACTTCAGTGGGATTCCTCTGGAGAAATAACTCAGAATCATGAAATGGTTTTCAATGTAGTTTTAAAAGAATGATAGTGCTAGCAGAGACTTGGGATATTTTATTTTCTTGAGGATGAGATGGCAGCTTTCTGTGGGGACTGAGTATTGCCCAGACACCTGCAGGACTATCAGCCATCAAAATTAAATGTGCAAAGCACATTTAAAACTAGAAAGTCAGCAAAGGAGGCTGTGGAGACCTGTAGAACTTGGGGGTAAATTAAAAAATATGTACCCCAATTATCAAAAGGAATGAACATCTAACACATTCATGCCTCTCCCAGCCACTTGTTCTTTGAGTCTGGAGAGAAAAAGGAATGCTTTGTGCCAGAGTTCTGTGGGGTGCACGTGGGTGATCGGGTGCCTGCTGAAAATGAGCCTGGCAGTCAAGCACAGAGCTGGTAAACAGCTTGGATTTCACAGGAGTCAGAGTATAGGCCAGCAGGAAAGATGAGTGGTGAACACGACATCTGTGCTCAGAAAGAGAAAATGTGAGGCAGCTGCTGGTTTTCTGATGGACAATTCCGTGGGAAGTTTTAACCCAGAATTTAAAAAGGATAGGTGGGAACCTGAAAGTGAATGGGAAGCAAATGGGAACTGGTCTAAATGGATTTTTTTCATGCTGGTTTGGAAAGACTAATGGCAGAGAGGAGCTGTTTTTTTAAACAAGGTTAATGCAGGAGAGTCAGTCCTTGTTTGGTTTGAAACAAAATATTGCTTTAGCATTCCACAGGAAATGATTATTGAAGGTGGAAAAGAATTGGCTAGGAAGATGGGTAAGGGGTCAACTACAAGCAGCTGTGAACAAAATACAATTTTCAGGATGGATAGAGATTAATGATTTTGTGCCATGATTAGAAGATATTATTAGATGTTTGCTCATTAAATTTTGGCTAATGTGAAACTGAGAGGGTTTTGCTCAGATGGAGAAAAACTCATCATGCAGGGCAAATACAAAGGAATTGCCAGCTGGATAGGTGGATATAGAAAAGTTTCAGGGCACTGGTCAAAGCTGAGCCCCAGTGATGAGAATGATTGATAAACTGGGGGTGGTGGGGAGATTTTGGAGCTGGAGATACTGGGCTGTGAGGGGGGGCTGCAGCTGTAGAATCTGGGAAGCAGCAATTCCTCATAAAAACAGCTCAGTTTCTGCCCTGCCTGGTGCCCTCTTTTTCTCAGTCTGCATTCTGAGAAAAGGCCCACGAGTTGCTTGGTCTGTGCTATCTTTCAATTTAAACAACACTAAACCCACAAGTCCTCAGAGCATTTTTGTGCTCCTGAAAGGTCTTTTAGGCCCTTCCAGCTGCCAGCGGGGGCCTCCCCACACTCCAGAACTCATAATAGACATATTTCACTCCTGTGATCATCTATTTATCTATCAGCAATAGAAATTAAGATTTTCAGGCATGCTTTTTTTTCATTTAGAAGCTCAGCTGCAAAAATGTGAGCAGAAGGACGTGTGCAGTGAAGCCCAGCCCTCCTTTTGGCAGCGCTAAACGTCTCCTGTTCCCACAGAGGAAAATTTCCCTGCTCTCAGGCTGGGAATTCACTTTTCCCTGCTTTTAGGCTCCTCTTGGAAATTTCAGCAAGCCGAAGCTGTGACTAAGAGCGATTGTCTGCTCTGGTGGTTTGCCTCTCTCACCGAGGCTGTCTGATTCCCATCGGGGAAGTGTGGGACATTTCACTTTCTCTCAAGGCTCTAAAAGGGGTGACTCATTCCTCCTCTTTTGTCTGCTCCTTAACCAGGTTCGGCTTCACCTCGTGCTTTAGTAGTCTTTTGCACAGAGCTTGTCAAAAGAGGTTTTAAACTCTGAGTAAACTGTCAGGGAGGTTCAGCCATCTACATTTCACTCTCCTCACGTGCTCCAGGGTTGGAGTAGATGCACGTTGGGGTTTTTCTTTTCCGAGGATGCGGCCGCACATCTAAGCATGGATTTATCCTTAATTATTTTAATCAGTTTTCTGGTCCCAGGTGAAGCAGAGTGGATGGAATGCTGAGGGTGGAGACAAGTACTTTAAACTGGCAAAAAAAACCTGGAGTGGGGCAGAATTTTAATCCATGCATATCTTTATTTTCTTTATTCCTGCATATTTCAAAAGATTTTCGCTTGTTGCTTCCCTGGCTAGAAATGCTCTACACTGTATACATTGGAACTGAGGAAATACAGAGCATACAGATTTATTCCTTGTGTTCAAAACAACTTCTGATCCTCATCTTTGCATGTCAACAGAAAAAAAACCCCATATACATACATATATATATATACACATATGTATCTTTTTAGGTTTATGGCTGGTTTTTAGTTGAGGCTTTTTTATACTTTTTTTTAAAGCAAAAATAAACACAATTCTATGAACATGAGACACAGGAACACATTAATTCGATTCCATCTGCTGAATAATTTTTGTGAATTTAATTGCTCCCCGGTTCTTCCCAACACATGAAGACATATGTTCCTAAACTAATTGAATATAGCTTCTGGTCTTGGCAGGGGCCCAGTACACTGTTGAATCAACAACAGTATTAAGAATTATTTCAGTTGTAGTATGTTAAATGATCTCTTCACCATTTTCAATGTGGAAAATCCTGTGACAAAATGAAATATAGGCTCATAAAAAACTGGCTAAATACCCCAAATTAGATACTAGTTGCCAAGAAGCTTTCTGATTGAAATGGTATTTTTTTGCCATTTTTGTGTTTTGGCTGTAAATTTTTATATTGCAGCTCCTTTCAGGTGCTTTTGTTAGGTCGATAAATGTGGCTGCTGTGGCCTTAAATTCCTCTCTTGTATTTCTAAATGAAAAATATTTAAATGTCATAAGATTTATCTGTGAGATTATCGAGCTGGTTATCCAAAAGTGCTGAAAATCTGCTTCCAAACCCAGATTTTGATAAAATTTACCAGCTCAAGGATCTCCTATCCACATAGAATGCTTTCTTTCCCTTTTTTTTTTTTTTTTTTCCTTTTCTCTGGTGTTCCCCTCCTCACTCCTTCAGGCAATCAGCTGAGTTTTGTGGCTGTTGACTCTTCCTGGACCTGTGTGGTCTGACAAGACTGACAGCAGCCTGACTCACCTGGCGTAAACCAGGAAGGTTCAGAGTGGGAATTTGCAGAATCCCTGATCTTTCCCAGCAGGTTAATTACGGTCCCTGTGTAATTACAAGCGTGTGGGATCAGCAGGAGAGGCTGAGCCCAAGCCAGCCTGTGTGCTTGCTGCTGCTGTGGTGAGGAATTTCAATAATCTGTCCCAGAACTGCATTATGCAGATGCAAGTGTGTTATTGAAAGGGAAGAAATAGAAGTAATTGCTTCCTGCCTCTGAGAGGGGATGCACATCTGAAAGTCGAGGCACGTGTTCTGGTTTTGTGGTGAAGTTGCAGGAATTTTATTCAGTCAGTGCCACTGCCTTGCTCCAAGCTCGAAGTTGGAGGAGTGCAACCCAATGCTTTGCATATCATGAAACTGAAAAATCATATAAATGCAGTTGAGTTTTTTACTGTGTACTGACTCTCAGCCCAGTGTTAAGTTAGCTTGAATAAACATAGGAAAACCTGCTATTAAATATTGGTATTTAAAGGCTGGGAGGTGCTTTTAGTGCTTGGTCACTTCACAGGGTTGGTGAAGCTACAAAAATGCCCTGCGTTATATTTATCTGCCTAAATGCTTATGGGCTGGGTTGTTTTCAGAACAGATTTAAATAATTCATCAAGGTCTATCTTTTGCTTATGAGTTAATAATCCTTCCTTGCACAGAATCACAATGCATGTTGAAAAACTTCCTTCTGGAAGTAGGAAATATGCCTTAAAACTTCCACACCCCTGAGAGGACAAGCAGGAACTCATCTGTGCCTTTTTTCTTCTAGTGAATAGGCACAGAATTGTGGTTCAGTGCTGGGTTAATGGTTGGATTCCATCATCTTAGAGGGCTTTTCCAACCTAAATGGTTCTGGTGAAACTTCTGTGAAACCCACTTCTCACTGATTTAATTACCTTGGTTGAGGAGTATTACTAATTCCCAATATTACTAATTCCATGTGACAGTTTCCAACCCAAAAGGGAAGAAAGAATTGCAGAGTAATTCCAAGCTTTTTTGTGGATGTCAGGGAGGTATCCAGTGGTGCTCTCTTGCCCCAAGGAAGGATGAAACTGTACCTAATGAAACAACTTGGCATGAAAATTAACTGAAAGCCTTGAAGAAGGGCTTGAAGCTCAGGCCCTGAGGTGTGTGGATGTGTTCACATACTAGAAATAATATATAGAATATAACTTCAAAGTGGCATCTCTGTGAGAAGAGGGAGGGAGGAAGAGTAATACACTAATAATTCTCTTCATTTGAAGGTTAAAAGGATGCTGAAGCAGAAATTGCAGTGTTCAGTGCATCCTGTTAAATGCCAAATAACCTCTTCTGTGTCCTGTTTTTTTTCCTTCATAACTAACCTTTCCTTTCTCCTCCTATTAGAAGTGTGGATGTAATTCACATGTTATGTGAGTAGAAGCAAAAGTATATGACAGGCAAAATATTGAATCCAGGGCCCTCTTTTTCACACAGCTTCAGGTTTATGGGAGTTTGCAGTGATTTTTATTTTTCCTTAAGTCCAGCAAGAGGAAGATACAACAGGAAGGGGATATAAGCACATTTATTCCCAGCTCTTTTAGAATGAGACCTTGAAGGAATCCTCTCTTAGGTATCTGTGATATAGTGGTCATCACATCTCCCAGAAAATCAGACTTGAAGGTGTCTCACTGCCCTGTCTGGGATAAACTTGCAGAGGGAAGGTTGAGAAAGGAGCCTTTTCCTTCTCAGTGCTGTGTGTTTAAGGCCAGCATTAGTAGTAAAACTCAGTGCTGCAGATTTTAATGCTCTGCCTCAAAACAGAGAGTCTTAAAAGCGGATATTTTTAATTTGAAAGGTGTATTTTGCAGCACCAGCACAGCCAAGTGGTTGAGTTCATGGGAGGCAATTGGCACGAGTGTTTTCTGTGTACAGATGCTGTCCCTGAGTGCTTTGAGCCAAGATCATTTCCAAATTAAAAGGGAATTTTAGGATTTTAGCTAAAAAGCACCTGCATGCTGCTTCTTGAATCAGCAGCAGCTGCAATCTCTTTGTGTTATGTTTCCCTGCATCTGGCCTGGCCTGGTACTGCTCCACATGTTGATTCATTTATAACCACGCATAATAACAATAAATAATGTGCATTTGAAGTGGTGTGTGCATGGTTTTCCTTCCTATCTGAAGAGATGTGACCTTTCTCTGCCACACTGATACCACCACTTATTTCTCTTGTCACGTTCTATGATAGCTGTCCACTGTTATGATTTAGAAACTCCTTATCTTGGTTTTCCAGCAGCTTAAAAACTGGCCTAGTTGTGCAAGAGGAGTGTTAAACCCAGAGATGGTTGTATCCATTTTATTAAATATGGGATAAAACCAATCTGGCTCCAGAAGGTAGAATTTGTAGAGATCACTTTGATATTTTTCCTCTCTTTGGTGAATTTTGAAAACTCCTGTGTCTTACCAATGCAACCAGATTATTCTGAGCAAAAGACCATTGAGAACACAACAGCTTCCCTTTAAAAGTGGTATTTTTGGGAGTTCCAGGCTTGGATTCTGGGTGGTTGCTTCCCAAGCAGTGTCTGTTACCTGGCAATCCAGGGGGAAAATTTGCTGACAATATTTATTTCATCTCACCCGTTGCTTGGGCTTATAGTTTTTAAATCACGCTGCTTTGAATGGATTCACAGATTGTGTATCTCTAATTCATAAAAAAAATCAAGTCCTGTGATTTTTTTTTTTTTTGGTCTAGCTTGACTAGATAGATGGGAATTAGATAAACACAAAAAGAGGCCATTGCTACCATGCCACAGCTCCTACACTACATGGAAACTGTTTATTTTTTGCTTTGCATTTAAAGAAAAAATGGTGTTTAAAATCTTGTACAGCTGCAGAATGTTTATTCAGCATCTCAAGGTCTCTGCATTGAATATACATTAATAAATCACAGGAATTAATAATTTACAATAGAATACAGATAAAATGATTGGGCTTCTACTCAGCTGCATGCAAATTTAACTTCATCCACACAAGCAAAATAAAAAGGAAAGAGGCTGCAAGAAAAATCTAAGAACTGCAAAGGGATTGGCTCCATCCATCTTTACTCTTTGTGGTTCTGGAGCAAAGAGATAAATAGACAAAGCCACCAGAAAAAACACGAAACTCTCTTGGTTTTGGGGGAAAGAAAGACAGTACTTTTTTTAGAAAACAATTTTAAATAAATATTGCTGTTAGTTACAAGTGTACAGAGCATCTAATTGTCTGCCTACATTTTCCGTGCCAGGAAGTTAATGGAATTAAATACATAACTAGATTTTGAACTGAACCAGATTTAATTTATGGCCCTTAATATTAGAAAATTTAACTGTGCTAAAATGGCAACCTGAAAATCTAATCCTTTGAAGTATGAATTCAATTCTGGAGAAACCAGTTAATGGAAGGGCTACATAGATAGGGCCAAGTACTTAATATCACCTATAAAAATGTGCTAATTTTGGCCAGTCTTCTGTAGGTACCTTTTGAATTTCTGGCCTCAAGACACTGCTTAAATCCCTTTATCATGCCAAGAATAAACCATCTCACAGTTTTCTTTCTCAGAAAAATTCAGTAGCAATGTCCCCCTTCTGTCCTTCATCCAACCAATCTGAACTAATGTGGATTTTATCTCCTACTTTTGGAGAGAAGTTTCCATAGTTTGGTGACCCCTCTTTTAAATTTGGGGTCAAATAGCTGACTAAGGATTTTTTGATGCTTAGAGTTCCAAGTAATAATAATAATAAAAAATTAGCACTTCAGCTACATAATCCAAACCCAATTTTCAACCTGATTTTGAATATGTAAGGATAGATCTCAGATGTTTGAGATCTACCAACCCCTTCACAGGGAGAGATTGAGATGAAAAGTTGTGCTTCTGGGTGGTGAAGAAATCTGGCAAATTACAGATTACTGAGTATTTATATCGTGGCATTTTGCTAACAAATTCCATTGACACAAACTGTGTCTCAGAGATTCAGGAAAGTCTCACCAGATCTTCATGTAGTTCCTACTTGCAGCAAGTAGCATTTTTACTGCCTTGTCTCCTGTGGGGAAAACGCTCATTAAAACTCCATTTAATTTGGTGTTAACGATGCTGTTAGCTCCTCCACATGTTTTGTGTGAGTCCTCCCCCACATCAGCATTCTTTCTCCCAGTTTTCCCCCATTCACTTTGTCTGTCCCCGAAGCTTCTCCTGGTGTGTTAATAAACACCAGGCAGGACCACGAGTGTCTTTTGTAGGTTCAGAGGAAATGGTAAAATGTGAGCACTGAAAAGTGGGGTTTTTTTGGTGGCATTTGTCACATGGAGGCCTGGGAAAACAGCCTTCCATCACAGCAGTGCTCTGGTGAGCAAATCACCTTGGAGAAAGAGGCTCCAGTGTTCAGTTCTGTGCACAGAAAGTCTCTTGCTCTGCTTCCCATCTAAATTTTTAATGCCTGAGATTCCTCATGCAAAAAGAGAGTCTGCTTTTTATCCAGGCTTACTGAGGATGCCTGCAGAGTATTTTTTTTTTATTTATATGCTTCCACTTCTTTGTTTTGTTTTTGTTAAAGCATCAATATTGGAATTTACATCATTTAGATAAAATTTTAGTTGAGTTTTGCATTAGAATTTCAATTTCACAGGTAGAGACTCAGGTATTCTGAATGAGCAGCTTTGATTTGAGCTTAAAGCTCTTTTCCAACTTCCACAATTCTGTGATTGTATGAACAAATAAAATGCAGGTAAATGCATAGCCAGGGTTTGCTGCTAAGTGGAAAACCACTTTTCTCCATCACAAGTCCTGTGCCCTGCATCCCAAACATGTTTCCCACCTCCAATAATCTCCACCCGCTCTCCAAAGTGCAATTGCACTGCAGCAGTTTCTTCAGCGGGGTACAGCTTTCCCATTTCCATCTGTGTCCTACTTTGGCAGAGAAAGGATTTAGGATGCACCGTGTCAGACACTCTGTGCAATGAGGAAGGCTGGAAAGGCTCATAAATAGCAGGTTGGTTTAATTCCTGCTGACATGGAACTGCTGTAAATTGAACTTTGTTGGCTCACACACTTCGACTGGGGAGTTGTTGCCTGCTCTGGAGGGAAATGGTTGCCACAGAAATTTAAAATAAATTGATTGTTCACCTAGTTGGTGTGTTTTGGGTTTTTTTAATTATTTTTAGCCTGGCTTCCTGGGGGACAAATTTTTCAGTCTCCATGTCTGCCTGCTCAGCCATTTATCACTACCCAACCTCCTCCTCGGCTTTCAACACATTGGTTAATTTAATGCAAATGTGACAGAGCCAGAAGTCATTAGATCTAATCATTAGTCATAAGATCTAGTCATTATATTTAAGTCATTAGTCATAAGATCATCATTCCTACAAATTTAATAAAAACTGGTGGTTGGTTTGATGGTGGAGACCCAAAGTACTCCATTCTCTTGGGGGAAAAGATGGGCAGCAGCCACTTGGCCTCTCTGTGTGCATCATTTTGGGGCTGACACGTGGAAATATTTTACTGAACATTGCTTCCTGTAACAGCCAAGATCCTTATTTTTCTTAGTCTTCCTATTGGTAAGAGTGGCAGGCTTTCCAATTCCCTTTTGATATTTGTCCTCACTGTTCATAATCACTGTTCCCAGCAGGTTCCTCAGAGAATAAAAAAAGTCCTTGCAAAATTTCAATAGTAACTGGCCTTTGAGTAAATTTTCCTTCCCAGTCAGTCTGTTTTTGGTTCTTTTGTTGGGTTTTATTTCTTGCCCTGGCCAAAAAAAAAAAAAAAAAAAAAAAAGGATAATCAAGTGAATATAGTTATGAAAAGCAAGCAAATTTTGGTTTTCTCAATATAATGTAACAAGGTATTTCTAGGCAGACACATGACAGTGAGGTTCATCACTGCCTTAATTATCTTTTCACCTGTCAGCTTCTGCTGGCTCTGACTATCAATACTGTGAGGTAATCAATGCAGTTTATGTTTGCCCTTCTGTGGCATAATAGTCTGTGATAAACCACAATGAGTGTATAAATTTAAATAGCTGGAGTACTAACCCAGCCAAAGGGAGAAAAGTAATTTCTGGTGGGTTTGGCTTTTTTTTATTGTGTGTTGGCATACGCTGAGAAAGTATTTGGGATCATAAAATGTTAAATTCTCTATTTAGCTTCACTGGAGGTATTCTTGCAGATTATTTAGAAACTCTTAGAAGAAAGTTCAGAAAAAAAGCCCAGGTTTTTTTAGGCCAAATCCTTAAGTCTATATAGCTTCTTTAGGAATATGGGGGTTTCTATCAAGAATTGCCTGATAACTCCTTCTGGGTTTTCCAGGTGTGGCTTCTTGTAGAATGCTTTCCTGTCCAAGTCTTTTTTTAATGACTTTTCTTGTCTCTTTCCCCATTGTTTCAGCGAAGTGAGTAAGTCTGTGGGCTGACTGTCACTTCTTCACAAGCACCTTGTTCTTATAAATGTAAATATCAGCCCTTTTTTGTTGTGCACCTTGCTTTAAAGCCACTGGTTTTGTCCCAGGACAAATAACACAATCAGTGATGCCTTTTAAAAAGTTGTCATCCAAACTGCTTTTTGCTTCCTCCTTCCATCTTTTAGTGAATGTATCTTAATTGTACCATGCTGATTACATGCACAGAGGAAATTTTTCCTAGAAATCAAATTAATCTTTCAAATTCTTCATTCCTGACAGTGAGTGTAGGGTGATTATTGACAATAGTGGCTTTCTCCTCTGTTCATCCCTTTTAATGGTTCTTTACCCAACTAAACCCATGGATCCTGGGTTAATACCTGTCACTGAAAATGCAGAGATGGGATCCTGGCTCCACAGAAGTCAGAATGTGACAGACAAAGTGAATTTTGCATGTTCATTAATTTTTTTGCATTTAGTGCATTGGATTTTTTGCTAGTTCTCAGGTGTTTATTATGGTTATATTTAGATTGTCAAACAAAGGCAATTCACAGCTTGTTTATAACACACTGACCTCTTTATGCTCTTAGTCTGCCACAAATCCACAGTAATTAGCAGAAAAATCAAACCCAAAATTGAAGGAAGTGGGATTGTTCCATGCATAGGCTGGCCCTGTCTTTCAGAAACTCCAGGCAGCCTGATTTCTTATTTATTCTTTTAGTTCTTTTAGATTTTCTGTCAGATCATCCTATACATGAAAGAAAGGAAGTTCTTATTGCCCTCAAAAAGGACTGACTCTTGTAATGGAGCTCTGAGGGGGAAGAGGGAACGTGTGGAGAAATGAAGATCCCAGTTCTGTTGCAAGGCTCTGGAATTAGAGCTGGAAACAATTTGTTCATGCCACCTGCAGTATTAAACAATGAAATATATGTGGCTGATTTAATTAGCCATTTATGTGTATCACATAACTGCAATGTCACACATATGTCCTGCTTTTAGTGCAAAAATAAGAGCAAAATAAGAGGGTTTTTTAAAATTTGCTTTCTGGAAGGCAAATGATTTATTATAAACATGAACAAAGCTTATAAATCATATCAAACACACGCTCTTGGGATCAGATTTATACAATTTTCAGAGCTGATCTGGCACAGCTCTGAAAGAAAGTTATATCCACTTAACCTGGGGTTCAGCTTTGGCAGTAAGATGTGAGAAAGCATAATATTTGCAGCTTCTGTGAGCTTGGGAGATAAAATGAATAGAAAACTGTAATTCTGCTATTTGGAATCTTTGAGAGTCCTTTCAGGATGCATCACAGTTTATCCCAGTTAAAGCCCATAAATGATCTAATAGAATGTTTTGGCTTTTTCTGTAAATAACAAAAAAAGAGACAGCTCATGCCTTAATTCTTTCTTTCTGAGACAAAGTAGCCCTTTTGGATTTCTTGTGAATTTCCGGGGATTACAGGGAATTTTCAGGTTAAATATTAACTTCACGAGAGGAGTTTGAATTACTCACTCTGTGCTATTTCTGGCACAACATGTTTCCCATGCAGGCATGGTCAGATAATGAGATAATCAAAGGTGCTTTGCTTGTACTGAAATTCGGCTTTAGGCTCACATCATTCCTTCACTGAGCTGTGATAATCCAAATCCTGGGTTTCATTTGTGCCCCTCTTTGGGGATCTTGACTAAACCAACCATGGGATATTTTCTTTTTTTTGTGAGAGAAAGGTGAGCCCTTTGAGGTATCATGTGGCCCTGAGCTTAAAAGAAATCCCAGTGTCAGCCAGGGTGTTCAGTGACAGATGACAGGTCAGAGTTTGAGAGGAGTCTGAGGAACAGCTTCAATCTTTTCATTGAAAGGGAGAATGAGGGGCAAAAAAAGCTGAAAAAAGTAAAATCTATATTGATTTTTCTGGGGGTTGAACTATCCGTGTTCTGTGTGGGATTTTTCTGATGGGGCAAGAGAGATTTCCCTCCTGTAAGGACAATGCAGACCTAACAAGAGCAGCAGAGGTTTTAATAGGGCTGAAGCCTCCAGTGATCATCAGGTGTGCATTCAACAGGTGCCAGTGAAGACAAATCTGGAATTTCACAATGCAGTGTGTGGTGTGGAGGGCTGTGACAGGATTCTCTGCTAACTCACATTTCATGGGGAATATTTAGACTGTTTTTTCAATCCCAGTAAAAGATCTGAGGGATAAAAGGCACAGAAAAGAAGATTCCAACCTGTTTGTCCAAGTAATCAAAGGGACAGTGGAAACCGGCGTTGGGACTCAAGGGATGAAATTAATTATTCATATTAGCAAAGCAGGAGTGATTGCTGCTGCTCTCCTAAGTGGATGTGATGGAGACAACAGGGATAAATTGTTAACTGCCTGTGTGGGCTGCAGAATGATGTGGTTTGTGTAGTGATTGTCATAGAGATGCAAGGCTGAGCTGGAGAAAGAGAGAGCAGCACAAGAGATGAAACAGAACGTTAAATATTTTCTTGCAATTGAGCAACATTCAATTGTTCACTGTTGCTGGAGCTGTAAATAAACAAGTTTATTGTTGCTTATTCTGCTTTTGCTTCAGGTTTTAGAGAACAGAAATGTGAGAAGGTCTTAACAGCACTGCTCAAAGTTAAGAGCATGGAGTTGTCACAGAGGTGGGGTTTTCTCCAGCTCTTTGGCATGTAGGACATTAGGCCTGAACAGCACTTCCTAAAACATTAACAGCAGCACACAAAAATAGAAACCTCTTTGGTTTTTCTTGAGGTCTTGATATACTTATAAAAAAATGAATCCCATTCTTTTACTCTGGGTGCTTAACTTGAATGGGTCTAAAATATATTTTGAGCCTGTGCAGTCAAATGAACTTAATCCAAATCATTACCTGCCTCTCCAAACTCATTTCTAATTGAGCCACTGAGGATGGTTCATCCTTGATGGGCTCCTCTGGCTTGGTCCAGGCAGAAGTCCTGCAGCAGAGGAGTAAGCCCTGGAAAAGCCAGTCAGGGCAGCAGCTGGAGTATGAGGTGCTGTACTTGTGCTGGAAAAAATTAGACTGCAATAAGAACTTTAATCAATAAATAGTGGAGATAAAGGAATATTTTTATTGAATACTTCTAAAGCAGAAATTTTATTTCCTGATGTTGCTAGGAATTGGAAGGCTTTGGATTGGAAGGATTGGAGTGTTTTCTCTTAAGAAAAACTCTGGCTGGGATGGATAGTGGGGCTTTCCCACTTTTCCATCTCTGACTAATTCACAGGTTCATTTTTAGAGGGCTTTTTTAATGGCTTGTATCTCTATGGTTTTACTGAAGCAAAATAAGAATTATTTTACTACAAATCCCAGAATCATAGAATATCCTAAATTGGAAGGGACCCATCAGGATCATGGAGTGCAGCTGAAATGGATGTTGTACTGAAAACCTCACCTTTTCAGAGGTCAAAAATAACTCTAAAAAGACCACATATTTGCTCTGAGAGAGTGATTGCTATTCCTCCCTTTCTTAAATTATATTTTAAGTGCTCTTCAGACAGTTTGGTGCTTTCAGGGGTAATAAAAATAATGAAATTTATGTGAAATGTTTGTGATTACAGCAGAGGAGTTGAAGTGCTTGCTGACGTTCTGTGGCATTTTTTTCTCTCTGATTTTATGGAATTCCTATGATTCCCTCCTAACAACCCAACACTCCTGAATAAGAGCAAGTTCTGCAGATCAGGAGCTCTGGGAACCAGGGGGAAATGTTTAACCTGGTGGTGCTGTTGCCAGAGAGCTGGAGTTCATTGCTTGGCAGGAAATGAGACCAGGATATTTTTCATTTGTTCCAGACATCAGATGGTTTTTCAAGCATTTGACATATTCTGGAGGATTAAAGAACCTTCAGTTATCAGGCACAGTCATGTCAACATGAAATGAAATACTCTGAATTCTGTTTTAGAGATACCATGGTATCAGCAACGGGAAAATCAATTGCTTTTAGTAGAGAGGGAATTTGGGAAGGAAAATAGGACCCCAAGTATTTTATCATATTACCATGGTGCTTTCCAGCTCCATAAAAAAGGCACTTATATTATTTTATGTTTTCTTCCAACACAAATTAAGATGTTTTGAAGTCTTCACAGGTACAGATAAAAATAGGAATGATGAAAATTCCATATATCTAGAGTAAATTTATCTGTATTTTACTGCTGGAAACTGGTTTTGTGCATCAGGCCTTTTGTTATTAGACTGATCTCTAAGTGAATTTACCAGGCTCTAGGCATCAGAGAAAACAATGTTATATGCCGCAGCTTTGGGAAAGGGAAAATAGGAAAATAACAGCTTTGGGAAAGGATCTGTGGCATTTTGCATGGAATATTAAATTTAGGCAGTTGGGAGAGCTGACCTCAAAGGAGAAACCCCCCCTTTAGACCCTGTGGATTTCTATATAAGCAAATTTTAAGTATAGGCTCTCCTAGAACTATCCTGCTGAGATGATGAATAGAGGAATCATTGAATTTAGGAGAGAAAGTTACAGTCCTTAAAATAGACTGCCCATCTCAAAAACTAAAATGGCTTTGGTCATTCTGTCTGGATTTGCCTTTTTAGAGAGGTTCTTGTTTGAATCAACTAAGGGAAAAGATGTCCATGGGTGATGGATTGACAGCACAGGCTGTTATAACCCATTTCCCAAATTTACCTGTAGTGATGCCAATGGAAATTTATGGCACACTATTCTATATCCCAGATGTTTTTCTGTAGATCTGGATTTGATAAGTTAGTGCTGAGTTCATGCCAAAATACCACTAAATCACTGCTTTGCAGCTCACTAGTATTTTACCTTGACCTTAGTCTTGGCAAAAATCTAATTTATTCCATTTAATAAATGAATGCAGCTTGAAATGTGTTCATTACACCAGGGTTCAAGAAACCAATGCTGTGTGTCACATGGACTTAAAGCATTTTTTGCTTTTATTGTAAAGATCAATGTCTTGTGACCAACAGTATTAATTTAATAATATTCAGGGGAAAAAAATCAATGTCAATAATGAAAGATGTTATCACTGCTTGAATCCCTCTATTTCAGTGTATCTCTTTTACACCCATGTTCTCTGCTGGTGTTTACTCTTTGCTTTATTGACATCCCTGAAATAATTCACACTCTGCAGTTACAGAATAATATTCAATTTTGTCTTTGTCATTTGGATTGAATCCTCACTTGGGAAGATGCAATCAGCTTCCCACTGCAAAGTGAATGTGTCTTTTGTCTTTTTCTTCAAGTAATTCTGTGTGTCATCAATATTTTTGTCCTGATAACTGTTCTTTCATTCACATCCAACCAACACCTTTGTTTTTCACCTCCAAATATTCAGAAATCTTCTCTCCTTTATCTTGACTTTCATATTTTCTAGCCCTTGACTTGTATCCAGAATGAACAGTTCTGGCTTTACATTATTTTCAGAGGTTAACTGTCTCTTTGTCTTCCATCTCTGTGATAAATTTCTGTGGCCCTTGGGCAGCATCACAGCTCAGCTTTGCTGTTCAGGGTTCTGCTGAACACAGCTCAATTCCTGGGTCACTTCAGAGCTCTCCTACCTCTCTGTACATTTTTGCTTTGTCCTTTGAGCAACCTTCAGCTTTTATCAGTTCTCTGAGTATTTTTCACTCGTGGCCATCTGTGTTTTTGCATTCTGTCTCTTAGGCTGCCCTTTCCCTTGTGCTGAGTGACCTCTGTTTTCTCTCTCAGATCTGCTGCTTTCAGCATTTGTGTGTTGACAGTGCCAGGTGGGGCTCCTTCCTTGGACTTGTCTTACCTCAGAAATAGTGTTTTGTTGGAACTCTGGGCACTGAGAATTTCAGACTTTCTGTGCTGACAGGCACTGACCCCCAAGGAAACACTGCATTGACCTGAGGCTGTGGAAAAGGCTTCCAAAATTGAGTGACAGCACTGGGATTGTGGGTGTGGAGTTTGAATAGAAGTGTGTGATAGCACAGGGTGCAAAACTTAGAGTTTAAGGGTGTAGAATATAATAATATATACATAAAAGCAAGATGGAGGTTTTAGGGCAGAGGCCAGTCCTTCTTTTTCGCCTTCTTCTTCATGGTCTGGGTGGTGCTTTGTAATTGGGTAGAAAAATCCATATTGCGGGCCATGGGTGGTTGGTTATTGGGTTAAAAGTAAAAGTAATTTAGGTGTTGTTTCATAATTAGACAGTTTGTTCTTAAAAGGCCTTGTAGAGAGGTAGAGACAGAGCCATTTTCTACTTTGTTAGAACTCACAGCTTGTGAGACTGTACTATAGACAAGAATTAATAAACATGTGAGTCCAAACACGCAACAATGTCTCTCAAGTATTTAATCCCAAATCTAACAGAAAAGAAAATAAAAGACCAACAGTTTTTGGGTGGAAAACTGAGTTTTTTCCTTGCCAGTGTGTTGAAAAATGGCCTGGGGAGGTTCTTCTGGAGAAGCCAATGCACCTAAAATGACTGAACTTCACATTTTGAGGAAAACAGAGAATATTTATGCTAGGCTAACATTTGGACTCGATGATCTTGAGGTCTTTTCCAGCCCAAATGATTGTATGGTTCTCCAAGACTTTTTGCAACACTTTTTGGATAATGGCTGCTTTTTTTAATCAAAGAAACTCTCTGGCTTATGTGAGGGGCAATTTCAAACCCACACACAGGGTGCCAGAGGTCTATGCCATTAACTATGGATGGACTTGAAAGGAAGCTTGGATGTGTTTATCCCTGTGGTCATGGGTTGTAGTTTCCCAGGAGATACTGGGAAATCATCATGGTTTGGGGCATCATGTGCTGGATTTTCCAACTTTTCCTGGAAAATGGTAAATGGTGAGGAGCTCCAGTGTCTGACCCTGATTCTGACCATCACTGAAGGAAACTGTGGCATGTTGTGACAAAGATGAGCATTTCCATTCTTCCATGGTTTTACTTCTTGGTCTGGGACAAAGATGAGCATTTCCATTTTTCCCTTGGTTTTACTGCTTGGTCTGGGACAAAGATGAGCATTTCCATTTTTTTTTCATGGTTTTACTGCTTGGTCTGTTTGCTCTAATTAACAGCATTCAGCAGGGGATTATTTTGCTGATAGCAGTAGCTAATAGCTGGTTGCTTAAGGCTTCAGTCGTACAGTTAGCATTTGTTCTCAGTGCTGGTTTTAACTTTTTCCTGACTGCTAACAGAGAAAAGAATAAGTGCTGAATATTGCCATCATCCTCTTGGAATGCTAATATATATTATAATATATATTATAATTATAGGTGGGAATTAGTTGAGCTTTAAGCTCCCTTCCAACCCAAGCCATCCCATGATTCTGTGATGTGGACATATGAATTCTGTAATTTACATAATATAAAAAATCGGCAAAATTTGGAGGGTTTTTTTAATAGAGATATAGGTACACAGCTATCAAAGAAGTGTTGAGCAAGCCAAGCTTGTTCTCTGTCCCTGAATTAAAATGGATAATCAAAATACACCAGCTGGATTCTTCACTCTGCTGAAATACAATCAGTCTGCAAAAGTCCACGCTGAAAGTGAACCCAGGGCTATTTTACTGGCCACATACTGGTTTGGCTACTGACCCACGAAAATGCTGCTTTATTCAATGTTTTTCCACACACCTGCATCAGCATGAAGATAAATAAATCATTGCCTGACTAAGTTTTTGCTGTTAGATTATTTTTAGCTCTTATTGACTCTCTCTTACCGTCAGTCATTAATTTTGGATTAGTTAAAGAGGATTAACAAACTCCAGTTCACAAGAGAATGATCAGCTTCTAATGACTACCTAACATATTGATAACTACGTGAGTTTTCTTACTTAAAAAATAATTATAATTCAAGTCTGTATGCTGAAGTTATTGTGTATTCAGTAAGCTGAAAATTCACATTTTGGTGCTTGCACAGGAGGGTTCCCTTCATGCAAATCCTGCTGTTATTTGCATTTCTGTCAATTTATTCAGCAGAATATCTCTGACTTTATTTATCAACATGGGACAGTTCCAACTTTTTGTTCCTTCCCTAACAGAGTTTAGTAAAGGCAGCTTTACTGTATCACTACAGGCCAAGTAAATCTAGCTAGACTAGATGACATTGCTTTTATTTTTAAGAATTCATCATCTGAAAAAAACCTCAACAAAAAACCCTTTTGATCATCATTTCATTATAATTTTTGTTTTCAAGGTATTCATAATTTCAAAGAAGCTAATAAAATATTTACTTAGGATACTACAAGAAATTGTGAAATAAATTCATTCTCTGAGTGAATTTGTCTCTAAAAACATTCTCTTGATGGTTTTTTTGACCTTGCTCCTTGAATGCTGAACTGAAGTAGGTGTCAGATATTTGAAAACAGTAATAGGCAAATGCATCTACCATATAATTGGCCATTTAGATAGATCAGGGCACTTCCCATCAAAAATGTTCTCACCTGGACATTTTCTGGATTTCCATGAAGGTCTGGACTCACTCGTGCCTTTTTGGAAAATCAAAGTGGTTGTGGTCCAAGGCACATTTTACATAATCCTGGTCTCTAAAACTTTCCAGCTTGGTAAATGGAGAATTATCTTCAAAGAGGATTAAGTCATATTCTGGAAGAAGATGAAACAAAGCTGGAAATTATTTCAGTTCCTTCCCAAGTCAATACCACAGGGACTTCAGTCCTCTTTTAATCTGTTGTAAATGACACCTTCACTTTCCTGTGGTGGAAGCTGATGCAGCCAAGTAGATGTGAAGTGCTTTGCTGGAGCTGCTGTTATTAATTTCTAATTAAAGTGGGGTTTAACAGCTCAAATGTGCTGTAGTTGGAAACAAAGACTGGTCTGTAATAATATTCAAGAAATGTGGTACAAATAAATACATGCTATTTTATAATCTGCAGAGTTGCTTTGTCACACTTGAACAGTGTTTTCTTATTCCTATTTCCTCCTAATGTGATAGCAGTCAAAATCAGATCTCTGACACTTCCAGAAAATCTGTATTTCTATCCAGTTTTTTGTATTCCTGCACAGACACTAATTGGGTTAACAGACTTCAATTTTTTTAATGTGCTTTGTCCCTCAAAAGTTTTCATTGCTCCTGTAGGAAGAGGTTGCTGTACTTTTACCCTCCTGATGCCTTTTGCGTTTCTGGGAAATAAATCGAGTTTCATGCCCACAATTTACACATTAAATACATCTGTATATATGTATCTTATATATCTTATATCTTACCTGTATATTTTAAGGGCTGGATTTTCAAAACACAACATCAATAATAATTTGGATATCCCCTTTAGTCTCTCCTGCTTCAAAGTCTGGTTTTGGGGAACCAAAAGAGAAGTATCTTTAAAGAATTTTCAACCTTTTGTAGAAAATTTCTAGGTTTTTTTGGGTTTTTTTCAAAAGTGGGGGCCATATTTACAAAAAAAAAGTGAGATCACAAGGGTTTAAAAATGACATAGGGAGAGGGAATGTAGGGATGACATTATGGCCAAGTTATTCATAAAGTTATCTGGCTGCTTCAGATGAAAGGAGCACCATCATTCACATTATTAGGGCAGGCCTGCCTGCCCTAATATCACCAATTAAAATGGTCACCAATTAAAATCAGGTCAGAAATAGCTGAAGGTTTTGATAGATGACTCCATGTGGTGCAGGATAAGCAGAAAAAGGCTGGTAAATCCTTCTGGATCCACAACAGGCTCACATCAGTGAGGTCCAACCTGGCCTTGGACACTTCCAGGGATCCAAGGGCAGCCACAGCTTCTCTGTTCCAACCTGTTCCAGGACCTCCCAACCTCACAGGGAAGGATTTCTTTCCAAAATCCCATCTAAACCTACCCAATGTCAGCTTGAAGCCATTCCCTCTTGAGCATCTTGGGATATTCTTCTGGAATGGGGATGATCTCTCACATGTTTTTCATTTTTCAGAGCCACAGACCTCACAAAATTCCAAATGCATACTTCAGAGGATAGGTATTTTTATTGTTTTTTTCATGGATTATATACATGCTGTTAGTTCTTTGACTCCAGAGGCTTCTAATAGGGATAATAATTGTCCAGATGCTGCAGAGATGGAGGTTAAAAATGGATTATAGATAATCTGTGCCTTCCTCAATGTAAAATGTCAGAGCCTTTCATCACTGGGTCAGTGGTAAGGCAAAAAAATATTAAGGAAATTTAAGAAATGTTCTAATGGAAGCTGTGTTCTTTGGTTTATCAGTTACAGGGAGTGTGGAGAAAAGGGTGTATCTGAAGGAAAGATCTATTAAAAGATCATTGCTAAGAAAAGATAATATTTCTACCACTTGTTTGTTGTTCTCAGAGGGGTATAAGACTTTGCTGTTCCTTTCCATGTTTTTCGCTCGACTTCCATCTGTTCTTCCAGAAAAGAGCTGGAAAAGAGGTCAAATAGCACCAGCAAAATTTCAGATGACAATAGAAGGAGGCAGAAATCTGCATTACAAATTTTGCTCTCTTTTTCTGCCATCTACCAATGGAATTTTTACTTACATTCTGACAGATTTGTGGGGTTTTTTTCCTGAAGTGCAGCTTTCAAATTGTTTGCACGAGGAACACTAAAGGTCCTTTTGTGCTCCATGTGGGGCTGTACATCAGGAGAATTTCTTGGCTTGATGGCTTATTCCTCCTTGATTTTTCAACTCTTTGCTTGCAACTCTGTTGGACAACTTGCATCGTGATCTTCTCAAGCTCCACCTCCAAATGCAGTAGGATTTGAGCACAGTTCCAGAGGGAAGTGTTTCCAGAATCCCATTCATCTCTCCTTAGATATTCTATGCAGCATTAATCTGACCCCACACCCAGGGAGGGAGTTGAATGAATATTATTCACCACCACCTCATGTCGTGACAGTAGAAAAGTGCCCAGGATGCCAAAGTAGACAGTAGTGCCTCAAAAGAATAAAGCAAAGAAAGAGAACTGGAGAGGCCCTGATGGATTGTTTTGGCTCTTGGGGTGTTATAACATTTTTCCCTCCAAAAATGTTAGTGGGCCATGGATTTGCTCCTTTAAAGGTTAAGGATCACTGTAGCTCGTGTTATGACTAATGCAGGCTGCAGCTCTGAGCAAAACCAAACCTCAAAGTTGTGCCTGGTGTCACAAGAGTGAAGCTGTGTTTAAAATGTCATTTGTGTACAGATAATTATTGCAATGGAATGAGTCCTGGAGCACTGGATCCAAAGCAAGGAATTCAGAACTGCTGCTGTTTCCAAATGCTCCTGACCATCCCTGCACACATCTTAAATTAACTCCCTTTCCCCCAATTTTGTTTTTGGCTCTTACTTCTCCCTCCCTATTTTACAAAGATATGAGCTGTCCAGGCCCTCAGAAATCTGGGTTTGAGGAATTAATGAACCCTCTAAGCATCCATCTGGAATATTGTGTGTGAAACATACGGTGTGCTGGGAGAGCCATTTGGGAAGGCAGGGCCAGGAAGACAATCCTCACTCCTTTCTGCCATGCAGGTGCCCTCCTGCCAGCAGACCTCCCTGAGAGCAGACCTGGGAGTGCTCTGCTGGAATATTGTCATTTGATCCAAGCTTATATCTTGAAAAAGTTTCTAATAACCTATTAATTTACTGCACTGACTCAGTTCATGAACTTAGGAGAATAAAGTTTTATATAAATATATGGAGACTTGGAATAATTTCTATATGTGGGGGGAGTTTGAGCATGGTTTAAAGGCTACAAAGAAACTGTTGCTGCTGCTGGCAGGACTATTCACTTTCTAATCTCAATGGCTTCTCTCTGCCAGAAATAATTCAGAAGTGCCCAAAAAAACAAGATTAAGTTCCTTTGGTGTCTGATAAAACACAAATGACATATGTGAGAGGACTGTGAGAGCCACAGAAGAATCTGTTGTTGTTTGGCCTTTCCAAGTTTGGCTACATAATTAAAAGAACTTCACAGAGGAAATGAGAAACTAAATGGGGTTTTTAAGTCTTGGAGAAGCCACTGAAAATGTTTTTCTAATAGGATCCAGTCTTGGTTGTCAGTTTTGAAGGACAATATTCAGTGACCTGACAGTTTGAGGCTTGTAAATGAAAGATCAGTTGTGTTGAACCTGCAGGGCATTCTCTTGTTTTGCTAAAAATTGCTCTTCCCCCCTTGAACAATTATAAAATGTGTTTTAAAAAATTATCATTCTGACCATCTTGAAATAAAACAATTCTGCTGCAGAGGTGGGTTCTAACTGGGATAAATCTTCCCTGTACAGAGGGCTGATCTAACCCAGAAAAAGTGATTGATTCCTGCCCACAATGTCTTGAAGGATAAGCACCAATATATCAGGCTCATTGTTTAGCTGCTATTTTAACTGCTCAGATGAAAGAAAAGGAGGTGATTGTTGTTATGGAGAGTTTGGAGGGCTTGACAGCACCTGAAAACTGTTTAATTCCAGGGAAACATAAATCCAGTGCAGTTTTCTGAGGGACATTCAGGCAGGAAGAGCCTGTCTGTTGGGATAAGTGGGAAGAGTTCCTCATGATCCAGTTGTAACTCAAGGAAATTTTCCTTTCCATGGGTTCATTGAGCTTTGCTGTGCTGTGGAAGGGTTTTTTCCTTGGCTGCTGTTCCCTGTCAAGTGTTCTGCACTTGACAAATATCCTCTATTTGAATTTTCTGTGTAAAAATACTGGAGATGGTTAAACTCCTTCTTACCCAATGACACCTGAAAGACATATAACAGTTTAATAGTTTCCTCAAAGTGTCAAAATATAATTCATGTGTTTATTATGGGATGCATATGTTGAAAGTATTTTCCCTTTGTACAGAATAGTTCACAGACGTGATTTATGCTTCAGGAATAGGAAGTATTCCTGTTTTCTAGTCAGAAATGGAGCTTCCCTTTGGTATTAGTGGCACACAGGGTTCATGGATGTACCAGTGTTTCAGGGAGAGAAAATACCTCAAAAGGCTCCTGGGCTGAGATAAAGTCAGGGAGAAATCACTCACCAGCTACTGTCACTGGCAAAACAGACGTGATTTGGAGAACAATTAATTTAATTTATAACAGCTCAAGTCGAGGCAATGAGAAATATAAAACAGAGCTTAAAACACCCCACAGGCTCAGCTTCTTCCAGATTTCCCCCACGGTGGCACACTGGGATGGGGACTGGGGGCCATGGTAAGTCCATCACATGTGGTCATTGGTGCTCCTTCCTCCCCAGTGACTGGACTGCTCACATCCTTTCCCTGCTCCAGAGAGGGGAAGAGAATCCTCCATGAACTTCTCCAGCATCAGTCCTTCCCATGGGCTGCAGTTCTTCCTAAACTGCCCCAACGTGGGTCCCTTCTATGGGGTGAGTCCTTCAGGAACAGATTTTTCCAATGTGGGTGTCCTGCAGGATCACAGACTTCCTGTGGGGTCACAGCCCTCCTTGAGCATCCCCCTGCTCCAGTCTGGGCTCCTCCATGGGCTGCAGGTGGATCTCTGCTTCCCTGTGGACCTCCATGGGTAGTGCCTCTGGCATCTGGAGCACCTCCTGCCTCTCCTCCTCCCCCTGACCTCAGGACCTGCAGAGCTTTTTTCTCTCACATTTTCTCACTCAAGATGTTCCCACCATTTCTGGTGGGCTTGGCCATGGCCAGCATCAAGTCCATCCTGGCACTGGCTCCATCAGACCTGGCAGAACCTTCCAGCAGCCCTTCACAGCAGCCACCCCCACAGCTACCAAACAGTGCCACACAAACCCAGAGCAAGTGTCTGCTGTGAATTGTCTGTTTTGATACCATCAGATGAGGAAGAAGGTGCAAGCAGCAGAGGCAGGATTCATCCCTGAGCATGCTCTGCTCCATACTACTGCTTTAGTAAGAGAGTAGTTTCCAGTGGGGAGGACTAAAGATGTAGCAGCTATTATTAGCAAGGCTGCCTCCAAGAAGGTGTTTATTTTAGTCTTGCATGACTCATCCTTATTCTTACATAAAAGACAAGACAAAGTGCAGTTCACTGACTTTGGTCACTAATCAAAATACTGGCAAACCCTCAAAGTGCCTGACTTCCCCGTGTCTGTCTTTCTAAACTGTGTCTTGCTGTATGACAAAAGGAAGGAAATAAGTAACCAGAGTTTATTCTTTCTGTGACTAAGTATTATCTAGCAAGCTTTTAACTAATCCAGCTTTTACAGTGGAAGTTCTGCACCTATATAATTCACAGGGTTTGTTTTGGTTTTTTTTTTGTGGTTTGCTGTTTCTTGCTGGCTGTCAGGGCGCGGGATGAAATCATCGCTCTCGGCCACATTACATCCGCTGCAACCTTCCAGATGGGCTGCAGCTATGTCAAACAAAATTCTTCATCTCTTCTTGATAAATTATGTGATAACCCCAGGGTGAGGCCAAAAAAAAGGAGAAAAAAAATCCAGTTATGCATAGTTAAGTGAGGGCATCTTCATTAACCCAAGGTGGGGACGCTGCAGTAGCAGGGAGTGAGAGGCTGCCCATGAGCTTTGTAAAGAGGTGGTCCTCATTTTCAAATGCATGAAGAAAAAAACATAAAAGCATAAAAACATAAAAGCAGCACATGCTCCAAGGCAAAAAGAATGTTGCTTTTCAAGGGAAAGCAAAAACAGGAGCAGAGAAGGCCATTGAAGCCACAGCTGAATATTAGGATTTCCTAATGGAAATATTTAACAGGACTTTGCTAATGTTTTGGTAGGAGCTGTGATGAATTTAGTACTTCAGACTTTAATAAAAAACATTAAAAATTATACTGCATTTCCTGATCAGAAGGCAATGCAAGAAGTAAAAACACAAAATATATGACTTGGACCACACTGTATTGAAAAGTGGAAGATTGCTTTGTCTTTTCCAGGTGGAGGAAACTAACCTTGATTTTTTTATCACAACCTGAAACCCATCCTTATTTTCTATTCTTGGTTTGTAAAATTTATCTATTTTGCTCTCTTGTTTGGGCATGTGCCTTCCTGGCTGAAGAAAACAGGCTCTGTCCTAGTTCTCAGTTATGCTTTCTTAGTGGCTTAACCCCTCAGTGTTATCAGAAACTTTTTCCATAGTTAAAGGATGAATTTGATCCCAATTCTTGCTCCATCCCTGTTTCCCTGATTATTTAGTTGATCTTACTGAAGCTGGTGGGAAAGATTGGTATTTGTCATGGTAAGGATGATCTAGAATTTGTAAAATGTCTCAGTGCAGAAAAGCTGAGCCACCCTCAGTGGGAATAGACTTCAGGGGCACCAAATTAAGGCTCTGATGAAACACCTTCAAGAACTCAGAATTCAGGCAGACAGGAATGCATTTCCCATGCATAGCAGGAGTCATGTTATCAAAATAAAGTAAAGCTTTAGGTGATTGATTTGTAGCTAGCAACATCACAACTGCACTGTCAGGAAGGAAAACTTCAAGTTATAATCACAAAAGGTGCTGTTAGGCCTCCTTTGGGTTCTGAAAGAGAAGTTTCAATTGCTAGGCAACTAACCCCAAGATCCTGCCTGTTCTGGAGCTGTGATCAGTTTAATCTTGGTGCAGATAGGTAATGATACAGTTCCAAGATGCAATCTTGGCTTGGTTTCTAAAGTTCCAATAAATTTGCTTTATTTTATGTGCAACAGAGACATTTCTTTGCCTCTGTCCTAAGGTTTGGGTTTATGGGAAGGAGCTCAACCTGCTGAAGGATGTCCATGTCCAGGGCAGAGGAGTTTGGACTCTAAAGGTCTCTTCCAACCCAAACCATTTTATGGTGCCGGGATTTTATGATAAAATTACTTAATTTTGAGCAATGATAGAAATATATTAGATGGTAACTTGAGAATCTGATGCTATGAGGAAGCTGCATCCTGTTTTTTAGGTCTTTGATCTCTAACCAAAGTGACAAAATGTCTGTTTTTAGAGTTCTTGCATCCACACAACTTCCTACACATGCCTATGCCATAGGTGCAGGAAAACTTTCCAGAGAGTTGCTGCTGCTTTCTTCCATATTCTCAATTTCTGAGTACTATTCTGTGTGACACTCTCTTCTTTTCTCTTTGAAAATAACACTGGACCAGAATGTCCACAGAGATCAGGAATTGCCCAACTAACAGCCACCAAGCCCACAGGAATAGCACAGAACATCAGGAAACTCGAATTATTTGCCCTAACTTTGGCATACAAACCCCAGTGAATTTTACAAATGAGTTTTTCCACTTTTGGATGCAGCCAATTCCTGAATTAAACAATGAGATTGAGTCTCTCCAGGAGGATAAAACTTCCAGCTCTTTGCTTCTGAGCAAGAATGCTGAGAAAGAACTGCCATGTAAACATGAGCAAAACGGCTTTAAAGCTGTCTGCTGAGGAAACGTTTAAATTGGGATCAATTTGTGCTTAAAAGGACGATTTTCCCAGTCCTCTGTCTGTTTGTTTTATTTTTAAGTAGCCCTTGCCTGCCGTACCAACATTGGCCATTTGATGGAGTCGGTAAAGCCTCTATCAGATTGGAGCTGCTTTTTCCCACTTAGAAATTAGAAGGACTAATTAATGGAATCTTTTTTTTCTGCCTGATTGATTGATTTATTTGTTTTTAAAGTGCAGCCTCGGAACCCCTCAGCTTTTTGCCATTCCCCTGCCTTTTAGCAGAGTTATTTCTAGCGCACACACCTACATTTTCCTCTGTTCCTCTGGACAAAACCTTGCTCCCTCAGTAAGGAAGGTGCTCTGGGTGATAAGCATGCATTATAGATGTGTGAGAAAGGAGCTGTGTATCAGCAACAATGGCTCACTTAACTATTTCAGACAGCATATATTTAGGGTGGATAAAAATAGCTTTAATTTCAGGGACTCTCAGGAGCTTTGGTCGCTGCTGAGGCATTCCTTGTGTTCCTCAGGAAGATGCTCTGAGAGCTGACAGCAATCAAAGTCAGTGGCAGAAGATATTCTCCCTCAGATTTGTGCAATTCCAGCAGTGCTGCCTGTGCAGGATTTGGGGGACACGATAGTAGGAGTGAGTAGCACACACTAAGGTTGCTTTTTTGCAATGTTTCCTAGAGCTGAAGCTTTTATGTTGCTTCAGTCAGACATCAGAATCTAAATCATGCCTTTCATGGCTGTCTTCCTTGTAGTCCAAAAAAACCCTCCTGGAAATCAATAAAAAGCATATTAGGATGCACTGAAATTGTCCCTCTACCATTGCCAGACTTGTCAATGCCAGTAACTGGGACAAAGCTGATTTAGGTCAAGGTGTTTGGAGAGAAATCAGATGTGATGCTACTGCAATTTGGGCAATTAGGCAAAGAGCTCAGAGGCTGGAATAAAAAAAAAAGAGGATGGCACTCAAGGAGAATCAATCACCACCTTAAAGTCATCTAAAATTTGTACATTAGAGCTGTGAGTGTGCCTCCTTCTCACAGCCCTGTCTCTATGTGAGGTGGGAAAGCCATGTGAGCAACGTAGCACTAAAGGGCTTGGTCCTGGTAGCTATAAAATGAAATTGCTAACTTCCTGCAGGGTTACCTGGTGCATGTTTGGCAAAATACAAAGTTCTTTTTCCCGGGTTTATCTGCAGCATGTAGAATTCACACAGGCTGGGAAATTCTGGAAATTCTCTGGGATGTGTGGCTGCTGGCAGGGAGCAATGTGCTGTCACACAGATGGAGTCAGGCTCCAGTCCAGTCCCTGGAAATGGTCCCCAGCCCTTGCTGCTTCCCAAATCCTGTGGTGAGAGTGCCCTTGGGGAGGTGCTGGCCAAACAGGATTTAGTAGCCCAGCAGAGGGTCAGTGCTCAGGAGGGGCTGGATGAGGTGGGTGACATTCCATCTGCATTGCTGTCCCTGGCCCTTCCCTGGATGGGCATTTAGGATGAAGTTTTGGCACATCAGACACTCACAGGAGTCATTCCAACACCTTGGGTGGTTTTATCTCCTGTACAGGGGGTACAGGTTGCTGAGCACCTCAGGAATTTGAGCTCCTGAGTGTCCCTGAACTTGTCCATCAAGGGCAGTATCTGAGTCACCCTGACACACCTTTTGGCAATTCCAACTTTGTGGGAAATATTAGCTCTTTCCACAGTGCCTCCAAGTTTTAAACCTTTGCCTAAGAGCTTGGTTAACATTTAAACTCCATTCTACAGCACCCAGATACAAATTTAATTTGAATTATAAGGGATTTGCACAATATTTGGTGTTCAAATTGAAGTTTCCCTGCTTTAATTTTGGAAGCACACAGCATTCCTGCCCTTCAGTGTGGGGCAGCACCAACTCTTTCTGTTCTGCTTAACAAACTAAGTTCCTTTTCTGATCTTTCCTTGTGTGCTTAAGACTTAGTTCACATTCCAAAATATTTAGCATAGACTCAGACTCAGTGGGGTTTTGCTGCTTGTTAATTTTGGGAGTTGGGTTGCAGAGAAAATTTAGGTGGCAGGAGAACAAGTCTGCAAAACTGTGATTTTGGGCATCTTTTCTAGTGATTCTAAAATTACTGTTGGTACAAATGAGGCTGCTGCTTTCTGGTTGAAGATTCTGTTGTTTTTTTTTTTTGCTTGGGCTTTGTTTGTCATTCGTGCTCTCCTTGGTGCCTGTGCTCAGGTTTGGGGCATGCTTATCTCTCCACGAGGCTCTTCTGCTGAGCTGCTGTGCTGGCACGAGGTTGTGCAGCTCTTCAGAGTGTTCCTGAAATGTCAGTGTGTAACAGCACTGATTCACCCCCAGCATCAGATGGTGCTGAAAGGAAGAAGGCGGCAGGTTTGGCTTCCTGCTGGCCACTAGAAGGCAGGAGGTGTCTCCAAAGGTGTTTCCAAAGCTCTGTTTGGGTACAGAATCAGACTGTGGAGTGAATATCTGCAAGGGAGAGGCTGCTGTGGGCATCCTTGGACTGGGAGCAGTGCAGAAGGAAAAGCCTTGCTCCACTGCTTCTACCTTTTGCTGGGAGGGTGTTCCCTCAGGACTGGCTCTCTCTGTAGTAAAGATGGAGCCTTTCTAAAGGCCAGGAAATTGCCTCGTGCTCTGTGACTCACCAGATCATCCCCAAATAGATTTTTTTTATTTCCAAACTATTTGCAAATAAAATCAAACTTAATGAAAGGTTCGTTGGTGATTCTTATTTGCTGTGACAAAATGCTCTGAGGAATCCGCCGTTATCCTCTTCTGATGCTTGTTCACTCACCAAAAAAAAAGTCATTCCTTCTTAACAGAGGAGCTTTTTGCACTTGTAGTCTTGCTTGAGATGATAAAAAGTGATTATTCCGTGTGGAGAGTAAGTAAATTAGAACGTCGCTCCTTTGAAGTGGTAACAAAAAGCCTCATTATGAATTAATGAAGTTGCTCTTCTAAACAAGTTTGTTTTCTTTAAAAAGAGCTGCAAACGTTGTCTTTGGTTGCTTTTGTCGAGTTAATGTTGTATAACACAGTATTTGTGGCTCGTGTCTGGTTTACATTACAATTGTGCCTATAGACATGGATGTTGTTTTAAACGAAATATTTCCATGTTTGTAACTGTGCTGTGCAATGACTCCATCACTGATATCTCTTCTTGGGGTTTATCTTCAGTTTGGGAAGTCTGGCATGAAGCACTCGCAAAAGCTGCAGTGTGCTTAGTGCAATCAGTAATTTTCTAAATTAAAATAGGGCACTCACACATCACCAGATGACTGATGGGTATTTCTTCATTCTGATCTAACACAGAAAACATTTTTTATGTGAGTTTGATTGTTCTGTATGTCCTTAGACACTCCTCAGACCCTTAATTCTCATTCCCATGGCCTCCAAATTAAACTTCCCAGGGATTCCAAGTTTAAAGCAGCCTCGATAAAACTAACATGGCTTTAAGGAAGAATTATCTCCACCTGCTCTAAGATTAGGCTTTCCTGCATAAAGAGGGATGCATGAGCAATACTTTTTTTTTAATATTGTTCTTAGAGCAGATGCATTTTCTGGAAAGTGACTGTATGTGGGAGGAGGAAATATAGATTATCAACACATGATGACAACACTTTCTGTCAATATATCTGTGTAATCTCTGGGAAGGTTTTAAGAGAAAATCATTGACATGTACAGAACCAGGCAGTTTACATCCCATGTACAGGGTTTAATTTTAAATTGTGTTGCCTGACTAATGGGTGCTTACCTAATGTAAATTAATATTGGGCCGTATTATTAATGCTCATAAAGAGATCTATATTTTGATCCATATTTTAGAATTCTCTGCCTAATGGCCTTTAGTGTAGGTATGCACAGCTTTAAAAATAGAAGGGCTCAGCCTGCGAGCTTCTACCTCCTGTAAATACTTATCAAGTGGTTCATTCAGAATTCAAATAAAGATCCATTGTCCTCCCAGTGCTTGCATAATAGCACTGCAACTCCCCATTTGAAAAACTATGATATTTTTAGGGTGGAACACAGCCTCCTGTTTTCCTCCAGCGTTGGGTTGGGAATTGTTTAATTGGGGTGTGAAGCCCTTCATCCCTTTGCGGGGCAGGGTGTGCAGGTGGGTGCTGTTCCAGGGGCACAGCAGGGATGGGAATGCTGCCTCAGCTCCTTCTGCTCCCTGTTCCTGTCTCACACAGCAGCACAGGAGGAAGCTGGAGCTGGCTCCAGGGAGAGACCTGGCTTGGAAATGCCCAAAGGGGATCCTAGTCTTGGTGCTGCCCTGCAGGAGCTGATGGTGGCACAGGACTGCCAAAAAGATGCTCGTCCAAAACTCACCAGAACAGAGCAGCTCCACCCACTGTACTGCCCAGAGCTGGCCCAGAACTCAAATCACAGTGCCAGCCCATGATCCAGAGCAAAATTAACCCTTTAGTTTTTGAAGATTCTTTTCCCTCTGGAGTCAATTTATCAGAAGGGCCTCACGAAGGATTGGGGACTCTGCTGAGGGAGAGGCAAACTGGGATGTGGGTGACTGGCCAGCAGAGGAGCAGGGAGGGATGAGAGTTTGTTTTCCCACTGCTTGAGTGAGCAGCTTGGGTTGCTTTCCTCTTTCCTCTCCTTCTTTCCTCTCCTTCTTTCCTCTCCTTCTTTCCTCTCTTTCTTTCCTCTGTCTCTTTTCTCCCTCTCTTTCCTCCCTCTTTCCTCCCTCTTTCCTCCCTCTCTTTCCTCCCTCTCTTTCCTCCCTCTCTTTCCTTCCTCTCTTTCTTTCCTCTCCTCGGTTTGCTCCCTCCCAGCAGAGGAGGATGACTGTGGATATGCCAGGGGAATGAGGTGGAAGCAGCTCTGGTTGCAGTGCTTAAGCAGTTTTAGATTTTCATGCATGCTTTCATCTGTTAAGGGCAGACGTGCTCGAGAGGTTTCTTTACTATATGGGTGACCTCTAGTTTGCTATTTTTGGCTCCCTATTTTTGGTCCTGTCTTTGTACCATAATTTATAGGCTATGAGAACAAATTCAATATAAGAGGCATGTTCACAAGATGAATAATGTTAAGGTACTCTCTGTTGCACTTCAAACTTCATTTTAATTTCGCTGAATTTTAAACTAGTACATATATTTTTGAGCATTGGAATGTGGAAAGAAAAAATTAGTTATCGGCTTATCTTCAATGAGTTTATTTTAAGGAAAAAAGAAGCAAAACAGATGAGCACAGTTCACTGGATTTTTTTTTTTCCTGAGAGAAGTTAAAACATGAGAAGCTGCCAACTCTTGCACCTGGCAGACGTCAGACAAATTCATCTTAAGTGCCACTTAATTGATTGCGGAACACTGCAGTTCAATCAACTGCAATAAAGTTAATTGAACCTCTCCAATGAAATGTGACTTAAACCAAAGGATTCAAAATAGGAGCAGGTACTAATTAATGGAGGCCATTATTTTTAATAGGACAGGGTCCAAGTAATTGAGTGATGGTTAAATGTTTTGTGTAGTCCCATGAGGGTGGGAGTCACTTATTTGCAACAGCTTTCAGGTCAGATCCAAGTATGCAAAGTGCAAAATTTTAGATGGGATTGCTAATTTAACATAGTTCTGCCTTTTAAATCATGCCATGGGTAAGAGATGAAAAGCAACCTTTAACCTTGCTGATTTTTTGGGGTGTCAGCTTTGATCCCAAAGTAATCCAGTGAGTTTGTACTTACTGGAAGAAAACAAATTGTGCAATTCCCTTGAGGGAGGTCAGACACTGGCATGGGGTCAGTATTAGCTGGGTGAAACAGATGAATGTATGACCATCTTTATAGGCTGGTTTGACTAAAGTTAGGCACATTAAAAAAAAAATTCAAAAGGTCTTTGAAGGACTGACAGATGCTATGCTCCACTCAGGTTTTCAACTTCCTTATATTATTAAAACACACGTTTAACCAAGGCAGGACATTAGTCCCCACATGACATGTTTGTAGAATGATGGAAAAGTAAGGGGAAAATAAAGGCTATTTAAGCTTTTGGTAGTTTGACACAGGAAAAAAAAATAATATAAACTGTTTATATCTAGGACAGAAATTAGAAAAAATACCAGTTCTTCTCAGAGGTTCTGGGCCTAACAGGAATAGCAGGGACGAGAAATCGGAGAAGTTCCAAGATGGAGCTTGGCTAAATGTTAAGAAACAAATTTTGTGATGCAGTTGTCATGACAACCGAGGAGTCTGGAGTTTATGATCTGAGATGCCTCTTCCTCCCAGTGCCTCTCTCAGAAATAGATGTTCCTGAGCACAGCTGAAGCCTTGGTGCAGCTCAGGGGGATGAGGCGCTGCCGGCTGAGCCCTTCCTCGACAGCTCTGCTGTCTCCAGGCACAGACCACGTCCACAAGACAGAGGTTTTGCCACTGCTGAACCAGCCCAGGGAAAGGGCTTTGCCTGGCTGGAGCAGCCCTGCACATCCCAGGTTTCACCAGGCTCCAGCCTGTCCTGCTGCCCTTGCCCAGAGCAAGCACCAGGCAGGAACATCTCCCTTTGCCACAGGAGATGCAGCAGGAAAGGCACAACATTCCCCATGTGCAAATACAGGAAATGTGGTGACAGGGTGAATCCAGAACCCCAGGACATCGTCTCTCCACAAGGTGTTTTCCTTTAGGCATCTTATATCTTCATTTAGTGCCCCAATATTTGAGTTTGTGCCAAGAAATTTATACTGTAGCAAGGTTATGAATGATTTTGATTTTTTTTCCTTTAATTCATACATGCTTTTTTTTCTGAAAGGCTGTCAAATACTTAATTATAATATTTCTTCTTCTGGAGAAACCCCATAAATGACAGAATTCAGGTTGGAATTTGCCTCCTTTGATCACCTAGTCCAGTTCCTTGCTCACTAGCTTCATCTTTACATCATCCCGTGCAGTAAGGCCAATCTGTGAGCAAGTGGATTACTGCAAAAGCATCATTAATGCAAGATGTCAGCCAGAATTTCCACATCCTTGTATCCCTGCTTCTGTGAAGCTTCTTTTTTATTTTTTTTCTTTCTTTTGAATAGCACCTTTTAGATCAACAGAGTGCATGAAGCCTCTGAAGCATCTTTTACACCAAAGTAGATTAAATGGGATATGTGATGGGTATCAGTGATGTTTGTGTGGGAGATCAGAATGTAAACAAACTTCCCATTTGTATTAGAAAGTCTTGAGCAATTTTCCAGAGGCTGCTCAAGGCCTATTTCAGAAACTGTTGAAATAAATGAATAGTTGGAGCCCAGTGGACTGAAGCCATTTGCTTCTGTCTGTTTAAGCTTCTGTGGTGTGATGGGAATAATTGGGTTTGCAGAGACAAAGTCATAAATTAATTTCCATTATGGGACTCATTTATATATTATATTATATTATTACTTTCTATTTTCATCTAAGACACAGGTTAAAATCATGTGCTAGCTTTTTGAAACAGCGAATCTTGATATCATTTGTGGTGAAATGCATTTTGTAAGCATATAGAATGTCATTACACCAAAGCATCTTTTGCCTTTGGGCCTTTTTAACTTGCCTCCTCGTTTGGGTCTGTGGTCATTTTTGCACTCAGGACTTTCCTGGGATGCTCAGGGAAAAGTATGCTGCCAACAGAATTTGTTCAAATTTACTTTCACACAAGCCTTTCTGGATTCACTATGTACTCTTGTGCTGTCTGTGAGCCCATTAAATCCAGCTTTTGGAATGTATTTTGAGGATAAAATAATAGGATTTTTGGCACTAAACATGCTTGTCAGGTGCAGATCTGGGATATTTGTGCTGCTCTGTGCTAAATGCTGCTCCAGCCCATCCCAGAGACACCACAACCCTTTGCTGGTTTCCAGTGGGTGACCCCTGGGTTGGCACCCTGGGTTTACTGAGAGCACAAATAACTTCCCCAAAAGTGTCTGGGTCACTGTGTCTTTCTTCCTCTCACATTTTAGTCTCCAGATGGGAAACTCTTAGTGGCTGCTGACAGGCAGAGCCACATGCACAGCTCCGTGGTTACTTGAAATGCAGAAGCATCATTTGAGCCTGCAAAATCACTTTTTAAAATCACAATTTATTTTCCCTGGTACAAATTGTGATTGAGTTCGTGTGTGTGAAATATTTATCAAAAAGGGTGAATTTTAAGGAATGTGTAGGCAGGGGGTTGTAAGTGTGTGTATAACGGGTTTCGGGGTTTGGTGGGGGTTTTTTCAAGTAGTTCAGTGGATAAGGAAGAGCTGCTGAGAAGCTTCTTTTGAGAGGATGTGCATTCCCAACTTCCACCATTCCACCAATGGGCATTCCAAGCATAATGATGGAGTTCTGTCTACTTAATTACTGTTAAAAATGATTGACTGCCTTTTCCACTGAGGAAATGTTTTGGTATATGGAAGGATTAGGATGATGCATTGAAGAAATCAAGATTTTTTAAAATATTTTTATTTTTATTAATAGAGCAAAGTCTGCAAAGGTCTCTTTGCAGGTAGTGGTTTTTTTTTTCCTTTTGCACCTTCCTAAGGGAAGTCTGCTCTGGTGAATGTGTTCCAGCTCATGCATCTGCCAGCTTACAATGAGCAGGTCATTTTACTATTTTATTATATTATAATATATTGTATTATATTATTTTTCAACCCATTGCATAACTGTGCATTTCAGGAAAAAAAAGAAAAGCTTTAATCCAGCCTCTTTAGGCTATTTTTAAAGACATTCAGTCTATGAGATCATATTAGTTCATAAATTAATTCTCTCGAAGTAATTTCCATCCCACTGCCCAGTAACCAGATGATAATAAAGAATGATTTTCAAAAATACAGAATTCTGTGGCTTTTCCCAAGACCCAAAGTGGATAGAGGAGAGTTGTTGAAATTGTGAGCTGTCCCATGGGACAGTCTTCCTTGCCTTTGGTTTATTGGATGAGCAGATTTCATTGATGTAGCATAGACCCAGCCTCCTCACCTGTCTATTTCTATTTTCTGCTTTCACTTATTTGTGAAGGACATGGGAGAAAAACCTTGGTGCAGGAAAATCTTGTGGAATAGTAAAAGGAAAATAAGAACCTCAGGTTTTTCAGTGAAAAACTGCAGAAAATAAGTGGAAAGATTGGATGAAGAAGAGGGAAGGACACAAACCTGTGCCTGAAAAACAGCTTTATTCTTTGTTTCTAGAGCTTTTTCCAAACACTGAGCTGCTAAAACAAAAATTAGTTTTTGAGTGTTTCAAAACAGGGAACACAGGTGATTATGAAATGAATTGGCACAGTTGGAATAGATATCTCCTTTCCTGGTTTACAAACTCCCCCCTGCCAAAGCTTGAAGTGGAAGTCGAGAGGGATTTGCCTCAAATTATTCACACCTGGCAAAGTTTTGCTGAATAATATCAAACTAAAACTGGCAGACAAACCTGCTTGAACTCTGGTGTCTCACAGTTTAACAACCCTTCCTGCAGTCGTTTGCCTTCTGGATGAAATATTGAAGAAGGGTAAAAGAAATAGTGCCACTGAAATCCTTATAAGCTGTTGACAATTCCCAAGTTATTGCTTTGTAATCATGCTCCAGTTTTACCCCCTGAGGAGCTAAAGACTGTGAAGATGAGGTTCTGCTCTGCTGGTCTCACAATTCTTTTTGTTCTTTAGTATTTCTGTAAGAACTCTGAGTTAAATAACCTCCAGCTCTCCTATCAATATTTTTATTTTATTTATCTTCCAATAAATCTTTTCAGTCCCAGCTTTTGTAACGGTGCCTTTTTAACAAAGCTGCTATAAACAGTCATTTACAGGTTCTGTTTCTGAGGCAGCTTTTTAAAAAATGTGTTGTATATATTTGCTCCTGCTCTAAATGTTAAATATCATTGCACAGAACGATGGGAACAGATGGGATGCTGCATAAGCTGTTTATCATATTACACATTTATCACTTTACACTAGTGAAGTGTACATGTGTTTGATTAATATTGACTTTTGATTTATTTGGAGGGCTCTATTTTTTGACAGCATTAGGGATTACATTGTAATCCTTACTGGCTTCCAAGCTTGAAATTTAATTCCAGTAAAAATAGAATGGATGCATTCCATAATTCTTAATTACATGGTTTTTGGGTTTTTTTTCCTGTGGAAAAGAATTACCTGGTTGAGGCTTTAACACTGGAAGGAATTCAGAAATAAATGGACAACGCTGTTTGCTTCAGTATTTTAGACAGATTAAATTTAGATGCCGTTGGTCCAGCTAAATAAATATCTCTCGGAATGAAATACCAGCTGCTAAGGAGGTGTAAAATAAAGCAAACCAGCAAGAGTCCTATTTAAATCAATATTCTTTTATACCCTCCACCTACAGAACGAGAGAACTTCGTCTTTGCCTGCTCAACAGGTCTGGATGTTCAGCATGTGTTCCACCTACGTCACCGTACATGGAACCAAAAAAGCCTCTCCAGAAGCACCTCCAGCTCAGGCACAGAGCACACAGCTCGTCCCTCAGGCTCCCCACTGCAGCACTGCCTTGAAAAAGATGGTTTTACCAATGCTTTGCTTCATTAAAATGCATTTTTGGCTCAGCTGAAGCCTGGAAAAAGGGAAGGGTTTTTTTTCCTTCCAGACAATGGATGGAAAAATGATTTCGAGTTGGAGTGGGGAGGCTTGTGCTGTTTGTTCTGCTAAACAGCAATAATATTTAATGAGAGATTCTGCTCTAAACTGTAAATCCTTTAGAGTGTGAGATGCCCAGCCTGTCAGAATAGAGGAGGCTAAAAACACTTACTTTGGAAATGACTGTTCATTTTGGAAGGCATTGAGTGATCTCAGTGAAATATTACTGAGTCAGTGGAATTTTGGAGAGACATCAACTTCCCAGCATGTATCCTGGCAGCAGCTCTTCCTCCATTCTTCAATATCTTTTATGTTCAAATAGCACAGGCAGCACTTCAGTCTTACATGCTGTCATCATTCAAATTTCAGATAACTCTCAGTGACTCCTTATAGATTGAATGAATAAATAAATTACTTTTAGCCATGTTTATTTACAGGTTTTTATGTCTCTGGTTTCTTCTATGCCTATTAATTGATATTATGGAAAGACATATCCAGCAAAAAGGATGATTTGGCATTAGGAATTACTAGAGAGTACATATATATTTTTTTTTTTCCTTAAGCTGAGTGTTGCAGTGCAGTTTAAAATTTAATTGGCATGACCACAGTAGCTGCTCAGGGCTTCACGTATTTAACTCTTTTTTTTCCATGGACACTCTTTGGGCCTGCTATGGCTCTGTTGCCTTTGCTTCCAGGAAAGGAGATCCTTCCAGAAACTTGCAGAAGGAAAACTAGTTGTTGTAAATAAAATATGTGAAGGGCAGGATTTAGTTGAATTTATCTAGGTGTGCATTTCCCAAAAGGGTAGCTTTGTTTTCTGGTCATCATGTCAGCTATGCACTGTTCCTTAAACACGTATTTTCATTAACAGGCATTAACTAGAAATTCTGTTTCTACCTGTTCCTTCCACGTTCTGTTTATAAAAAGGATAGGACAAAAATATTTCTGCATTTTGGTCTAAATAATTCCTTCCTTTCTGTGCAGGTTAATAATGAGAATGTAGTGAAAGTTGGCCACAGGCAGGTGGTGAACATGATTCGACAGGGGGGCAATCACCTCGTGCTGAAGGTTGTCACAGTAACCAGGAATCTTGATCCAGATGACACAGCAAGGAAGAAAGGTACATTTTTCTCTCTTCCTCATGGACTCTCCTGCTCTTCCTTCACAGAAAACCAAGTGTGGGCATGAAATTGCTCTTTTCTAAATTCTGATTTATTAGGCTTTGCTTCTAAAATTTGAAACACCCTGTTCTTGTTTAATTTGGAGTGATTTAATTCTGTTGGGTTAGACATTAACACATGGCTAAAAGAGCAATATTCTCTCATCATGCTTGGCATTAAAGTTCATCTTTTTGGGTTTTTCGCGTGTGTATGTCTGAGGATCTTGTAGTAAAATTTCTTGCAGTAGTGAGAGAGGGAAAACACTAAGAACAGATGATTTTTTATTAATTTCAAAGGTCCTTGAGATGGAGGTAGTTCAGCACTGTGTTTCTCACCCACCCGTCCAAAAAGCCACCACGAAAACTTCACCCCCCACAAAAAAAGAGGAAACAGAAAAGGAATTTACACTGTTTCCTTCACCTTGGATGCCCCTGAGTTTGGTTTCCCAGCTGTGCTGGGAAGTCATTAGGCCCTCATAATTATCATTAAGCAGGAAAGATTGCTGCTGCTCACCTGGTGTTCCATACAGCAGCAGCACAGAGCTGAAAGTTCCTGTTCCTCCCCCAGTCCTGTGAGTTTTCACTCACACACACCTGGCTCTTCAACACGGGAGCAGCTGAGGAGCTGCCACTCCAGGACTCCCTCCTGCTCCATGAAACTAAAACTTTCTGTCTGTGCTGGAAGTGTTTTTCACCTCTACTGCTTATTAAAAATAATAATAATTTTAAAAAAAAAAAAAAGAGTGAGACCAGCGTGTGGGGTGGAGGGGAAAGGCTGCATTAAACTAAATCATGTCCCAGCATGGTCCTGTGTTATTTTTGGCTTGATGGAATTGCTGTTCACACATTTTAAACAAACCTTTTTGCCTCTGCTTTTTGGTATACATCATATTGACCTTAAATGTCAATATGGACATTTAAGGACAAGGGGCAATGCTTTAAACTGAAAGGCAGCAGATTTAGACTAAATATTAGTGGGAAATTCTTTACTGTGAGGGTGGTGAGGCCTGGAATGTGTTGTCCAGAGAAGCTGTGGCTGCCCCATCCCTGGAAGTGTCCAGGGCCAGGATGGATGGGACTTGGAGCAACCTGGGATGGTGGAAGGTGTCCCTGCCTGTGGCAGAGGGGTTGGAATGAGATGATCTTTTCTCACCACCAGAAATATTTGTTATCAGGCTACTAAAGCACAGATTGTGGTTTCTGTGCTAGATTATTGCCTTGATATTTTAAAACCTTCTATATTCTCACCAGTTTCCCTTAGAGTCACCTTAAAAACTCAAATACATTTGAGTGCTCTTTGCTGTATTTCTCAGATTGAACAGTTTCTCCAAAGATTAAATTAATCTGCCAGAGATTGGCTGGTGCCCAGGAGGTTTTTAGCCCTGCATATTTCTCAGAAGGGGCACCACTGCTGCGAGGTCCTTTCTCTAGAAAGCCCTTTTCCTGCTGGGGAAACAGAAGTGCACAGTTATTTAGCTTTAAATGTTTCTATGTATCCTGTTACATAAAAGCTTGCGGATGTGTCAAGCAACCTACGCTAGAGCCAGAAACAGTGGAGAAATTCAGTCCATGAAAAGCATCTCAGGGCTTTTTCCTCCGCATGTAGGTATTTATTCTCGCCTCATTGCATGGAGCTTATTCTTTTAAATGGCTATGGAATTGTGGCTGTGAGCACAGGGCTTCCAGAGGGTGTGTTTTGGTTGACATTTGTGTGTTTTTCTGTTCCATGCACAGCACCACCACCTCCTAAGCGAGCTCCAACCACTGCACTGACCCTGCGGTCTAAGTCCATGACCTCAGAGCTTGAAGAGCTTGGTAAGAAAGTGTTTTTTGGCGAGCATGCTGGCTTGGTGGAGATGTAAATATCTTATCTATATGTCTCTATGTGAAATTGGTGAAGGGAGCTGCACTTGTGTACAGTGTGTAGAGCAGAGGAGGTTTTAAGAATGCTGCATCTTTGGAGAGTTCAAAATGTGCATGACTCGCATGAATGATTTCTGTGGAGACTTGTGCCTTTACTGCTGCGCAAGGGAATGTTGATACATTTTATGCATCATCAAAGTTTGGCACATCTATCCAAAAAAAGAAAAAGAAAAAAGAAAAAAAAAAAAAAAAAGAAAATAATGCTGTATCATGTTTTGTTAGCTTTGCTTTCTAAATTTTCAGTTCATCTAATACTGTTTTATTTTAAATTTCTGTGGCCTCTCATTAGTGGATAAAGGTAAGCTGCCAGAAGCTGTTGTTAAAAGCTGACAGTGTTAAAGCAGCTTCAACTTCAACTTGTTTCATTTGATCTGAGAAAGTGCATATTATGATATCACTTTGACTTCTGTGCATGATATAAACTTAATTCCTCTCACTACTGGTAATAAAAAATTACTGAGCGTTCAGTCTTCTATTTGCTAATTTTGAGAAATGTGGTTGTAGATTCCTTTGCTTGATCATCCACATTCTAGATATGCATAATTCTTCAGGAATTTGTATTCATTTTCTAGAAATGAGGAAGGTAATTGTTCTTTTCTTCCTGGTTTTAATCTGTTAGGTCATTAAAAGGTAGAATTTCTGCAGCTAGACGAAGACATGGAAATAGGAATAAATCATATATAAACAGAGAAAAGCCCAGTGCATATTTCTGTGTGGCTATAACAGTAAAACAGTGTGTTTAGCAAGTGAGAAATGGGTATAAAACCAAACCACATCCCTCACTGCAGAGTAATAGATGGTAATAATCCACACAATAAAACCATTTCTCCATGTAATTCTACAGTGATTTAAATACTGAATTTTATAACATCAGGGTTTTCCTGACATGGACTCATCTGAAGGCCAACTGGAAGGAATTATAGCTTTGTGGCCCCCTTTTTTTCCCCCTGTAAGTCAGTGTTTTCCGGGGCAGATGGATCCCATCCATCCTTTAGTGAGTCAAGTCATGTAGCTCCAGTGGGAAGTCTCCCAGCAAAGTGGTGCTGAAGTGGGTAGTGTCTTCTCTATGGTCTAACAACCAAATGAAGACCAAAAAAGCCACCCCAGTCTGATTATTTAGCTCCAGCAGGCCTCAGTAAATTTGTTTTTTATGTACAAGGAAGCTTAGGAGCTTAACTCAAGGTATCAACAGCTTGTGAATGCTCCATCATTTCCCTTCCAGGATTAAAATGTAAAATATTATTTCTGGAGCACACTTTGTGGGTCTGGGTGTTTTTCATTTGCTTTTCTTTCATGGAGTGCTGAGAGCTTGTAAAACTTGGCTGGTTTATCAACCTCCTTTCCCTAGGGGACAGCAATACTTTGGTACCATTTTTGTCCCTTTGTTATCCTCTTCTGCCAGTTGCTTTCAAGCTGAGGATATTCTTCTATTTCTCTGACTTTTCAATCTTCCACAGGAGATACTGGTCTTAAAGCAGAAGCAGCACTTCCCTAGGGGAGAATAGCTTGTTAATTGTAATGTCCCCAGAGGAGACCATCATATTTTAGCTTTCTCATACCACTGCTCAGGTTGTGGCCCTTGCTCTGCTGTTTGTCCTCACCAAGTGGCAGAATCCAATGCAACTCCTTTAACAAGCAGCCACGGGACATATTTCCATTTTTAAGCACATTTCCCATTCATACCTTTTTCCAGATGGGGCAGACACTGCAATCAGTGGCAGGAGTTTTCCTTTCTGAGGAATAGTCCTGCACCATCTTCCAGAGGTGTTTGTCCCCTGGGAAAGCTGTAGTAGTGGCAGAAATTTGCTTTCTTCCTAAAAAAGTCTGTAAATGCCACTTCCATGATACTTTGAACATTTGCCACCCTAGCAAACAATGTGACTGCTGTTCTAAATAACATCTGTGGTCTACCTATTTTCATATTTGTCCTGGAAAAGGGCTGTTAGCAGAAGGGACAAGAATTCTTAAATTTCACAGCAACTGAACAAGCTTCCACAGGGAAAGTATTCTCCCTATCATCAGTTAAAAGTTGTCTCCTGACATAAAACACAGCTTGTATGTGTGCATTTATCTATAATTTATATATCCCTCTATGTATTTGTGTATATACTGGGCATCTGTGAGAGCTATGAGAACACCCACATTTTTACAGCCATTGAACTCTCTAATGAACGAGCATTTCTTTCATGCCATATATGTGCAAACCAAATAGGAAGTACCTAAAAATGAGCACTGTGGATGTTCTCATCGATATCTCTGTGTAACCCTTTTTCCTGAACTGGAGAAGCTCATGGTCTCAATAATGTCTCGTGACAAATAATCCCACAGGCTGATTATGTGCTGTGTACAGATGTATTTCCTTTTTATTGGTTTTGAATGTGATGCCTTTAATTTTTATTGAATGTCCCTTGTTATGTAATAGAAGAAAAAGGGAAATAGAAACTCCCCCATTTGTTTTCCCTTAGAGTGAATAGTTTTGTAATGTCTTTTAGCTAAGTTAAACATAATTAAAAAAAAAAAACAAAAAACAGTTATCCATCTTGCAGCCATTACAGTCACTTCCTTTGCCTGGCTCTGAATCCTACCTATAGTGTTATTGACATGTTTTGAGCTATGCTATTCTTCATAATATGGAGCAGACCATCTGAGCTGTTCTCTTTCAAATTAATTAATCCAAAAGATGCCAGTGTGCTAACGATTCCTTCCCATTTCAATCTGCAAAGTTGGAAATGCCTGATGTTGTCATAGTTAGACAGCCCTGGTATCAATAAGTTTCCCCAATTACTGTTTTTAAAAAAGAAGTTACCAAAAAAAAAAAAAAAATTCTGCATGTGTCCCTAATACCTGCAGGGGAGAAATTCCTCGTAGTTATCATAAACCCTGATAAAAACAGCTTGGCAAAAGCAGATTTTATCTACTGTGGTTTGAGAGATGCCTGTTTAGCAGAGGTGAGCAGGGAGAGACTGACGTCTTAGAGGGAAGGATAATGTTTGAGCTCAAAATGACAGACGAGGATTTAGCATATAAAAAAATTACCTTCAGAATTGATTCACAGTTCATTCCCTTTCTATTTCCAAGCTTCAGTACGGAAGAAGAAGGGTAAGGGGAAGCATTTTGTCTCTTGTTTAACCTGTTTCTCACCTTTCCATAGTGAAGGATAATAACAATGTTAATGTTGGCATATGGTCCAGTTTATTTTATGGTGTCAAACGTACATTAATTATTGTATATGTTTTTTTAGTTATTTAGTTAATAAATTGCAAACACACTAAGAAACTCAAACAGAAGACCACATTCGAAAATATCCCCCGCATTTCTTCCTTTTGTCTCCTTTCCTTCACCTTGCCTTTTTTTTTTCTCCTTCTCTGTACCTGACTCTCCTCCAAACCCCTTCCATCTCATCTCCTCACAGTTCCTGTGCTGACTGGCAGCCACAGAGAGTTAGTGGCCAGTGACACCCCAGTGCAGTCCCACGTTAGTGATCCCCCTTGTCTCCCCAATGGCCACACGTGTCTGTCTCAGGAATCAGGGAATCTTTGCACACCACACCTGAGCTTCTCACCCCCAGAAATGCTGCTCTGTCTGGTAGAACATCTTCCACGCTGTCCTGTATGCATGGAGTGCCCTCCCTGGACTGATTCATGAGGCCACCCACCACCTTCTCCTTGAAATCTGTCCCAAAGACCCACCTTCCCTAGATCCCCACTGAGCAATCATCCCAGCACTGATGGCGAGGCAGGGGGGGCAGGTAGAAATAGCAGTGCTATTTTAATAGCTTTCATAAATGTATTTTTGTGTACAGAGAGTTTGTTTGTGTTGAGCTGTACTTTTTCCATGCTCCTGTACATCATTTTTGCTTCCCTAGATTGTGAGCTCTCCCGAGCAGGGGCTGTTCATTTCCACCTTCTCATGGAGTCTGGCCCAAGGAAGAGTCTCCCACTTCCCTGAGCCCCTGGGTGGTAGCTGGGTAAAAACAGGCTGTGTCCTGCTCTTGGGTGAGGTTCAGTGTCATGGAAAGGAAATCTAGGCTGTAGGAAGTGTCTTCTCTCAGCAGGGAAGCTTTTCCTCTTTGACATTTAATAGGATGGAATTGGGTTATTTTCCACTCTTTATTTTCCTGCTCTTTCCTGACCTCCTTTCAGGTGGTTACCAGAAGTTCCAGCTAGGGATATTTGCCATTCTCCATTCAGAGAATATGACAGAATAAACCACATTGCTACTGAAAAATACATTTTGGCAGCATATATAAAAAAAAAAATCTTTGTGCTGTTGTGTAGAGTCTTCTGTCAACCAAAAATTCAGTTTTCTGGGTCAGAGATGAGGGAGGTATTAAGATAAAAATAATGGCTTCTGTGGTTCTGTCTGACTGGTCTTTTTGGTTATCTCTGGAGATGGGTTCTGGTTCATTGGGAGAGCAGGGGAAAGGAAGGCAGGACAGGACATAGGCTGTGTTTTTTGATATTCAGGATAGAAGACAGGGTATTTGTGTCCAAACAGATGACAAAATCCTTAGGCTTGGATCAGTATGGCATGGGCAGTTCTGTCATTTTGCTGCAGTTACAAAGCATGAAGTACTAAAATTTAACTTCATCTGTGCTACTGGCTTTCTGCTTGCAGTAGTTGCCTCACTCAGAGGTAACTTCCAACCTCGAAATGTGTGTGTGGAGGGGCCATGTTTCCCAGTTACTTTCTGGATTTTTTGGGATACCTGGGATAGGGGAGAGCTGTTCTTCTTTCTTATGCCTTGTAGTTTTCCAAGAACCATGGTATGATTAAGTTACGGCAACATGTAAACCAAGAGTTGTGAAGCAGCAACTTTATGGAAGCAGCACTTAAAATGTGATTCCATTAATACTGAAGAATAACCAGGGTATTCGTGTAGCAAATTAAAATGAAGGTTTGAAAAATACTCTGAAAATGAAAGATTAGGGGAAAAATTTGAAGTCATAATTTTCATCATCATGACGGGAAAATAGGTATCATTAGAGCTTCAAAATTAATATTTTAAAGCTTTAAATCTAACTGTGTTGATAATAAGTTTATGCAGCTGGTGGAGAGCTTGTTTCTAAATGGCTTTTCCTTTGCTTTTTTGTTTTGATTTATGAATAACTCGATGTGGAGGGAGAATTTTAAAATTATATGATCCTTAAGGAACACATCCATAAACTAAGATCTGTAAACATCTAGATACATGATTTAAACATTTCCCGCTCCTCAGCTTTCTTTGCTGCTAGGAAATGGGTTTGATTTAGTGAGAAATTCGGGATTTCCAGTGAAAGCTGAAGTGGACAGTGTTGAATTTTAAGATACCTAATATAAAATCCTTTAAGAGAAGGGACAAAATGAAGAACGGAGCAGGTTAAATTTCCACAGTGAAATGGGAATGACAAGATAAATAATCCTTCTGCATTAACAAATAATCTGCTGGCAGTGTCACGTGCGTGTCAGTCGTGAGCCGGGGTGGTGCTTTGTTTGTTCATAGATTTGATATGGTAATCAATATAAAATATTGATACATACCATATACTGATAAAGTATGTGTGTTGGTCCTGGTCTTTGGGGTTTGGTGTGGGCTGCAGTACCAGCTACAAATAATGGATTTTCTCCTTTGGAGGGTTTAGATTCTATCACCACCTCACAGATACACAATAACTGTGATATCATCAACACACAATATTGTTACCTGGCATCGAGTCTGACTGGAATTTGAATAGAAAAATATCAGTTGATGGCATTCAAAAGACATATTATTAGCTCTGTCTGCAATAAGCATTCTCACTTCATCCCATTCCTGTCGTCCATTGTTTCAAAGGTGGCACCTTCCAAAGGCATCTGAAACAATGAAATTGCAGAGCAAATATATATAAATGAATGCCAAGCAGTGGATTAGCTCACAGTGTTCTGTTCTGTTTGAAGAGACCACTCTCAAAAGCCAAGTCTGGGTTCAAAACTCACTTTTTTTATTTCACTGTGGTGGAGTTGATGATGGAGGTTTGTCTGCAGGGAACAATGGGAATACCACCAAAGCAACTTTTACAGCACTCACCACGGCAGCTCCTGAGATAGCTCCCAGCACCTGCAGTGCTTCTCTGTAGGAAGAAGGTTTTCAGATCTTCACCAGACACTATTTCAGAAGATGAGAGCAAAAGGCATCAGGCTTCATGAAGAATTCTTGAAAGTTATCCCTTGTAAGTAATTGATTCGCCTTACTTATTTGAAATTCTAATGAGGTGCCAGTGTAGTAATGAGGAAGAGGTTGTCATCGGGTTGTCATTTATCTCAAGCAGAAAGCAATGACTCTGGGTGGAATTTGTCAAGTCTGTGTGAAGAAATGCCAGCCCCCATTTGTGGCTGGTGCAGCGAGGGTGCAGATTTTATGGCTTGTAGTGTAACATGGGAGAGTCCACAGCAGTGGAAGTGTAGGATTAGGACCACGGCTACAATATAAGTACTTGTAAAACACTTTGTGAGAGAAAAGTATTGAAAATTGGCATGTTTCAGAAAGGGAACAATGCTAAACCTGTGTTTTCCACGAAAAATAACTTGGCAATGTCCTCATTAGCAACTTGTGCCACAGAAGCCAAACTTAACAGGTAGCTCCTGGTACTAAAGACTTCTTCAGACCAGGATTTACCTTTCATGAGATGCTATAACATTTTGGAAACACTGGGAATCCTGAGTAAAGGCTGCTTGAGTCTGTGTGGGTGTTCTCATCTACACTGTTATTATTTTGAATTTATCAGCTTATTCTCGAGGATGTAGCGCCCTGTCATGATACTTGTTTTTCTTTACCACAGGACTGTAATTGGAAAGGTTTTCAAAACCTTTCTGCATCAGCCAAACAAGACAATGGTATAAAAGAAGTTGGAAAAGGAATTGTAAGTGTTACAGAAAATGTGGGGTTTGAAGCATTTGCAAAGAGACACGTTAAATACATTGGTTTATGTGAGTGTGACTATGCTCAGATATTACCAGTTTAATATCTAAGCACATATTCAAAATCATGAGGGCTTGAGGAACAGTTAAAATTGCATGTATTTCCCAACATGGCACAGTTAGGGCAGTGGAAAACTCTTTCAGCACTTTTAATGTGTTCTCTCTCTTTTTCAGGAGCCAGGGAGATGAAGGACTTATCTCCCTCATCTCAAAACTCCCTTTGCTGCTATTTATTTTCTTTTTCCTTCAAATGTTTGCATACCCATGTTAATTAATTTCTAATCTAATTAAAAATAAATGGTTTTAGATAATTCCTCATAGTTTGTTTGGTTTTTCCCCTCGGTGTGGAAGCGTGAGAGTTAAATGTAAGACCAGAGAAGGCTGCAAGTGTCTTAGATCCTTCACTTTCTTTTTGGTTTCTTTGATTTGATTGCCTTTCTTTTGTGACTAGGCCAAATTTTCAAATGCTGTCTCTGAAACAGAACTTCAAATTGCCACTTAAATTCCACCTGGCTTGCAGGGTAGGAGTGGGTATTGACTATATTCTCTGCTTTGTTTTTGTTCTTGAACAGAAACCACTGTTAGACAATGACCATTCCTCTTTCAAGGTAGGCTGAATTGCAAGGCTTCAGCATTGCAGGTGTATTCTAAATGCCTGTATCATTATTTCCTTAATAATGAACATGCTGTTAAAGAGCTGGTACTTGAAAATTGTATCTCTAGAAAGGAATTTGAACATATCCGTTTTCTACCTTCCTTAAAAATTACTTTTGGTGGTGTGGTTATAATGTGTAAATGTGATTGTGTGTAATAATATGAAGCTATTTTCAGCCCTAAAAACACAAATAAGGCTTTCCTTCCAGAAAGTTTTGAGAGCTCTTTATCGTGAATACCTAGCAAGCATTTTCATAAATCATGTAATGGTATTTATAGATACTCAATGTTAAATGATTAATTTTAGTTACTTAAGTTTTTGTGTTTTATTAATTTCTTTTATATATTTTCATTCTTTTATTTTATTTTAGAGTACTTTGTAGAATTTACAGTATCCCAGAGAGCAGACAAGTATTTATTAGTTAATTTTCATAGAAGGAAAGTGTTTCTAGTGCCTTTTGTGTTTGACTGCATTGCAAAGCGCTCTTATTATTTCCTCATTATGCTGACTGCTAAAATAATATTCTCTGCCTGTTGTTTGCAGTATGGTAAATGTGTGGTTTGGGCATGGTGATTCAAGCACAATCCTGCAAATTGCTAATTTGGGGTGGGGCTGGAAGAAGGTAATTCCAGATTAAAATGTAGTGCTGGCAGATTGATGAGGATTAGCCTAATTGTCCACATGAAAACTCAGGTCATTCCACTGCTGTATATTTTTACCTATACATTTACAGGGCATAACTGTAGGCTGAACTTGTTGTTTCTTTCCTCTAATTTTGATCATAAACAAAAATCTGGATTTAGAACTTAACCTTTAATGTTCTTACTCTGAATCCATGCTTTAGCTAAGGCTAGTCTTTAAAAGCTCAGTGGTGTGTTGAAGGCCTTGTTATAGTTTACCTACTTTTGGTCTTTGATGAATTTTTACACCTCTGATCTTGTTTGAAGAGTTGAAAGGAAAGCCATTTGTTCTCAGAGGGCACAGATCCATTTTTAACCATTTTAACTAAACAAGAGTCACCTGTTTTTCGCCCAGGGACACTGTCAGGTGAAATTGCTTCTGTGCCAAGCAACGCTATCAGATGAGCTCCTGTGGTCTGACCAAGCTCTCTTTTGAAATCAGTAGGTTCTCACCTGCCCATTACCATTGGGAAGATGGTCTAGAATTTTTTTTCATTTGCTTCTTTGAAAGCCTTGCCTGGATCCCCACTGTTTGCCCAAATTGTCCTTTAGTAGCTCTCCCACCCACAGATGTTTTTATCCAGTTACTTCCCAGCTATTTTTTTACAAATTAAGCAGGGCAAGGCCCTTGGCATATATATGGGAAGTGCCAAAAACCTAAAAGGAATCCAGTGCAAATAATTGCACCGACGTGATTTAGATGCTGCCTTTTTTTTTTTTCTTTTTTTCCCCAGACATGGAAACATTTAATTATATGCGTAATCACTCCTGGTCTTCATGCTAAAAACAAGCTACTTGTAGTTAAAAATAAAAGAAATTGGGGAAAAAAATTGAATTCATAAGACAAAAACAACACCACAACCATATTTTTCTGTAGTTTAAAAGAATCTCTATGCATTTCAAACAGGCACACGTGAAGACCACCCCTTTAGTTTTGGTGCTGCTCCTGTAACCCGTTTTTGCAGATTATTGACAAGGAAGCAAATTTTCTCGGCCAACGAAGGAAATTAAACTAAACCTGCAAACTCGTATTTAGGGAAGGCGATGGAACAAAACCCTTGCACGTGCTGTGCCTGACACTAAGGGCTGTGTGCCCAAACCCGTTGCCACCAAGGAAGAATGAATGTCCTGTGTTCCCATCACTTTTCCAAAGGAAAAAAAATGCATATGCCCAGTATTTGCCTGCAGATGCTGGACCAGGTGGGTGATCCTACAGCACCGAGGTGCCATTGGCATTGTCTGAAGTGTTGCGTAATGCGCCTGGTACAGTTTCTGTCTGTATCTATCTTAGGTATTTACAAGGCACCTATCACCTTGGTACCTAAGCAGTTTGAGAAATGCACCCACCCCAGGAGGGGTGATGAGATACAGACAGAGGCCCAGGTCCAGAGCAGCAGAGGCAGGGCCTGGGAAGCTCCCCCGCTGCGTTCCCGCTGTCGTGGAGCTCCTGGCCCCCTTGTTGTGGCCAAGGGACATCTCCACCCACCTGTCTGTCAGCAGGAAGAGACGGTGCCCCAGCCCTCCCTCCCGTGCAGCTCCACTGGTGGGCAAGTCTGAAAAGGAAAGATAATGGAAAAGGCAACGATCCGGTAGCAGAGGTGAAACAGGAATGGTGGGATTTCAAAAGGAGGGCTTCTTAAAGAGCAGCACATCTCAGGGGAGGGATCAGCTGCCAGTCCAAGTGGCAGGTAAGGCACAACACAGGCATAAGTCTCAAATGTTCTTCAGTGACCAAAAGTTAAAGAAATACTTCTGATGTCTCTAAAGTTTGTGTATATCCAAAGCCCTGCTCTGTTCTTGGCCTCTGTCTTAGTCCTCTTACCCCTGCAGCTGAACAAACCATTCAGTAGCTCTCTGTGTATCTCTACCCAGTAATTGCTACAATCTTAAAAATGCCTAATGACCAACACAAAGGACTGTCAGTGGTGATGAATGTTGTGGTGCAAGGAGACCGCACGGAATAGCAGTGCTCCAAAATAATGGACATATTCATGAACCTAAAGGCTGGAATAAACTTGGCTTTGATCAGCATGCTCAGGGCAGGATGGGGCAAACCACAGCTCTCCCCTGCAGGCACACCTGGAGCAGCTCTCCTGTGGCCTCCAGGAGCACCTGCTGATCCACCAGGTCAGATCAGGCTCTGTGTCAGCCCAGAGAAACACCCGGATGAGCAGCAGGAACAGAGAATCTCTCTGGCAGATTCTGCTCCTCTGCAGAAACAGAGAACCTGTCCTACAGGGGAGAAAGGGAGGTAGCCAGTACTTTGGTGGAGGCTCACCAGTTCCTATTGCATGGACCCCCTCAACACCAGATCACTTTTATTCCTCAAACACAACAGAGTCACTGAGGTGAAACAAAAAACAGCCTTCAGAAACCCCAGAAGGCTTTTGGAAATATCTGCGTAGTACCCACAGTGAACAAACACTAAAGCTGAAGTGCAGTGGGTCACTGACTTCCAGATGTTTCTGCTCCCTTTAGCCCATTTGCATGCTCCTTCCTGAGTCCCTTCCTTGGCCATTTAGGGATGGAGGTGGAAGTCCTGCCCCAGCAGAGGAAGGGACATGAGGTTAGGAATGTGAACCTTGGAGGCTGCAGGTTTGATGGCTGCTATCACTTGGTATAAAGATACCTGTAAAAGACAGAAGTGACCTATTTTGCCTGTAAGTTGTATCTATCACTGTGAGCAAAATGCTGCATGTAGGAATGGTGTGTCAGGTGAAAATTGCTAGAAAGATCAGGGAATACGACCTCTTCCCTTTGCTTCACACCCAAGGAAGCCAGCTGTGCTTCTTTGTACCCATTCTATTTAAAGCTTGAAAAGAAAGAGATTTCTTTTTTTTAAAAGCAAGTTAACAACAAAGTGAGGTCAGCCATGTTGGTGCATGGTTTGATCCGTGGCCAATTTTGACTTCACGATTGTAGTGGCCTCTCTCTTTCTTTTTTTGGAAGGGACCCCTTTTCCAAGGAGTAAAAGGCAGTTAGTTGAAGTCACTCTGTCAGCTGTCCAAACATGAGGACACATTCTGGCTGAACCAAGTTTTGCAGTGCCCCTGCTGTGCCTGGCACAACTCTCCCCCAGCCCCAGCCTAGGCACTGGTGCAACCACCCTGACCAAGATCTGCCCAGAACTTAGGGCAACTTTTGGTCAGCAAGGAATGGATTTCTTGGCCACAGACTCACATGTTCATCCAGGTGGCGTCAGCCAGTGGCCTCCAGGCAATTTTTCCCATGATTGCTCCTCAGTGAAGGAAAGTTTGTGGAAAACCATGCCTGTAACACACCCTTGGTTCCCCCTGCCCCATGGCAATGCTTCCCAAAGCTTGCAGAAACCAGAGCTGCTGAGAGATGCTGAACAGCTTGTTACAAATAATAACAGTGATGGTTATTCCTCTTTCTCATTGCCAGCCAAGTTTACCAACCTAACCTAAAGCCTGTGCATGTATTCATTATTCAGAAGTATTCGCCAAGAGTTTCTGCAATTAACCTTCTGCCCAGGGGTTTTCACAGACTCTTTGCTTTTTGTCATTTGTGTCATTGGTCACTGATTGCCAGATGCTGTTCTTTCAGCTCTGAAAGGCTGAAAAGACTTAATGGGAGAATGGCAAGTGGTAACATTTCACAGGACATAAGGAATTTTGCAAACAATTTATTAAATAAATTATTATGCTTTTTCAGAGAAATTTTTCTTCATGAGCCTCTGGCAAATATGTAGACATGCACAAATAACAAAGGTGTTCTGGTCCCCCTGAATCTGAACAAACTAGACACAGTGATACCATTTACAGAAGTATTCATAAATCAGTGTGGAGTTTGGAGGTTTTTGATTTAGTTTTGCTTGTTTTTGACTTCCAGTATAATTTGGTTCTACTACTTACCAGTTGTTAGATGGGCTCTGTTTAGAACACTTGCCAGCTAAATGGGGTTTTTGAATATGGGGAGTCTTCTGTTGATATGTCAAAAGAAATGCCAAGACATTCAGTATGACCAGTGGCTCTGCCAGAATGAGTATTTATGATCCCTTACCTCACTCCGATTCCATAGACTTCAACTGAAGTGTGTGTTTGCTTTGTGTGGTAAAAGTAGGTCCCCTGTTTCTTTGTTCTTTTTTTTTTTTTTTCATGTGTACTCAAATAGGAAAATGCTGAGAAATAATTTCATGGTCCTACACTGTAGTTGTTAAAGAGAGCATTGCTAGTGAAGGAATGCAGCTATGGCTGTATTAGGAAAAGCAGGAGAAAAATTTCAAAGGAAGAAGCAGTTCTTAGTTAGGTTGATATATAGTCCCTTTCAAATCTCCATGGAGTGGAAGAGTCAATGATTGCATGACAGTTTGTCCCTAAAATTCATTTTCATAAGGAGCTCATGCCTTTTTACAAATACAATTTCATCCTCACTTTCCATAAAACATGCAACCGGACAGTCCAGCCAGAGGCAGAGAGAATATGAATACTTTGAATGTGAATACTTTGAAGTAGTGAATATGCTAAATGCACGAATAATATCCATTATTTTAGCACTTAAAAGTCATTGTTCAATGAAGTCACACAGAATCTCTTTTAGAGCACCATAATATTGCAGGCACATGGGTGTAGAAATAATGAGTACCACATTGTGGTAGACAGGGTTTGAGATATAGGAGGAGGGATCCTTGGGTCTGTCAGAAAAAGCTTTTCATTTCATTATATTTCACATAGAATAATTTTTAAAAATTGAACAAAACCCTGCCCTGATTCATAAACAGAACCAAAAATATGCTTTAACATGACCTCAGCAACACCTTGCAGATATAACCTTATAGCTTCCACTGAGGTCTGAAGAGCAGTATTTCAAAAAGCAGAAATTAATCCTTAAAAAAAAACCAGAAAGCATTTTTTCAAGGCTGGGATGCCAGAGAGTTGGCACGCCCCTGATCTGGCACTCAGGCCACTGTGGTGTGAGCAGCAGCAGCAGCCTGGTCGGGTCACAACCCTACCAGTGCTTCTCTCAGCCATCCCTTGTCTGAGCGTGGGGAGTGCAGGGCTTTGGGCTTTGGGCTGCCTCCTTCAGCCACTGCCCCAGGGTGATTCCTCATGACCAAATTGGCCCCCCTCAAAAAACAAAAAAAAAAAATTTAAAAAGTGGGCTCATTTTCTTATCTGAAGTAACAGAAAATGTACAGAGTCCCAGCCACAGCCTCATGTAATGCAGAGTGGTGCAGGACGGAGCTGGGCAGATCATGCTCCATTGTGAACCAGTGATTCCTGTGGGTGCAAAAGCCCCCGAGCCTTTCCTGCTCTTGGGGAGGGCCTTTTTCTCTAGAGTGGCCACAGGGAGGTGCTTGCACCCAGATTTCCACCACTCACCCTCAGGCAAGCGAAGAGGTAGCCAGGGGAGGGCAAAACTCAGTTCATTTCCAGGAGACAAAGAGATCCCGGTGAGCAATGCCCTCAGATAGCATTTCCTACTGTTTGGAGAAGAGAGCAAGGAAAATCCGGCAAATGTTGGGGAGGGCATTGCTCACGGGATAATCCCATGGACGGCCACCGTCGCGCTGCAGCCCTGATTTGGGAGAGATTTTGGGTGGGGGTGACGTGAGACGTCGGACAAAAGTGAAGATAGCCAGCAGTGCTTCAGAGCAACAAAGGGCTGCCCTCAGCCAGTGGTGGAGCACATCTGGCACCCCAGGAAGCTCAATTGGACCCTTGGCCCCCTGAGCTCGTCCCAGAGATTTCTGACTGACACCACTGCAGTGCATAGGTGAGCTTCTCGCTAGGTTCACTGACATTTCCTGTCACAGTCACGCTGAGGGGAATTTGGTAGCTCCTGCCTTGGGATGCAGCATGGCTGTGTGTGTTCTGGGTACAGGGACAGTGTGCATTGAGACCAAAAGTGCTTAATGACGCCAATTGCCACGTGCCCGATGCAGTCACTAAACTTTAGTCCGCCCTTCCGTTTGCCCAAACACATACACTCTGGCTTCCCAACTGGCTTCTTTCTATGTGTTGTCCAATGCATGTAGATACCTCCATCTGCCTGGCCTCAGATACAGTGGTTGTTGCTCCTCTATTTGATTGCCAGATGTCACTGGGGAGCAAGATGGGGAGGTTCCTGGATCCTCGGGGCAAGCCAGCCATCACCGAGGGAGCTCGCTGTCCACGCCGGCCGAAGAACAGGAATCCTCGGTGCCTGCCTCTGACGAAGACTCGCCAGCCAGGACCACAGAGAGCTGGCAGTGGCCGCTGTCCTCGTCTGAAACGCACAGCAACGTTGGGGAGGATTTTGAGGGGTTTCAAACGCCGGCGCGGACTCCGGAGTGCACCATGGACATACAGTCTCCCGGGGATCAGTCACTCAGTAGGACTCCTCAGTTTGAAAGTGACTCTCCTGAGGAGGAGGGAAATGATGAGATGAATGAAGAGCGCTGCGGTGTTGAGCCTGTCCCTAGGGATCGGGGTTGGAGAGGGCAGCCCCAGCTAACAGAGGGAGAGAAGCTGTTGATGGAAACCAACAGTAGGATTGTGCAGCTGCTGGAAAATATCAAGAGGGAGCATGCACAGTCCATGGGTCTCATGTCCCAGTCCATGGGCCGTATGGAGCTGCAGCTGGGCATTGTGGCTACCTCCACAAGAGCCATCCATAACTACCTGTCAGAGATTTTAGCTTTCCTCAAGCAGCCGAGGACGCAGGTCCTCGAAACGCGCATCTCCCAAAGAGCCACCCCCCATGTCGAGTTGACGTGTGCCTCGACATGGACTGGTGAGGACGCAGTGGCATCCTCCACTGTGTGCTTACCAGGGGCCGAGGGGACGGGCGACTCTCGCGACCCGCCGCAGGCCACCCTGCCTTGTCGCAGTGGCCGGCTGCAGAGAGCCATAACCGAGAGGGCCTCGCTGCCCATGCCTCCACGCCAGGCAAAAGGGGGAGGGAAGAAAAAATAACCACTCCATAGGGTTTTTAGAGGTTTTTTTAATGTGCCTGTCCTTTTAATTCTTAGCCATAAGGCCATCGGTGGCAGAGTTCAACCATTTTCCTACATTGGCTAACATTGTATTCTGGCTGACTAGATTAGTCTAACATTTTGTAGTTTATATTTGCACTGTTAACGATGTGTGCTGCTGGTATTTGAAGGACATTTGCCTCTGTTCTTTCACTTTAACTTCATACGAGCATTTTTTTACTCTGTGCCAGGCATTCATTGCTTTTCTTACAAATACAAGTCATTTCTTGAGGCAGCTGTTTTTTGAGTTTTCTTTCTCCATTATCCCACCCCCTCTGAGCAAGCACTCGGGACTCGGTGGTAAGTATAGAGGTCTTGGCAATACTCGCCTCCCAAACTGTGTTCGATCAGTCTTTGCCTGGTGTTTCTGGCATGCCAGCCTGAGGTGTTGGGGTATAGCCTGTACTGGATCATGACCATTCTTATCCTCTGTGGGTCTCACCAGCTCACTTCCTAAGACCCTCGGTGGAGCTAATCCACGTGTCTTGGCTATGTCGTACAATAAGTAATGTTGCCAGGATCATACCTCATATTTCTCTTTTTGGGGGCTGTGTAGTGACGTGCCACCAGATCTATCTGGGCACCTGACTCTCGTTTTCAAAGTTCATTTGATGATGGATCTGGTGGCTTGATGGGCAGCATTATACTTTTTCCTCTGAGAGAGTCTGGGGATTCGGAACAGGGTTCACTAAGCAATGTGTTCTATGGGGATAAGAGCCATCTCCTGCAACAAATCTATTAGGAGGAGACTGTCCCCTGTAATTATCACAGATATTAATTATTTAAGAAAAAGAAAAAGAATTTTTTTTTAAAAAATGCAACTTGCCTAGCAGCCAGACCTTTTGAGAATGTAAAAGTCATGACGTGCTGTTGGGTACTGTGCTACTCTGTCTGTGATTAAGAGCTTTTCATCAGAGACGAGACCTACATCTTGATAAAACACAACTGCCTTCTGTGCCCTTAGGCCATCCAATTTCCTGAGGGCTGGCACCCTGAGCAGGGCACGGGTCCCATTGGTCACCCAACAGGGCAGATGGAAACTGCACTTTGGCAATAAATTACTTTATATCTGTTGGTGCTGCCTCTCTCGGGGGAATTTAATATAGTGGCACTCAAATTGCTATATGCATGCAGAGGCATCAGACTGGCTTTTACATGTGGTATCCCTGACAGTTCTCTGGAAGGATGCTGCTCCCAGGAACCCCTGGAGCAATGGGGACAGGTTCTCACAGGTGTAGCATGGCTCCTGTGTTTGACTCTCAACACGCCGTTTTGACTTCTCGGGAAGGTGCAGAGCAGTTTCTATGGAAAATGCCAGGGAATAATCGTAGGCCTAAAAATCCTCTTCTGTGACTTACAGCCGAGCCGTGCTCTCTGGCCAGTGAGATGTAGACTCTTCTTCCCTGTCTTCCAGCGAGGCTGAGGTTATCCAGAGCAAAGCAGATCAGAGTTTGTTACTCTACCAGCCGGCCACAAAATGCTCCTGTAAAAGTGTGTGTGCGTGTGTGCTTGTGGCTGTACTCTGCTAAAGTAGTAGAGGAGGAAATGCAGCTGGCATGGCCAACTTCCAGTGCAGACTTTTCCCACATTCCTTCCTTTTGACCTTCACCCAGCTGCATTGCTTTTAAAAATCCCGTTGGAGGCAGGCTTCTTTGGGCCACTCTGTCAACACACCTCACAGCAGGTGCCAATTTTTGCATCCGTTTTGTGGCTTTTTTTCTCTCACTTTTGTCAGGGTTATTTTGCAAAGTTATCCTCAGAGAATTTCCAACACAGGCTTGTGAGCTTCCCCTCTCATTGGTACGAGGAGTGCATGCTGCAGAGTATTTGAGGTCACAAGGAGGTTGGGAGGAGAGCTAATTAGTGAGCCTGACAAATTACTCCACTAGAAGTATATTTGGAACGTGGTGGTTCGGGCGCAGGAGGGGTTTGCACCCTGGTGCTGTGGAGACAAACACCTCGAGGCGAGTGAAGGTTTGGCCCAACACGTCTTCTTTCTCTGGGATGAGTCTGAGTGAGGCTGACTGCAGCTCAGCCAGTCCATTTCCTTGGACTGAGGGGCACGTTTGATAACACAGTGAGGATGTTTTTGTTTCACGTTGTGCTTTCACTCCAGCAGGGTGGGGCAGGCATTCAGATTTTGACGTTTCCCGCAGGACCCGCCATGTAGCTGCCGCCATTTAGGATCAGTCTCCACATGCTGGCTGCTTCTGTGGCCTCACATTTTTTGTTGTAGGAGCTCCAAAATGACGACCTCCACTCTACCTTTGCTTTCTGATCCAAGGGCACTAGAGCAAGAGAAGGAGCTGTGCAGTGCTGCCTTTGGAAGTGACACATGAGGAAGCCCCAAAGAGTTCCTTGCAAAGCAGCTCGAGTTTTAACTCACCCTCCTCTCCCATTTCCGAGTGCTTTGGCTAAATGTGTTAAATGGGAGCAGCTATAGGGGGAGAAGGACTGAATAACCTCTCTACAGACAAGAAACCTGCCATAAACTCACACAAAACCAGGGGTTTTTTCCCCCACACGGAAATAGTAGGTGGCTTTAAGAATCGGTGGCAACTGATATTTTGGTCAGATCCAAAACTAGGATCTGACTTCTAGGATTGTCTAGCAAAATCAGTGCAGTTGGAGGGTATGTATGTTTCATCCCCAAGAAATATTTTCATGCTTTTCCAAGTGTCTGTCATGGCCTCATCACTTTTTCCCTGTAGCTTTTTGTTGTCTGAATGGGTATCTGGTTACATGTGTCTGTTCAAAATAGAGGGGATCACTTTTTACGTGGTATATTTCTCATGTGCAGATTTTGAGTGCTTCAGTTTCCAAGGCTTCCTTCTTTCTGTATCCCAAAGATTAGTTGTTTGGCTTCTGGGATGAGAACAAGGGTGGGAGAGCCTTAAGAGGAGATCTCTGCCCAGTTGAAGCTCTTGGTGATAGATCCCCTGAGTACCATTCTGCAGTCCAGCCATATTTTTGCTGTGTAGGGTAAATGTTCATGGTTACACCATTGCTTTCTGATGCTTTTTGCTGAGCAGAAGTGCAGATATTTTTCTTTCAGAAAGTTTGTATTATAGAGCCTTATGAAACGTGACACGAAGCTGGTTTTTATTTTTGAATACATGTGACAACTTTAAGAATTTTTTTTTCCTTTTGTCTTTCCACTGGATGATTTAAACCCCACAAAAAAAACCCCAAAAAACCAATAAAGCAGACCAATGAAAAGACTTGAATGCTAACTTCAATTGAAAAGAAACAGCAACACTACTCTTATGAGACAGTTTTCTGCAGTGTTCAGCTTACTGGTCCTGCTCAGCCTTTCCTTTCCTGCCTGCTCCCTGACCCTCTGTGACACTGAAATATCCACTTCTAGGACAACCTTCTTCCTAACCCAAAGGCTAAACGTTCTTCCCTCTCTTCTTCTCCCGTTTAAAATATCATCCTTGCATCAACCAGATCTACTGTATAGAGGCATCAAAAGTTCTTTTCCTTCTGCCTTATTCCCATCCATATCAATATCCAGGGCCCTGAGTGCACTGCTCTCCAGCGAGGTAAAATTCAAATCCCTAAATGCAATACTTGGGATAGTAACAACAGCTCTAGATCACCTTAAAAACCTGGGGTTATTTTAAGTCTGTAGTATTCTAATCAAGTAAATATCTTTGACAAATAATCAATTATTTGGGAGATGGAGCTAATTGTTGAAAAGTAGCACTGCTCTGACTCGTGTTGTGGAAGCCTAGGAGCCAGGCTGAGGTGTTCCACTCACTGAAATGCCACAGGCTATGCAACTAATTCTAGTTTTGGTGAAACTTCAAAGGAAAAGACACTAAGTTAACGTGATACAGGCAAGCAAATGCAACGGAAGGTGTAGCAAGGGAAGTTGTTGGTGTGATTCCAGTTTGGATTCTAGTGGAGATTCCAAACTCAAACTCTCCTTGGGCTTGGGCTAGTGATTAAATTTCTCTGTGCCTTGGTTTTGTAGCAGTAGAAGGGGCAAAAAAAGGAGCTGTCAGACAATAATTAGTTGATTATAGTGTACTTTGAGGTCTTCAGTGTGAGGGAGTAACATTTTGTATTAAATGCTGATGAACCTTGTTTCAGTCGGAGACGGGGCTAACACCAGCACTCAGCTTTGGAATATCCTGATTAAACTTTTCCCTGTATTTTACCATCACATCATGCAGTAGATCAGAGTCCCAAATCCAAACGCTGAAGTTCTCATTCACATTTGGACTTTGTCTATTTTTGGTCTGCTTCTGACCACGACTAAATACATTCCCAAACTGTCCAGTTATTAAAGGAAATTTAAAAGAAATAAAATACAAAAAAAATCCCAGAATGCAAATAAAAGTTTCATTTAAACAAAGGATGCAGTTAGTAGTTCTAGCCTACTAGTCCAAGAGTGTGAACAAATCAGGATGTGATTACTTAAGGAGAATAGACATAAAAGAGCACTTCTGGAGTACTTGTTATTGTCCAAAATATCACTGAAATTCTGATGACTAAGTACAGTCTGCTTATCTCTATTTGAAACAGTGCTGTACGGATTCACTATTTCTAAAGGTCTTCTTTCCATTTCTATATAGATATTCTCCCTTCACATTTTGAAGGTTTGAAGAAGAGGATTGTTTTTCGAGTCACACTAAGTAAACATTAAATGCATGCAGGCTTAAAACTAAAGCATGCATGTTATGTAGCAGCAATAAAAAGTGCTCGGCTTGCACGACTTATGATGCTCAAGCGTTGCCTTGTTAAAATGCCAAAAAAACTTTTTCTTTGCATTTTTTTGAAAAGTAAATCTCTTCCTTTGACCTTGCAATAATTAACTTTTCCGTTTCTTGGGACGAGTGATATTTATTTTACTGAATGCTTTTATATTACAGATAAGGTGGATGAAATAGTGCCAGTTTCCAAGCCATCAAGAATTGCAGACAATGCAACTGTGGACTCCAGAGTGGCAACTATAAAACAGCGGCCTTCTAGTAGATGTTTTCCCTCAGCTACAGATATGAATGTGAGTGGGGGCCACGAAGCACTGCTTTATTCCAACTAATTTATCTAATTCCTTGGTTAAATACTGCCCAAGGCTTTGTAAGGGAAGAATTGACATTAATACTATAGCAGGTATTAAAAATTAAATGCCAGAACTCTGAAATTGCATCATTCAAGTGCAGAATTTAATCTTACAAAACTTTGCGGGTAAAAAAGATAACTGGTTTTATTGCATTTTGGGTGTACTTTTCCATTACCCACCTTAAGCTGTTGCCTTGTAAATAATATCTACAAACTCCACTTACAGCTGCTGTCCTTTCATGAGCATCTGAACAAAGCCCAGCCTTCCCTTTCTCTCCCCCTCCTCCCCAAAAAATAACCCCAAATTCATTATTTTCCATAAGAATTCTCAGTGAAAGGGGTAATGATGAGGCATTATTTCCACGTGGGAGAGACTTTCATACTTTAATGCTGTTGGGGTTTCTGTTTGTTCTTTTGTAGTCCATGTATGAGAGACAGGGTATTGCTGTGATGACACCCACTGTCCCAGGGAGCCCTCAAGGTCCTTTTCTGGGTATACCTCGGGGTACAATGAGAAGACAGAAATCTATAGGTAAAATGCCTCTCTTGTGTGGTGTTGTTCATTAATAGCATACTTTGAGTAACTTTGCTTCTTTCCTAAAGTGTGTTTCTCCGACGTCTTTACCCCAGTGAGTGGCTGTTTAATCTTTCTACAAACCTCATGAGAAAAAAAAAGAAGTTTGTGTGTAAGGTGGTGTCATTTCCACATTCTGCTTGGCAAGTACGGAATTAAAATTTGGTTATTTTCTTTAGAATGTGCCGTCTAACAAGGACAAAAAAAAAAAAAATCAGCGCAAGCCTTTTGAAAAACATTAGGGCAAAACATTATCCTTTTTATCCTTGTTATTGAGGTCAAAGCATTGTGATGCTGTGTAGTTCACAAAGAAATCCTGTTGATCAAATGGACTAAAATTCACCTTTTTTGTCTTATTTCAAATGATGGCAATAGATGACTTTACAACAAAGAAACAAAGACCAGACAAAATTTGGGCTTTTTTGTTCTTGCTAGTAATCTTAGTTATCAGTTTAGAAATGCATTATGTTGATGTAAAATTAGCATCCAAATTATCCCAGTATTACCCAGTTTATTTATGTTAAAAGCCATATTTGTAATGATATAATGTCATCTTTTGAAATGCAACATTATGCATTTTTTTCCCCAACTGGATCTTCACAGTCCCTTTGCTAAATTTCAATTGCATCTTAAAAATTCATTAGGTTTCTGAGTTGTCTTATTATGTGCATTTGTAGAGTGCTGGAGCAAGGCAGAAGCGGCTCCTCTGCACAGAATATCTTCCCTGTTCAATATTTTCAAAGAAAATATGCTTTTCTACAGCCACCTTGATAACACATAAATCCCAAACATTTGCCTACACATCAGTTTAATTAAAATTCTGTGGCATCCTTTTCAATCCTGGCACCTGGCATGTCCAGCAGGAAAGAATGATTATGGTGGGAATCAGCCTGAAGGCCTCTTCTGGAATTTTGCATACTCCTCATGCCACAGGGAATGCACCCTGGAATTCTGGGTTGGATGGAGAAATAGTCCAGCGTGAGGGATCCCGGTGGACGTGGCAGTGTCTTAAATGCACTCTCTGATTTTTCAGGAATAACGGAGGAAGAGCGGCAGTTTCTGGCCCCTCCTATGCTGAAGTTTACCAGGAGTCTTTCAATGCCTGACACCTCTGAAGACATCCCACCGCCACCACAGTCCTTACCTCCCTCACCGCCACCACCTTCTCCCTCTCTCTACAATTCCCCCAAATCCCTGACGACCCGCAGCTACGGAACGATCAAACCTCCATTTAACCAGAATTCAGGTGCAAAAATCTCTTTGGTTAGGCCCGAGAGCGTGGGGACAATGATAAGGGACAAAGGGATTTATTACCGGCGAGAGCTGGACCGGTACTCCCTGGACTCGGAAGACCTGTACAACCGGAGCGCCGCGGCTCAGGCCAATTTCAGGAGCAAGAGGGGCCAGATGCCTGAAAACCCCTACTCTGAGGTGGGGAAGATCGCCAGCAAAGCAGTTTACGTGCCGGCCAAGCCAGCCAGGAGGAAGGGGATGCTGGTGAAACAATCCAACGTGGAGGACAGTCCGGAAAAGACCTGCTCTATTCCAATCCCAACCATCATCGTCAAAGAGCCATCCACCAGCAGCAGTGGGAAAAGCAGCCAAGGGAGCAGCATGGAGATTGACCCTCAGTCTTCAGAGCAGCCTGGACAGCTCCGGCCAGACGACAGCCTGGGAGTCAGCAGTCCGTTCGCAGCAGCCATCGCAGGGGCCGTGAGGGACAGGGAAAAGAGGCTGGAAGCCAGGCGCAACTCCCCGGCCTTCCTCTCCACAGACCTGGGAGACGAGGATGTTGGATTAACCCCGCCGACACCACGGATGAGGCAGTCCAAGTTCACCGAGGAGGCAATGTTCAGCAGCGAGGATGGTTTCAGACAGCTCATGTCGCCATCGCCGATCCCTGCCCCCAGAGAACCCGAAAACCTTTTTAACAGCAACGAGCCTGGCAGCCAGAGCGACTCAAGGACATTGAATGCTCCATCCAAAACGAAAGGTACTGACAGCAGTACCGTGGCAGCCAAGCCCACCAGCGCTCCTGGCTCGGATAGCTACGTCCACCCGGTCACAGGGAAGCTGTTGGATCCTAACTCGCCACTTGCCCTCGCGCTCTCTGCCAGGGACAGAGCCATGAAAGAGCAGACACAGCAGATTCCAGGCAAAGGGGACGCCGTCAAAACCGACCTTAACAAACCGCTTTACATCGACACCAAGCTGAGACCCAACATGGAAACGACTTTTCCTGTTACTGCCACCGTCACCAGGCAAAATACCCGCGGCCTCTTGAGACGGCAGGAGACTGAGAACAAGTACGAGTTGGATGGAGGGAAAGAAAAGAAAGCTGAGGAGAAGAAAAACATGTTGATAAACATCGTGGATACCTCGCAGCAAAAATCAGCTGGCTTGTTGATGGTGCACACAGTGGACACGGCAAAGTCGGATGATATGCCCGAGGATGAGGAGGAAAAGGGAGCTGAGATGGAGCCGAGCCCTGAAAACTCCCCGCCGGAGAGGCCGGAGGGCGGCGAGGAAGCGGAGAGCGAGCTGAGCGTCCCCGCCGCGCCCGAGCCCCCGGCCTCTCCCTGCAAAACCATCGTGGCCGCCAGCTCTGTGGACGACCCCGTCATCCTGCCTTTCCGCATCCCCCCGCCACCCCTGGCCTCCGTGGACATCGATGAGGAGTTCCTGTTCACCGAGCCGCTGCCCCCTCCCTTGGAGTTTGCCAACAGCTTCGACATCCCCGACGACCGCCTGCCACCCGGCACGGCGTTGACAGACCTGATGGCGCAGAGGAAGAACGGCGCCCCTTCGCCCAGCCAGCCTGCAAACTCCTTGGATGGCAAAAAGCAAGCGGGTCTCTCAAACTGTTTGCCTGCCTCCTTCCTGCCACCCCCCGACAGCTTCGACAACGTCGCCGACTCTGGCATCGAGGAGGTCGACAGCCGGAGCAGCAGCGACCATCACCTAGAGACAACCAGCACTATCTCAACGGTGTCCAGCATCTCTACCTTATCCTCGGAAGGGGGGGAGAACGTGGATACTTGTACAGTCTATGCAGATGGGCAAACATTTCTGGTGGACAAACCCCCAGTACCTCCTAAGCCAAAAATGAAGCCCATAATCAACAAAAGCAATGCACTTTACAAGGATGCGCTGATCGAGGAAACTGTAGACAGCTTTGTGATCCCTCCTCCCGCTCCGCCCCCGCCTCCCATCAGTGCCCAGCCCAACCTGGCAAAAGTTGTCCCCCAAAGGACATCCAAGCTATGGGGGGACGTGCCGGAGGTGAAAAGCCCGATTCTCTCAGGCCCCAAGGCTAATGTCATTAGTGAATTGAACTCAATACTCCAGCAAATGAACAGAGAGAAATCCTCAAAGCCAGGGGAGGGATTGGAGTCGCCGACCGGAACGAAAACTGCGAGTCTCAGTACAAGGTAAAAGTAATTAACCAAATAATTTTCTAAAAAGGCTTGATTTATTTTTTTTTTTTGCCATCCCTTTGCTAACTTCTCCTGTAAATCACATAGATTAAAGAAGAGTGTACTCTGTATTTGCTTAACAAATAATCTGTGTCAAACAAGAATTTCTTACTGTCAACATTTGTGTTGCCTACATGATAGGACAGGAGCTTTCTCAGCCTTCAATTTCAAGGTTTGCACAAACCCTTCAGTTGTTTTGATGTCAATTTCTTAGATTTCTCTTTAATTTTTTTCTCTTTAGTGTCTTTCATTTTAAAAAGGGGTGATAATTTAATTTTTCTTCAGTCTCATGAGGTATTTTGGCTTCAAACGGGTAAAAAGAGGCTTTTTGCCAAGGGTTGCTTTGCATTCACTGTGTGGTGTCATTTGATTTGTGCTGAAACCTCTCCTAACCTACTTCATCATAAAGTATTTCAGAGAATTGCTGGTTAAAATCAGTTTGCACTGTCCATGTTATTACTAAACCACATCTGTATGGAATGTGGACATAATATCATGAACTCCACAGTTATGAAAAAAGAAAGATAAATTTTAAAATTTTATTAGGAGACTGAGGTATTTCTTTTTGCAAAAGCACCATGCTAGGTTTGGTTTTTTTTTAAAAAAAGATGCCACCTAAGTCAATTTTATTAGAATTTTCTGGTGGTTAATAAATAGCTCAGCCTTTGGAAAGCTGCTTTACTTTGCAAGCATGAAGATCATTTGTTTATGAGGGAAGGGTGTCTCTGCTGATTGCAAAGATTGCTCATTCAGAAAACAGTGTGATCCACAGCCTCAGCATCACACAGTCAGATATTACTTCCTGCAGGATGGAAGTCATCAAACTGGTGAGGGTGAGGGAATTCAATTTTTAGAATTGAGAAATGGTAATAAAATGCAGAAATTCTGGAATTCCTCTCAGTGGCACTTGACTAAAGAGAGCAGAAATTGAGTTGGCTCTGCAGGAAAAGCCTTCATACATGAAAAAACCCACATTATTTTTGCTAGATGTTGATCATGCTTCCTGTTATGCCCCATGAACATGTTGACTGTAGCTTCATGTGTATAATATTATTTATCAGCTTTTGTTTTTAAACTGAAAGGTATTTCCAGGTTACAGTGGAGGTCTTTAGCATCCCTATTTTATTACATAATAACTGAAGCTACCAACTACAATACACTATAAATATGTCAAAGTACTCTCATTACTGAGAGCAAACTGATAAGTAGAAATAAATAGAAACTCTTTTTTTTTCTTTTTTTTCTTTTTTTTCTTTTTTTTTTTTTGTGAAAATACATTTTTAAAGGTATGAAAAGTGGGGAAAACTGGAAAAAATATAGCACTTCACTGTGGAAAGGCAAACTGTTATGTAAGCAGAAGTAGCCCCATATGTTACCTTTTAGAGGAAGGGCTGACCTATTACAAATTTATGTTGCTTTTTTTCTCTGTCCTTGAGGTTTTTTTAATTTTTCTGACTCAGCTTTGGCAAATTACTACATCTTCATTGTGGAATACAGAGGCTCAATTGGGGCGGGGGAAATTCCAGTGGGGCTGAAATCCTGCTTCTTCCCTGAAAAGTAAACACAAACACTCATCTTTGCAAACTGGAGAGAGGATCCTGGGATGAACCAGTGCCAAAAGAGTTATGAGGGAATAAATGGGACAAGTTGGCAGAGGCAAAGAGCAGCAAAACTCTTGGCTGTCATTTGGCTGCAGGAGAAAATGACACCTCCACAGCATTCCCAGTGGGAACAGGAGACAGGAGGGCTGGGTTTTGGTTTTTCCTGCCATTTTCCAAACTGATGTGATTGCTTCTTAATTATGAGCTGGATTGAAGCTGCTAAAACCGCCAGGAAAGGCTGCTAAGGATTTCTTTTTTTAAGCAAATAATAATCCAGGAGACAGCAGAAGACAGCCAGCAATCTGCAGACACTGGGAGTGTGTTTGAAAAGGTGCTGCAGGCAGTGTCTTTTCATCTCAGCGAGGGTAAGGCAGAGAGATGGAAATGGACACGTTCACTTGTGGAACCAGAAGCCCTGTGGGTTTTTTTTTTTCACTGCTTTTACTCCTGCTTTATCTCTCTAACAGTTAAATAAATTACAGCCTTTCTAGCCCGACTGCACGACTGACACAATTTTTTTACAAAGCTGTCAAATATTATGACCAAGAAATACCGTCTTGTGAAAATTTCAAGTGTAAAAGCTAATGTTTAAATTGCAAGGGTAAAATTCCTGGAGCTCCTTGGTATTTTTTTCCCCTCTAATACTCTAAAGCTTATGACAACCAATTGTTGAGCTTGCAGCCCTTCCCTGTGAGGCAGCATTAGACAGGCACCAAGGAATTTTGGCTCACAAAAATCAAGGATTCTGTTAAATTAAAGAACAACTCGTTAGCTCTGTGAACAGAGCAGTGATAATAAATGAGCCTGTTCCCATCCTTCAGCCAAGGAGAGGGATTGGGAAGAGTTATAAATAGGAACAACATTCACAGGCTCGCTTGGGTGGTGCTTGCAGCACAGGCAGCCTGATGAAATTAAAAATATGTATCTGCTCATGGGGCCATACATGATATTACAGACCAGATTGGAATCCTAAATCCCCCTAGGAATTCTCTTTGTAAAACTGGGGTTCACTTAAGGCAATTGCCCTGTTAGGGTGGCACAGGAGTAAATTGAGCTACAGATAGTTGGGTAATGGCTGGCTGCAGTAACCCATAAAAACACCTTCTTTGTGTGCTTTTGATAAATGAGGACTAGGAAGAGATCATTCTCTGAACAGCATTTCTCAATGATTACATTAAAACCACCCTAAACTTGCTTTTATTCTCTGCACCTTGGTTTAGCAATCATTTTCCATGGTGTATTTATAGTTTTCCTGCAGTTCTTATGGAGACACTGAGCTTCAAGATTTTTAAATAGAGTATGGAAATGCTTGGCTGGAAACCATCTGCTCCTCAGTGACAGTGACCAGCCCGTGGGATAGGGAAAAGGAGCCCAGTAGGAGAAGGGAAAGGAGGAAGAAGTGAGAGGAGGTACTTGCTTACTTTGTACTAATTGAAGTGTAATTAAAGGTTTTGATTGCAAGGTTCAGGAGGAGAGCTCCAGATCCCACTCCCAATTTTGGCCACCATTTACTTTGAGGAATTACAGCCCTCTGTTGTGGTGACAGAGGTTTTAATCTGGTTTACCCATGTCCTCCTGCAGGCGAGGAGGATGGTGATGCCTTAAGCTTCAGCTTTCATATTTTCAGATTTTGTGCTGCCCAGGGGTGCAGTTCTGAGCCTCACATTAAGAGTTAGGAAGCTCTTTTTACAAAGTAGACAAAACAAATCCTTTTGCTGCTGGACACCAAGGACATCTTTCAGGCCCAAAAGCACAAACAAGGGTGGGCTGAACAAGAAGGATGGGACCTCACAACCTGAAGCTGGAATTGGACAAATTAAACCCCAATATGCAAATGGACCAAAACTTATAAAAATGTAAGATCTTGTGACTGCTCAGCCATTTTGTGACCATTTTGGGTCCACCTTGGGTGTAGCCTTGGCCAGGCCCTGTCCTGCCCAGGGTGGATCCTGGAAGCTTTTCAATAAATCCCTACTTTATTCTCTGGCTCTGTCCAGTCTCTGTTTCAGGTCAGCCCTCCCAAGGCATCAATGGGATGTGTCCACCAACAGTGCCATAAATACAGCAGAGCTATAAATCCACTTGAGAGGCCCCTGGCTTTTATAGGGAGCTGATGAAAGAACTGGGAGAGAGGAGGAGGGTTTGCTCTGTCAGGTGCCAGCCCCTGAGATCCAGGGGCTAAAGGCAGCATGGCTGAGGCAGGATAAACCCAGGGACAGACAGCTCAGCCCCCAGGGAACTCAGCATCCTCCCTCCCTCCCTCTGTGCCTCTGGAGCACTGATAAGGAATAATGAACAGCACCAAAATGATCCACGGCTTTGCCAGAGGGAGAAACACTTTCAGTTTTTCTGTATTTGTCCAGCAGTGTTTCCACAATCCCGTGGCCTCTGGGGCACATTGGCATCACTGCTGGTAGTGGGAAATACTCATGGTAAGTGTGGGATTTATGGAGGATGCTGTGGAATTGAGTCCTCCAGGAAGAATAACCTGCACTGTGCTGGAATAACAAGTTGTAATGGTTTTGGCCAACAATGTATTAGGTTTTTTTCATGAGTACCTGGAAAAGTTCCTCTTTTTCTTCCACAAACAGGTAAGGCAGAACAGAACTCAGTAGTGAGTCCTTTATAGGGGCTGATCCTACATTTGGTTTGTTGTAAAGGATGTGTCTGTGTTTGGCAGAGGATGAAATAAGTGCCTTGATTTTTCACTTGCTGCTCTCCCATTAGACTCATTTCACATTGTTAACTGTTTGGCAGCCGATTTCACAGGACTGCTTGCTTTGTCAGTGATCTCTGCAGTGTTTCAGTCATTCCATTTTGTCATTTTTATTTGCTGTCATGACTGCTGTTGTCAGAGGAGGGCCATGCTGAAGTGCCACGAAGTAAGTGCCAACCATAAAGCATGGACTATTCTGTGTTGTACATTCTGCTGCTTTTTAATGCTCACTCATTGTTATTGCATTTCAGTGACTTTGGTGGTGACTGTGTTTCTCACAGTGCAGTGTGGATTAGAACATCCTAATCCAAATGGTAGCCATCCTAAAATGGGACCTAGGATGTCATCTCAAGGTGAAATAAAAGCCACATTCATCAGAGGAGTACTCAGAAAATATGTTGCTAACATGAGCACATAAGACCAGATTCCTGAATGTGTCTGAGCACCTAAATAAGGGGCAGGACTTTTCAGATATGGCCTGATTCTGCTAGATTCTGGGAGGTGGAGGGGTGAGGAGGGATAATTAATACAATTTTACACACCTCTGTGAGGCTAAAAGTATAGACAAACCAGCCCTTGTGGTTGTCTTGTGTCCTTGAAAGCTGTGGGGTTCCCCCTGTTCTCCTTCCAGCTTCCCTTTTCCCTGCAGTTCTCCAAGCAGAGAGGGCTGAGGCTGCCTCCTGGCCCAGCACCATCCCCTTCCTGCTGCTTTCCAGACATTTCACATGGAAACTCCTGCACAGACAGACTCCCACAGACCTTCAGGATTGCTCCTCACTGGCAGCAGACACCGAGCATCCCTCAATTCTTCTCCCCAAAATAACCCCGTTGTGAGGAGCTCTGGATGCTGCCAGTCATCACGTCAGCCCTTGTTCTTCACCTGCCCCCAAAACAGACAATTCTTGGCTTACTTCCCTGCCCTGCAATTTGCCTCTGACAGCAGAGTAAAAATATTAAGAGGTGAAGGGAAAGTTTGGGGTTTGTGCAGCCTCCAAGATCCATATGAATTTAATTTCTTGCAGTACCCCTATACAGGGACTCCACTTGTTGCTCCTCTTGGTTTTTAAGATGTTTTCCTTTGATAAAATAGAAAAGCTGTGTCAGAACCAGCAAGTCTTCTGGAAAGTTCTAGGGTAAAACAGCTCCCAGGAGCTGAGAATAATGTGGGGGTTTTATTTTTCCATGGGAGCTGCTGCACTGATTTGCCTCTGATATTAAGTTAACAGTAAATTTGAATCTTGCAAATACAATTTAAAATTTGAAAGAATTTCTTGCCTACAAGCTGTGCTGATGGCTTTTATACTTGGACACCACATGGTTGTGACATATACGTTATATATTTTGATTTTAATATGAGGCAACATAATGGGCATTGCAATCAGTGCAGGCTCACAGCAGCAAATGTTTATAAATTACCACCATATGCTGATTCTAATAGAGCAAATTTTATTTAAAATAATTATCGGGCTTTTCACCTTTTTAAAAATGAAATTTGGGGTTGGGCAGGTTTAATATGGATTTAACGTGTTTAGGATAACAGATGATCAAATAAGGCATAAGAAATGGCTGTGATTAAAAATCTGGAAACCCCATAACACAACAAACCATGCCTGCTCACCAGCTGGAATGTGTTTGCTCCTTATTGACCAGGGTACCAATCAACCATAAAATGCAAGACAGATGATGGTTTCATGCACCCCAGATCATATGGGAGATGTCATAAATTATTATGGGAGTTACATAAATATCCTTGGTTTTTGGTTTTTTGTTTTTTTCCCCTTGGATTACAATTACAGTGCAGCATGAAAGAATGGAGTTGATATGGCAGGTGGAAAAGGGGGAAAAGAACACAGAAAAACAATCTTGGAGTGAAAAGGATGGAAGTGCTTCAGCAGACTTCCCTGAGCTTCAGCAGGGCTGTGCCTGTGCCACGAGAGCTGAGCACTCACATGGCTACAAACTGAGCTGGTACTGAAACCTCTGCAAGCAGCTAAAATTAAAAAAAAAAAACCCACAACCTTATCACTATCCCAGAGTTTTGTTTTAATAATCAGCAGCCCTTGAACCTCTGGCTTGGGAAAAGCAAGATGCTCTCAGACCTGCTGCTGCTGCTTGCAGCCCTGTGAAGCCAATGCTTTGATCCAGGCTGACAGAAGGCAAAGGACCAGGATGCCTGGGATGCTTTGCTGACCCTGGGCATTCCTGGGACCCTGGGACAGTCCCAGGGAACTCTTCAAATGAGAGCACAGAGTTTGCTTTTGAGGGGTTTGTTTCACTGTTTTAACATCCTTTATCTGAAAGAAGAGTGGCAGTAATTTCCTGAACAAGGCTGGGCAGGGAGCCTGTAAGAGGAGCAGTCTGGAGGAGAAGCAGCAAAAGTGATTTGCAAAGCACCGAGCCTGGAGCTGTCAGTCAAGCAGTAGAAATTATCTTTCATCACCTGCAATAAAAGAAGGTGGATTTTCGTCATCCATTTGATCTTGCCACAATGGGTGTAAATACAAAACCCTAATTTCTAGTATTTGCAAGACAGGAAAGCTAAGTAGAAGGGTGATTGCAAGTAAAGATCAGGGATTCATTTCCCTATTTATACAAAGCTCATTCTTGCCATCACTAGGATAGCACTACCCCAGCCTTTTTCAAAGCAAGCTTTTTGTTGGTTTTAAATTATATCATGCCTTAGTAATGAGCGTGAGACTCCTAATGCTGAGGTAAAGGAGATGGAAATAACTCACTCCCCTTGGTTAGGAGAATTTAATAGTCTCTTGCCACAGGCTTTTTATTTGTAAGAAGGCTCAGCTCCAGCCCTGGAAGACAATGAGAGTCATTAGGTGCCAAAAACATCACAGGAAACACTCAGAACCTTGCCAAGTGTTTCCTTTCTTTGTTAAATTACAAAGCCATAAGTGCTGGAAGCGTTGTTCCTACTGGGTTTTAAGTGAAGTACCAATCTTCCAAAGAGATCCCCCTGTTCCCATTGAGATACATGGAGCAGCCTGTGGGAAACCAGTGGGAATGTTGGTGTGAATTAGATGTGTGTTCTCCCCAAAGTTATTCTCGGTGCTCTTCTCCTGACAGGGAGCTTTATTTGAATGGCACCTGCTGAGAATGTCGGTGTGGCAGAGCTGCACTTCCCTGGGCTCTGGGTTGCTGGTGAAGTGCCAAAGCCCCAGGGGTGATTCAGGGAATGCTCTCAGCGCTCTCCAAAGCCAGCAGCCAGCCAGGGAATCACTGTCTCCAGCTCAGGGCTGCAGTAGGGAAGAAAGGGAAGAAAAACCTGCTTGTTATTGCCCCACATTGCCATTACCCTGCTTTTCCTTCAGCCTCTTGAAATTTTTACTGCACAGCAGCGAATCTTCTGGATTAAGGGAAGCATTTTTATCTGACATCATGCACCCAAGCCATCTCCAGGCAGGCCAAGCCAGGCCTGGGGACAGTGTGGAGGTCAGAAACAGAGGGCTTCTGTCAGGGTCTGCGCTGATAATCTCAGTGCAGCATCAGCTACAGCATCTTCTGGACTCCATGGCATTGCTTCCAGGATAAATAAACCCTTCCTTTGGTCTGCAAGTGCTTTAAATTAGTTGTCTGAAGGTTTTCCCAGTTGGCAGGTTATTTCTGAAGTGAAGAACTCTGGAGCTCCAGGCATGCAAGGGCTCTGTGGAGTGTCCCGAAGTGCAAGCACTGACCTCCAGGGTCTTGCCATGGGAATAAGGGCTGTGGGGTCAAGCCTTTGATGACATGAACAGACCCAAACCTTCTAAATTTGCTTCTGTAGCCAGCAGGCAGAAGCAGAGGGTTGTGTTCCTTCACCCACCCTGTCAGGCTGGGCATCAGAGCGAGTCTCTCAGCGAGGTTCATGCCTGCTTCATTTGAAATCTGAAACTCATTTTCTTTAGGCAGAACTTGATCCCAGCCTCATCACCTCCAGTCATGCAGAGGAACAAGAATTTCTCTCCTTAACTGTGTAGTGAAACTTCCAGAGTATTATTTCTCTGTGGAAGGAAATAGACACTGAGTCCTTTTAGGTACCTTAGAAGGACTGTTTTATGTTTAAAGCATGGATAGAAAGGGAAATAAGAGCAGTTTGTTCTATAAACAAGCAGTACTACAAACATTCTGCAAAATCCACTGAGTGAAGCCCCAAGATCCAAAATCCAGTGCTCCTGAAACTTTCCACAACTACTATTATTAGCTGTGTTATGTGCAAGGAACTGAACCCTCCACTTGGCAAAGGGAAGATCAAATCCTGGTCGTGCTTCAGGGGGAGCACAAAGTGCTCGTGTGCTTGTTCCACTCAGCGTTTCTCATTTAACCAGGAGTTAATTTGGGAACAGGTAATAAAAAGGGAGAGAATGTGCTCTGGAAGGTGTTTTTTCCTGGACTGCTCATAAGCAAAGGTTTTGTCTTTAACTACGGCTTACCATTGGTGGTGGTTTTCTGGGAAAGAGTTAACGATCCGATTTTTGTACTTTTAGTTAAAATGTGAAACTACCCAAGCATTCCCATGCCATAATTACCATGTGCTGGTGGTGGCCAGCAGTTCTAACTGTGCCTGTCTGTTTGCACTTGCAGGAGCACGGAAGTCATGAGTACTGTCTCAGGTACACGAAGTACAACAATCACTTTCACTGTCCGACCCGGAGCCAGCCAGCCGATCTCACTGCAGAGCAGGTCCCCAGACTATGACAGCAGGACCTCAGGAGCAAGGCACGCTCCCAGCCCTGTGGTTTCACCAACAGAGATTAATAAAGACATCCTGCCTGCTCCTCTGACTGCTTCTGCTTCAGCCTCATCTCCTTCTCCAACTCTGTCCGATGTATTTAGCCTACCCAGCCAACCCCCTTCTGGGGACTTATTTGGCTTGACCACAGGGCGCAGCAGGTCTCCTTCTCCCTCAATATTACAACAGCCAATCTCAAATAAGCCTTTTACAACTAAGCCTGTCCACCTGTGGACTAAACCAGATGTGGCAGATTGGTTGGAAAGTCTAAACTTAGGTGAACATAAAGAAACATTTATGGACAATGAAATAGATGGCACACATTTACCAAATCTACAGAAGGAAGATCTGATAGACCTTGGAGTGACTAGAGTTGGGCACAGAATGAACATAGAAAGAGCTTTGAAGCAGCTGCTGGACAGATAAGAATAGCTATTTTGCCTCACAAACTTCTGTTGATAACTAGAGATGGGCTGGTACTGACATACCCCAAATGCCTTGTCTGTCTGCGAGTGCCAGCAAAATTGGGGGGGAAGGGGGAAAACAGATGAATTCCTGGTACTCAGGTGATGCAGACTGTCTGCTACATGCCCAAACACAAACCTAAAGATGCTAAAGAAGTGGGGCCATTTTATTTCAAAGCTGTGGGGAGATGTGAGAGAGAGACAATTGTTAACTGTAAAACTCTTGATACTGCCCTTAGCCGGGCAGTATCGTCGTGTGATGATTTTCTTTTTAAATTGCAAACATTTCAGGGTTTCTTTTACCAAAAGAAAAAAAAATGCATTTTATTTTATTCTTGTCTTGACATTCAGTCTCCAAGCAGGCTTTCTTCCCCCACCCTTGGTTCATTTTAAGAGGACAGGTTGCTCCATTACCACTCAAGCCCAGTTTTATCAGTAGCAGGGATATTGAGGCAGGCACAGGAGTTCACATTCCTCTTTTTTTTACTGGCGTAGCTCCCTGATCTGTTGGCAGTGAAGCTGGTTGTTCTGTTGGAGTCGGTCCAAAGGTAACCTTGCTCTGTTTTACCTGGTATTTCTTTATTTCTGCAGTGGTATTTAGCACTCTTCCAAGGTGGCAGAACAAGTTCAGTGCATGCTCCATTGATGCAGGATGGTGCAGTAAAGGCTGAGGAGGGACCACACCTAGAGGTACAGCAAAGTGAAGCTAGTTTGAACCTGAGACCCCTCCCAGTTCTCAACCAGCTCAGCTGCTGCTGAGTCAAAATATGAACTCCACCAGCCAGGACAAACTTTGGCTTTGGTACTTGCCAGTGAGACACTGAGAGAGGCTGAGCCCTGAGAGGTGCTGTTTAATTCAGTGAGTGGTAAGTGCCTGGGTATTTTGAACAGCAGGCTGAGAAGGAAGGAGAAGAGGGATGAATGTTCCCATTGAAGTCAGTGGGAAGCGTGCCAGGAGCTGAAGTGAGAGAGGGATTTCAGCCTGTTAGGAATGGAAATGCTTCAGCTCGTTGAGAGGAGGCAGAGAGGTGATGCCAAGATGGAAAGAGCTGTCGAGTGTCTCGGGGTGAGTGTGTTCTGAGAGCCAGGAGGGCTGGGGAGGGATCCAGGCTCTCCTTTCATCACTGCTGGCAGGAACTGGCTCTGGACAAGGACAGAGGGCCGGGCACTGGCCCCCAGCCCATTCCTTGGCACGAGAGGTGGGAGCACCCTGCCAGAATCCAGGGCAGGATTGAGAACCCAGAGAGAACTTTCCAGGAGATTTCCGTCAGCGGGGGAGAAACACCCACGGCTGGTTCACAAGGCTTTGTTTTCAAAAGAAAAAAAAAAAAAATTGTGTTTCTTTTCAACTTTCAAGTTAACAAGTCTCTCTCTGCATGTTTGAACTCCCCCTTGTAATTAACACCTCTGAATATCTGCGAGTTTTGTAGGACTTTCTGGGCAGAATATTCAAGATGTTCGAGGTGGGTAAATTGGGTGTGGATGGCTAAACTGCCGCCCTACCAAACTTTCAGGTTCCCTTACATTTTGCAAGGTACCTGAACTTTCTTTCCTTGATATGGTCCTTGATATGGTCCAGCCTATCTCTAATTTTTTTATTATTGTGATTATTTTTTGCTCACAAACAAGTGTCTAATTAGGTCTGCAACAGCCCTAGTATGAGTACATAAAGTTTAGCATTTTAAATATCTTTCTTTACTGCAAGTTTAAATAGTTGTACAGATAGTTTATAAGCACAATATTTTAAGAAAATAAGTGGCTGGTCTACTGGGCAGCCTTTGTGCCACTTCAGTGCTAGGAAGTTAAAAACAGGAAAAAAAACAAACAAAAAAAAAGAAAAAAAAAACTTTTTGTGGTTTACTACTATTTCTGTGGAATAATTATAAAGTCTTGACCTTTTTAAAATCAACCTCATTTGGATGCATCTGAACCAGCAGAGCTGTGTTATATTTTCTATCTTTGCTAGAACTTCTACAGAGGAGGATGAATATTTCTTCAAAAGTGGTTACAGTTACCAACGCATTGGAAACTCATAAAAATCAACTTATTTAAGCCTCCTGCCCCCTTTATGGAACAGCAAATCTTTTGACTTAAACATCTGTTACTGCGCTCTGTTTGTATTTGGGGAGTTCCAAGGAACCTTGTGGTAATAAAAACGAAGCACTGAGGCGTTTCGCTGTCGAGGAGTGCTGAGTTTTTTTCCATGGGAGGTGTAGAAAATGGCAGTTCCACTCAGATAGGTCGATGCAGGCAACTTGAGGCCATCACACACTTTAAGAAGTGGAAAAAAAAAAAAAAGAAAAAGAAAAAAAGCAAAGGTAATTTAGCCATCATTTGTCTTCCATTTGGTGATACGACAGAATTCAGTAAATAAACCACTGATGCCATGCTCTCTTCTTTTTTTTTTTTTTCTTAATTTTGTTTTTGTTTGTTTGTTTCTTTGGGTACAGTTGCTATTACCTCTATTACCACGTGCCAGAAATACGTTAGGAAACAAATACAGTAGTGAAAAGGAAAACGTAGAAGTTTGACTTTTAAAGCTGCTTTTTTTTTTTTTTTTTTTTTTTTTGGATCACAGCCTTCCTGTTGGTTGAACTTTCCCTGGGCAAGGGCTGACACACCCAGTAAGTCCCAGGGGAGCTCATCCCTTCCTCACACAGGTGTGGCTCCTGCTCCTGCATCTCTTCAGGTACTCCAAGAGCAGGTGCAGAACGAGCAGGTGAAGGAGCTGTAAGGGAATTAGTTTCATTTTTTTCACGTTGTGTCCTGTGAAGCAAAAAAAGGTAAGGAGACCTGAGGGGACCTACTTGGACCACCAAGAATGCACCTCTGCCAAGTCGAGTTCGGTCTCCAGCTCTGAGGGGTGGTTTGAAACACAAAAAAATAAAAATTTAAAAAAAAAAAAAAAAAAAAAAAAGAAAGCAATAGTAACAGATAACGCCGTGGCCTCCGAGTATTTTCACCAAGGGGGAGGAGAGAAGACCCATTTCTTTCATTGCTACTCTGATAGTGAAAAACAAAGTCGTTAGAGATCTATGATATTCTGGGTTTTAGGATCAACTTTTGTTTATATACTGTAATTTAAATAAATTGCATTTACATGCCTAGTTTCTGTAATATTTGTGTATACAATACCAAAATCTTACAAGATGTAAATTGTGTATAACTGCACAGACTCCTTGCCCTAGGTGTCTGAGAACATTTTAAGTTGAATTCATATATTATAAAATGACTAGATGTGACTGTTGATTTACAGAATTTACATATCACAAAGAAGTTAATTATTTGTGGTACTTAAGTTAATAAAAAAATAGTGATTTTTTTTTTTCCTCTCAGTTCTTAAAAAGCATTACCCAGTTGATCTGGCGATGATTATGTGTATGAGCCACAAATATTGATAATTTCTCCATTACATTTTTTCTTTTCTTTTCTAGATATTAATATGTTTCTCGCTATAGTTTGTGTAACAACTTGTGTTCACGTTATCTATGTTGCTGTAATTTTTGTGCTTTAATTCCTCTTATTTCAACTGATTAAAAAAAAAAAAATCAAGCTCCTGTAACTTGCACTTTTCCCCAATCCTTAATACTCTTGTATGGCAACCAAAATTACTGTAAGAAATAAATATAATATTGCACTAAGGGTGTGGTTCTGATTGCAAACAGAGAACACTGTCTGGATTTTTATTAAAAAAAAGAAAAAAATAAGTTGCCAAAAAAAGTTGCAATTTGTTATTGAAAAAACGCATAAAATGCTTTAACAAAATGTAGATAGAACTAAGGGACAATTATTGATTTATTGTTGGGAAAAGTATTTCCTGTTTATTCCTTTTTTTTTTTTTTTTTGGTTAAAGCATTCCTTATGCTGACTGTTCCATTCATTTACTGCATTTCAGGGATCATGCTTCTTGAAATCTGGAAAAGCAAGGAAACTTTGAAGGGGAGAGGTAGAAAACTGCATTACCTGATTTTTTTTTTTTTTGCCTTTTTTTTCTTTTTTTTTTTTTCCTTAAGGTGGAACTCCGGAATGCGTGGAATGTTCTTTGTGCAGGGGGAGCTTTAGCGCTGCTGCTGCTCTGCGATCTCCCGAGGCACTGAAAAAATGGGAGTTTGGGGTTTTTATTTCACTGGGGGGCTGGAGTTCCTCCGGGGCAGAGCAGCTTTGCAGAGGGGAGAAGGGAACAGCGCTCCTTGTCCGACTTTGTGCATCTTGTGACTTTAAAATCTGTACCAGCGGGCTCTGTTTGTACTGTGAATAAACAAGGCTGCAAATGGAAAAAAAAAACCAAAACAACCAGAAACAAAACCCAAAACAAACCAACCAAACAAAAAAAACCCAACAAAAAACAAGGGAACAATTCACATCTTCTTTTGGCGTAACTTAAAGATTTGTTTTTCTGTCTTTAAATGGTGATGCAATGAAGAGGTTTTTTTATTTTTATTTTCTAAGATATTGGAATAAATGCCTAGAACCGTTGCCATTTGGTTTCATATGTTCCTTAACTACGATTCTCTTCTCAGCTGTCGTTCTAGCTCATCATTTTTGTAGCCCCCTGTTATTATTTCTCTCATGATTTCCCGACAACAATTACTTGGCAGCTTTATTTTGTTAAAAACAAAAACTAGAACCAGCCTGTTTGGATTTTTTTTTTTTTAATTTACTTGTTTCAGGTATTGTGGCAAACATCTGTGTATCCAAATAAAGTCAGGTATTTCCAGTGCAAAACAAAGAATGCTTTGCAATTGTCACTGCTCGTTGGCCAAAGAAATGAGAAGAGTTGGTCATTGCTGTCGTTGTGTACATTGTATCAATGTGTTCTGCTTTATTCTTTGGTTTCTGTATTTTTTCCTGTATTTTATTTTTTTTTTCTTGCATTTCGTGGACTTTCATCCCCTCTGTCCTTGGCTGGGCCACCCAGAGTAGCACGATTGTAACAACGCTTCAGAATGTGTGTTTTTTACAAAAAAAAAAAAAAAAGCAAAACTAAACAAAACAACACAACAAAAAAAAAATTGTACGTGCCTTATAATTTTCCACCTGGATCAGCTACACTGTATTTCACATAAAAAGCTTTATCTTCAAGGTGTTCAGTACCTGACAAACAGAGAGTGCTGGGCTTGGAGTGAGCTCCGTGTCACTGCTTTGGGACACGCTGAGGAGCTGCGGTGATTCAGACCTGATCTGGCCACATTTTTAGCAATGTGAGCCTGATTTCGAGTCTTCTATTTAAATCGAGCAAGAGGGGGAAAAGAAATGAGATGAGACTGTTATTTTTGGGTTCAGTTCACTGCCATAAATCCTGGGGGGTTGGTACAGTTTGACGTGGGCTGTGTTTCACAGGCGAGGTAATGATGATAAATAAATAAACCAAGTGGACTTGATGCCATTAAGTCTGCCACAAACTGGTTCTGTGCCACTGACATCTAGTGGAACCTGATGGACACTGTCTCAGAGCAATATCAGACCTTTAAAAATGTTTATTTACTTAGTTGCTTTCAACTATTTGTCATTCTTTCTACAAGAAGCCGTTTTAGAAAATTTTGTATTGTTATTAATTAGGTTGGCCTGAGCATTTAAGTCACAGAAAGGCTGACTGTATAATTACACAAATTATACATGAATGAGAAGTCTTTAATGTGTTTTCTGGTCTCTCTGTGCTTATGTTTTCTCAAGTTTTTCTGTTTTGAATGTCAGCATCTCCATGTGATACTTCATCTGCATCCAGCATGGTTTTTAATGGGAATATAGGTTTTGTCTCCAGTACTGTAAACCTTGGACTGTTTTGAACCATTTCTGACACTACAACCTGATGAACAACAGTCTGTTCAGCTCCAAATTGTAAAAAAAAAAAAAAAAAAAAAAGTGAGTTTTGAGGTTGGGAAGCAGTTCAGAACAGCTGGGGAGGGATTTCCTTGCTGCACTTGCAGTGCTGAAGTTTGATTTCTCCAGTAAAATTCCAGTTGTTTTTTTTTTCCTCAGGACTGATGCCAGGAGGAATCCGTGCACGTGTGTGTGAGTTCTTGTACGCTTTCAATGTAAAGGTCCTTGGGCAGCCTTAGAAAAAAAACCAATGTACAGATAGGACACCAGTGTTGCATGTGCTTAAACCTGTACTGGAATCAATGTCGCCGTGTACCTGTTTGCTTTGGAAATCTGAAGAGAATACAATATACAGAAACCTCAAAATCTACCTCATGTTTTAATGGGTTCTTTTCCCCTGGTGCTCTCCCGTTGTCCCAATGTCTCTGAGCGTTCCCTGCTGGGTTCAGGGAATGGCCAGGCCTGGCTCTCCCCACCAAAACCACCCCTAAAAAATCCCCAGTGAGGATTTTCTGGGTTCACACAGATTTTCTGGGACATAGCTGGGGCTGTGTCGTTCTTCTGTCCTTTTGTTGTGACCCCGTGGTGCAGCTTGGGCTCTCCTTTGGGGTCAGACCTGCAGTGGCGAGGGTGAGGTGAGGGCTCCAAGAGATCAGGCAGAAAGGGGGCTGAGACAGAACTCACTCATCATTTTCTCATTTTTGTTACTGATGTATTCATCACTTACACTCACTTGTCATGGTGCTGACAAGTGAACAACAATCACTTCATTTTTATCTGGGCACAGTCAAATAGTGCAAAGAAATACTATGACCTTTAGGATTATTTTTTTTCCCCAAACTGTGCTGCATCCCCTGCTCTCCATTTGCTCTGTCTCAGCAATTTCCTTCCTTTCCAAAGCAGTGGGTGTCACCTTTAGTGTGCACAGCATTCTGTAGGTTCACCTTTAAGACTTTGAGTGCCCCAAGAAGAGACATTCACAGGTGTACACTTCACCTGAAGTCATTTGAAATCTCCAAAAACACTTGCAGAGAAGGCACAAAGCAAGGGCAGGTGACTCCCTGGAGCTACTTTTAAATTTTTTAGGAAAGGAGTTTTCTTCCAGAGGCCAATTCCTCCCCTCTCTGTGCATCCATGGACACGCCCTTGGCTCTGTCCTGCAGGCACATCCCTGCTCCAGCCGCTGGCCTTGGTGCTGTTCTGTGACCTTTGGGGACAGAGCCACCCTCAGCAGAGCTCATCTGTGCTGTTTCCCCAGGTTTATCCCTGGGGAAAATCAGCTGGAAAGGCCAGAGCCACGGGAACAGGGAAAATCTGCTTGTAGCACAGGCACCGAGCAGAGAATCCCGCCAGGAATTCCAGGGGACTGCTCTGTCTGAGGGAAGAGGAGAAATTTGGCCTGGCAAAGACATGCACAATACTCAGCCACAAAAAAAAAAAAAAAAAGAAAAAAAATAGAAAAAAGAAAAAAGAAAGAAAGAAAAAAAAAGGCCAGGAATAAATAAGGAATAAATCCTTCTGGATGTCAGTAGCTTGGGGGAGGTCACAGGAGCTCGGCAGCAGCAGGACCAGTGGGATCAGGGTGGGAATCAGCTGCTGTGCTGGGAAGGACTCGCTCTGTTTAGCCAGAAAATGGGAGGCTGGAAGGAGGTGTGTGATTTTTCCCCTCACGTGAGGGATGAACTGACAGGGGAAGGCAATGACTGAGGGGAATGTTGGTGCTGGAATGATCCGTCACCAGCTGGGGATGGATTCAGGCTGGAAGCCCAAATGGGGAGGAGAATGGGGCTGTGCTGGGGTGTCCTTGCAGGAAACAGCCTGGGATTTATTCCTCATGGCACACAGATTATCCTGGGGCACCTTCTGGTGAACTCTTCTGCCAGAGTTGTGGGCTGAGAAAAACGGGATGGAGGGACCCCAAAGCCTTTCCTGGAGCAGCCTGGGCTGGTGGAAAGTGTCCCTGCCATGGCAGGGAAGGGGAATGAGATGGGTTTTAAAGTCCCTCCCAACCCAGACCATTCCAGGGTTTTAGGATTCTGTTGAAAACTGTTAATTAGGTTAATACTGAAGCTCAGGAGCAAAGAAAGAAAACCTGGCATATTGCACCTAAAAGATGCCTGACCTAAAGCCTGGCTGCAGCATTAATGAACTCCAGGGAAAAGGAGCAGAAGTTTGTTCAGGAAAGATAAAATTTCCACCTCTGCACAGCTCTGCATCCTCTTGTCAGCACAAAATAGGTGCAATAAAATAAAACAAAATAGTCATCTGCAGCTCCTTAGGGATTAAATTCAAGGTTGCACAAGGCCCAGTGTTCCTGATAATAAGAGCCATTTAGTCCTTTCCTTCAGGTTCTGTTTGTTTCCATGGCTTGTTTTGCTCTTGAAAGAAAGAAAACAGCTAAAGATCATTGGGGGATTTATTCAACTTGCCTGCAAAGACAGCAGAAAATTTATAGCAGATTCTATAACACCTAAAATCTTTAGCAAAACATATGCATTTCCTTTTTTTATTTACATTATTAAATAACAGATAAAAGTAAAGTTCTGAAGTAAGGATGCTCCATCAGACTGGAAAAAACTGTCTAATTAACCACAGTAAGAAACTCTGTGAGGAGTTCCAGAGATTTGAAAGGCAAAATCAATATTCATTTAAAAAAAACTCCAGAAACAAACGTGTGGTTATGGATGATTCACTGTCCTCTAAAGGGCAACAGGGCCACCTGTCAGGACACCAGTGGACTGTGCCAAATATTTCATTATATTGCTCACTTGCACTACTGAAAACACAAGTTTTATCTCATTATTTGAGGTTCTTGGGTTTATTACAAGATTCAGTTTTATCCCTGCACTGTAAATGGAGTGCAGGGATATCAAATAAAACCTCCCACAGAAATAAGCCCTGACTTGTCTGGGTTTTGAGTCTGAGAACTGTTGAATATTTTTGCTGTACCACTACGTTATTATTATTTTTTTTTATACTCAGGATACCTTCTTCTTCCTGGATAGATAAAATTCCATATTCTCCCTCATGATATCCAAGATAACACAAGAACATTTCGATTTGTTTACAGTTTTCAGCCACAAAAGCCAAAGGCCAAGGCTGATATTTGGGCTTTACAGAAGGAAAAGGTGATTCCAGTGCAAATCAGCAGCAATGCAATTTTAAAAGAACTCAGAAAGAACTCACTGGAGGATCTGTTTCCAGACTGCACTGGAAATAACACCCAATATACAGTAGAGAAATCTTGTTATCAACCTGCAATACTCCTAGGCTGTGTTTGAGTCTGAGATTTTGATGGCCTTTGTTTTTATCAGAGCACATAAAAGCTTTCTGCACTATTGTGCAAACACAAGGGAGGCAGAACTATAAGAGGTTTGCTCAATGAGGAATTTTAATCTGTTTTGTATCTGCCATACAGATGAATTCAGGGTAAGATAGCAGCTTGTAATTTCCCAGGAATTGTAGTGACACTCTGTGTGCCTGGGAATAATCAGAAAATTGTTTAGGTTGGAAAAGTCCTCTAAGATCATCCATTCCCCCAAGTGCTGCTGAGCCCTCCACCAAACCATGTCCCCCAAGTGCCACATCTATGTGGCTTTTAAATAATTGAATAACCCTTCATAATTTCAATAATAATTGATCTTGAACTCGAGCTCCTTCCCAGGCTGGGATGTGCCAGTGCCCAGGGCTGCCTGGCACAGAGGAGCAGGGATGTGGCACCAACACGGGGCAGGAGCAGGACAAAGGTAAGTGAGCACCTGGTTAAATGAGCACACCCTGCTGAGGGTAATGAGCAAGGAAAGAACACCTGCTGTTGGAACTCTGGAGGCTGAAAATTTCAGGCTTTCTGTGCAAAAAGGTGCTGACCCTCAAGCAAGCACCACGTTTGACTTGAGGCCTTGGAAGAGGCTTCCAAAATTGAGTGATAGCACTTGTGGATGTGCAGTTTGAATAGAAGTGTGTGATATCACAGGATGGAAAACTTACATTTAAGATTCTAGTATATAGTAATATGTGTGAGTCAAGATGGAGGATTTTAGGCGTTGTCTAAGTGCTGCTTCTTCACCTTCTTCTTCCTTCTTCTTCTTCATGGGTTTGGGAGGTTTTCTGAAATTGGGTGAAAAGGGCCTGCATTGTGGGCTTGGGTGGTCATTATTGGGTCAGAAATACAAATAACACAGGTGTCACCTCGTTATTGGGTAATTATTGCTTAAATAACCTTGGAAAAGAGTTAGAAGGGCTCCATTTTACCTCATTCCTCCAACCTCATGGCTTGTGAGTCTGTAAAGAGATAAGAAACAATAAACATCCAAGTCTGAACTTGAAATCTACATTTCCTGTGTATTATTCATCCCAACCTTGGCAAGAAAAAATAAACCAGAAGTGCCACAACCTGGCTGGAGAATTGACCCTCCTGCCTCTCTCCCTTGGCTGACCTTGCCCACAGAGACCCTTCCCCTGTTTTATTTGGGGTGACCTGGCTGCCCCTGGCTCTGGTGTGGAACAGGACAGCTCTGAATGGTTTTTGGGAGGGTGAATTCCCCCCAAGGCACAAGATGCTGCTCAGGATCTGGCAGGGAACAGTTCCCTCCCTTCCAAAGCTTCAGCCAAGGCTGATCCCCGACCAAGATCCAACAAAAGGCTGTGTTGGGAATGTCTCTGGAGTCCTGCTGACCTACCCATGGTCACTCTGCCTGTGCCTTGCTTCCAAAGAAAGGCCAATAATTACTGGTGGCAATAATTACTGCACTGGGGGAGGCAGGAAAGCAGAATGCAGTTTCTCCAAAGCTTCTCTAGGCCTTCCAGACCTCCTAAAAGAAAATCCAAATGGGATTCCCAGTGATGGCCCAGCTCCTGTTACCCTGATGTTTATTCCTCACTTAGGACTCCTCCTCATGCAGTGGAGCTTGCAGGCCAGAGAATGAGCAAATCTTGTTTAGCTTTCAATTATTTCAGTATCTCTGTCACAGAGCATGTTTGCTGTGCTGCCTGAAACTTCCAGAAGCCAAAAAAAACCTGGCGTGGCGAACTGCAAACACTGGCCTGGGAGGTCATGTGGGCTCAACCTCTCTAAGGATCATTTTCTTTTTTTTTTTTTTTAAGTGTGAATTCTGCTAGAAACAGTTGGAACAGACAATTTTAAATTTTGGCCACTTAAAAGTAATTATTTAATCCATTTTTCCTGACTCCACTTGGCTACTAAACCCTGTTTTTGGGGAAGCTATACCAGAGCATCACACTCTTCCTTTTAGGGTTGCCTTGCAGCATGAGGCAATTCCCAGGCAGTGGAAGATGTTAGAGCCTCTTTTTCTGTCCCAGCTACCTGGATCCTGGGACAAATCTATCAAGTGAAGCCACTTTGATCAATCCAAATTCCCTTTTTGGAAGCAATCCAGGGCAGTACTCTGCACCTGGATTGATTCTTGCTCTTTTCCTCTGCCCATAGATTGATGTCTCACTTTCTCTTTCACCCAGGGACTTTGCAGCAGCTCCTGTAGAAATGTGCTCAACCTGAGAGGAATTTGAAGCAGCTTCTTCAAATTTAGTACAAATGCAGCACCACCCCATGAGCAGCCTGTTGATAGACATGGATATTACTGCAGCCTGAGTTTTGGAGGCTCCACATCCCTTTCTAACAAGGAAAAGCCTGCAGCAAGGGGAAGAGTTCTTGAACTTCACCCAGGAGCTGAGCTGGAGTATTCAACATCCCTGGGCTGCACTGGGAAAGCTCCTGGTACAGACTGGACTGTCTCAGAAAACCACAGGTGGCTTCAAGTCTGTGGTTGCAAAGCCAAAGCAGCTCCCTGTGCTTCACTTGGTGATTTCCCCTGACTCCTGCTCCTCCTCCGTGGTGAAAAGTAAAAAAAAAAAAAAAAAAACACCACAAAAAACCCCAAACAAACAAACAAAAACCCCAACAAAAACAACCCAGCTTGATTGATTTTTGGTACTGAAAATCTACTTTAATTAAAGATCAACAGCCAACAGCAGATTGGACAGCCGTGGGTGTCTCATGACTGAGAATTTCTCCACTCCATGAAGCCTTTTCCATGAGGTGAGGCAATCCATGGGTAACAAGCAGCATTAAAGAATCAAAAAAAGGCTGCTGGGATTTAATTCCTCAGCATTTCCAGCAGTGCATCAAGGACCAGATTCCCAGAGAAGTTCAGGGTTGGAACTGTAAAATCTGGACAGCAAAAGCAGGACAGAGGAGCAAAGCCTTGGGAATGACCCACCTTGCCATGAACAAGAGCAGAACAGCTTTGAAGGGATAGAAAAGATTATTTGATGTAACCCCATGTCTGTATTTGCAGAAACACTCAGTGCCCTGCTGCCACCAGCATTCCCAAAATCCAGGAGCAGCCACAAACCGTGCAGCCCACTGGTGTTTTTAGCAGAAGTAACAGGCACATAAAAGACAAAAAGCTGAGTCTGCTGCTGAGAATTTTCTAAAGAAAATTATTAAAAAAAAATTCCATGCAAATGGTTCAAAAAGTTTATTGAATATTTAATTTACAAAAATCATATCCCTATGAGGTGTTCTATGCAAAATTGGATAAAATAAACTGCATATAAAACCCAACCCTAGTAATGCAAATACAACACAGATATGAGTCCATGGAAAGGAAGAAAAAAAAATAGTAATAATAATAATAATAATAATCATGACACACATGTGACATTCATGAAGGATTGTCCCAACCATCCAAGAACTGGTTCAACACGATGCCTTCTCCCTTGACACTCTGTACATTTCACCATTTTGTACAGGCCTTCCATATCCCATTGGTCCAAATTTACAGTTGACAAGAAGTCTTTGCCTCCTTTCTTGGCTGCTACACCAGATTTGCCATTTTCCTTTTGATCAGAAGGTGGAAACAGACAGTACAGACACTGAACACTATTGGATACAACTTGCTATCTTTGGTAGGGACCCTAAATTTGCAGTGGTCAGCTTTCTAGAGCAACGGGAATTTCAGTTTTGGCAAAAAAAAAAAGAAACCCAAAACCAAACAGGTTTAATAGTGTTGTTTAGTAGAACAGTACTGGCAGTTTCTGTTGAATATACAAAAAAAATAATAAGTCTCTTGTCTGGTTTAAAAATGGAGATCATTGACTTGGGTTTCAAATGCAATGATTAACATTCCTTGACTCGAAAATGGTTCCATAAAAATGTCACTGCTGCACAGCAGGCCCTCCCTTGTGTGAGCAGGGGTGCACTGCACACAGAACACAACTGCAGTCCCACCCCTCCTGCCTTCTCCTCCCATCTAAAGCAATGGGGATATTCCTGCAGACCTGGGTGCCAGTTTCCTTCTGAACAAGCAGGAATCTCCTTGGGTGACTTAACACTTGCACAGTAACTTTTCCAAGTTTTCCTGGAAAAGAGGAGGGTGAAGCAAAAACAAAAGAGTGAAGGAATTTGGGACAATCAGTGCTAGAGAGTTTGCAGCCCTCCTCTGGGATGACACGAGCAGGACCAAGAAAAAATAATTACAAAAGAGGAAAAAAAAAATTAATTCAAGAGCCAAGGAACTCCTAAAAGAAAAGGAAAAAGTACCAGACTGTTTCCTTCATAACATCAATATTCCATAAATATTGGACAGCATTTGATTAACTGCCATTAGCTACAACTTTCAAACATTTTCTTTGCTTTTTTTTTTTTCAAGCACTATCTGGAAAATAAAAGAAAAAAAAGAAAATTAAAAAAAAGGGAAAAAAAAAACCCCAACTCTGCACCTCCCCAGTCCTCCCCACTTGGTGGAAATGCAAACAGCCTGCATAGCCATGACTTTCTCAGCTGCAAATGCTTAGTGGAAGACTAACTAGACTTGGAACACTTGACTAAATCTGCTCACTTAGGAGTAAAAACATGCAATATTACAGCAGACAGCTACCTGTCCTCCAAAAGGCTTGGCTAATTTGGCAGAGGAGAAAATTCCCAGATGAAGATAAACCCCCCAGAGCCTCGGTGAAAGACGGAGTAGTTACAATATATCAGCGATTTTGTAAAGGTTTTAAAAAGCGTCAGCGAAGTATTAAATAAAAAAAAGCCATATGCATAATACCCCCTCCATCCTCGGGAAAGCCTCGTGGTCTGTCTGTAGTGTGTGACAAGTGGTGTGTGGGCTGGGGAATTAAGGCATGAGCAGCAGTGGGAGGCCCTACTGCCTGAGCTCCACGTAGTTGGCGGGGAAGAGGCCGTAGCGGCCCTTGCAGACGCCGCGCCACCAGCCGTCGTCGATCATCTCGATGTTGGTGATGATGTCGTCGGGGTCGAAGGAGATCTCGTCGTCACCCGCTGCAGGGAGAGCCCAACAGGGTCACAGAGTCACAGGATGTGCAGGTTGGAAGAGACCTTCAAGGTCATCGAGTCCAACCCAGCCCTAAATCCTCAACTAGATCATGGTATCGAGTGCCAGATCTAGTCTGTTTTTAAACACATCCAGGGATGGTGACTCCACCACCTCACCGGGCAAACCATTTCAGTATTTAACCACCCTTTCAGTGGAAAACTTCTTCCTAATATCCAACCTATATTTCCCCTGACTGTGTCCTCTCATTCTGTCAGTTGCTGCCTGGAGAAAGAGACCAACTCCCAGCTGTCTACAACCATCCTTCAGGAATTATACAGAGTGATACGGTCACCCCTGACTCTCCTTTTCTCCAGGCTAAACAACCCCAGCTCCCTCAGACTTTCTTCACATGGCTTGTTTTCCAAGCCTTTCACCAGCTTGGTTGCCCTCCTCTGGACACTTTCAAGCATCTCAATGTCCTTCCTAAATTGAGGGGCCAGAACTGGACACAGCACTCAAGGTGTGGCCTCACCAGTGCCAAGTACAGGGGAAGAATGACCTCCCTGCTCCTGCTGGCCACACCATTCCTGATCCAGGCCAGGATTCCATTGGCCCTCTTGGCCACCAGGGCACACTGCTGGCTCAGCACTCACTCAGCCAAGGGCTCACAACAGCCCCCAGCACTTGGGGGAAAGGAGCTTTTGGGGAACTGCCCCTGTTCCCACAAAGAGCACCCGGTGATTTTTCCATCCGCACACGGTGATTTTCAACCCACGCTATCGTTGAACTCCCAAACCCCCAATTCTTCATTTGCCACCACAAGAGACACAAAAAGGCAAAGGGAAAACCCCAGATTTCTCTTGTGCAGAGTTTTCAAAGCCAAAGGGTGAAAACAAGAGCTTTGCTCACCAGCTTGGTAATCGTAAAGGGCTATGGCTGTGATCCCAAGTTCGTTTTCGTACTCGTCATAGGCATTTTCTTCTGGAGAGAGGAGAAAAGGAGAACATGAAAAGTACATTATCACCCTCAGTTCTTTCCTGTGGTGGTGCTTCTCCTTCAATTGCACTGCTAACCCACAGGCAGCAACCCATGCTAGGTTTCAGCAGTCCTGCCATTCCTTCTGCATGGACTTTTCCCCTCAATCACACACAACTGAAGCATGAAATGAAGCTTTTACAAGAGACATTGAGTGCAGGACTCTATAAAACCAATCAGCCCTGTCCTGCTTCTGCAAAATGCGACAGGACAGCTGAGCCCAAGACCACTGTGTAAGAGAAGAATTAATACAAGTGGTGCATGCTGGGGGGGCAGGAAGGGGCCTGGTTAAAATTCCCAGATTTTTGTTCAATCTTCACAGCTCATTTAGTAACCAGAAGAGGTGAGAAAAAACCAGGAATTCAAAACAATCTTACTCTTGCAGTTTCATACATCCCTACTCCACTCCCTCACAGGCACAGAACCTAACACATCAATTTCAAACTCCAAGAACTGTTGATTGGATCTTTTTGCTGGCACATCACACATTTAATCTCCAGCTTGGTGCTTTCTTCTCATGTTGGGCTACATTCCATGGGGTGGGAATGGTTATCCCTGAATTTCTTTTTGAACTGAGACCCTGGAGAGCACTGTAATTACTCCAACATCATCTCACCAAAGTTAACTAACTCCAACACCTTGCTGCAGCCACTTATTAATTTCCTAATTAAAGTCTGCTGGTGGGGAATGCAGGAAGTCTCACCGGACCGAGAGTTTAGCAAACCAGGACAGCGTGCTATCAGCACAGCTGCTCATTAAGCACCTGCACAAGGAAATAACCCTCATCCTGAAGGGTTTTGCTGTGAGACACAAACCTGCTGGGTAGTGGTCTGCTGCTCCTGCCACCTCATAGACAGTCTCTGGCTCATACTCTGCCTCCCGCTGGCTCACGGCCTCCTGGTAGTCCGGCTGTGCTGCTTTGTAGCCAGCCTCAGGCTCCTGGGCAGCAGGGAAGGAGGGGCTGGAGCTCTTGTAGGCTGACCCTGCTTCGTAGGAAGCTGCATCCTGCAGGAGGACAGGGAAGCTCTGTCAGGGCTCTGTGAAGGGGTTCCCAGTATCTCAGCCCATGTCCCAAAGGGGATCCCAACAAACCTCGTAGACCGGGCTGGAGGGCGCCTTCTGCTCGGCCACCTGCGTGACAGGAGAGGGTGGGGGGCTCTGCTTCTTGGCTTTAGCTTGTTCCTAAACCCAGGAGAAAGGAAAACTTCAGGGCAGCTCAGTCACTCAGTGAAGACACAACCCTCTAGAAGGACAGGCAGCATGTCCTGCAGGGAACTGCTGTGGCCACAGGAGGACTGGGCCGAGCAGACACCAGAGATGCAGCAAAGCAGAAGAGAAAAAAGGGAAGAAATAAAACCCACAAGGCACATAGGCATGCCTGTGTTTAAAAACAGCCCCAGAGTTGTCTGGTCCAGCTCCAGAGGTTTTGGTGTTCATTGTAGTCATTCTGCTCATCAGCTGGCTGGGCCTCAAGTCCCATTTCAGCCTGAGTTTAAAGAACCTGGAGCTCACACATGTTCTGGGTGCACAAACTGATGAGAAATGGTGGTGCAAGCTCTGGCAGGTCTGCAAAACATCCTGCCAAGGCAAAGGATTGAACAGCTCAGACAAAAGTGGGTCTTATACAGCCAGGATTCCAATGTTTAGAGGAGTTAAGAGATGTGGGAGAAATAAAAGCAGTATTGCTTCTGTGTTCTGTGACACCAAGAATGTGGATCTGTTCTGGTGGCACTCAAGTGCTTCATGTTGTGCCATCCCACCTGTGAATCACAGGGCAATTCCACAACCATTGGAAAGCCACTCCTCAGGGAGCCAGGACACCCAAGTGCAAGAAGGACTGTGCTGCTCACATGACACAAAACCAGGTAACTGGTTCAACAGGTAACTTTCATTTTGCCTCTCTTTACCACAGGGGAAAAGGAAACTATGAATCCAGGGCCAAACTGTCTTCTTCACTGAAAAAAGGAGGAGATGATCTGTGCAGTGGGAATCTGTGCACTCCAGTAGTTTAGGCTCAACAAGCTGTAACACCCCAGAGGATTCTCAGGAGGAATGGCAGTACAGAGATGTAGTGGTAGGACTCTGTTGCAAGAAAATCTTCCTTCCCTTTGCTTGTCACAGCACTGAAAAAACACATCTAACACAGAAAGCAAAGTGTGTCTCGAGAGCAGAGCCAGCTTTGAACACAATTCAAAGCTTAGTGTTGTGCTTTCTGGAAAAAGTCTCTCCTGATGCAAACCTTTCCCCATTTTTAACTCCAGTGCTACAGATAAAAAGGCCCCAGCAAAGTGATTAGTAGAAGTCAAACCTAAGTTTGGGAACAAATTAAGTAGTATCAATCCATTAATGATGGCAAACGTGGCAGCAGTTTGACTAATTTGTCCTAGGAAATGGGTCTGCAATCCAGATTATACTTTAGGACAGACACAGCATAATTGCCATAAAACATTTAAATTGCCTGGTTCCCCTCAGGCTGGGTTTTGTCCCACAGTGAAATAAATGCTCCATGTGAAAGAGCATCCTGCCTTTTGTGGCAAGGCAGCACTGACTCAACCCAGGCATCAAAGAGGAGCTCCCTGAGCACTCCTTGGCTGTGTGACATTTGTGAAAACCAAACCAGAAGGAGGATTACCAGTAACCAGGGCTCTGGAAGGAATGCAATCCATATGTACATTCCCATTGTGGGAGTGTGTATGCCCACATACCCTCTGAAAGTGAAAGCCTTTACCTTTTGGGACAGAAATAAAGTTCACTCCAGTCAGAGTCCCCCCCTGCCCTCTCTGTGGATGGTGGGGATTAATCCCTGCCCTTCCCCTGCTCAGCTTGGCCAGCAGAGCCATTTCAGTTCCCCTCAACCTCTTTCCTCCTCTCTGTGTGTCTGCACAATCCCACAATTAACCATGGAGATGTTCAGGCTGTAAGAACATTAATCATCTGGTAACGGGGAAATTTAAATACCAGCTTTGGGGGGAAAAAAAACTCCTTCAAATGTGTCCAGGCAACAGAATCTTTGATGAAGCACAAGAAAAATCCAGCAAAATGGCTTGGATGTAACCCACACTTCCAGCAAAAATACCAGTAGAAAAATAATGTAATTTCTGAGATAACAAAGTAATAATAAAAATAAAAGAGCAATTCAGGTCCCTTCCAATCCAAACCATTCCATGACCTCTTCCTCTCCCAGCTTTTCTCCAGCAGTAAAGAAGTTTTTTTTCTCCAGTAAGGAAACCCCAGGAGTGTTTGGGGGAAGGTATTACAAGTCCATGTGGAGGAAAGGCAGCATTAGAATGATGCACAGAAGATGAGCTCCCATTCAGCTCGTGATACATTTCTGCACTGAACATATGCTCACACTGCACATCGTGATGCCACCAGGCAAAATAGGTGATGAGCTGGGAGAAAAGGGGGGGAAACAAGGAAAAATAAAAAATAAAAGCCATCACTTGAGAGGAAGAGAGCCTACCAGGCACTCTTCTGTACTCTTCAAACAAATTAATTACATCAAGCTTCAGTCTCCTCTAATACAAACAAATATGCAAATTGCATAAAGCAGATAAGATGCAGTTTCTGACTAAAAATGTCCTGGAATTATCTTGCTTATGAATAACACAAAAATCACAAAGCTTTTACCCATGCCAATGCAAAGTCAAGTTTTTAAATTCCCTAACTAAGATTCAATTAACATTTGGAAGATTAGGGGAAGATAATCTCCTGGCTGTGTGCTATACCACCTCCATCTCCCAAAACACTGATCCCAAAGGAACAGCACCACCAGCTCTCACCATGGGGTGAAATTCCTTGGACATGTGGGGACCACAGCTCCTCTGTGCCCAAAGGGAATGTGGGACTGCCAAAAGGCAGAAGTACAGGAGGAAAAGGAGCTGGAAAGGCCAGCTGGAAAGAAGGAACCTTTTTCTCAAAGATTCCCTTTTCTCCCAGCATTGCATTGAGACCTGGCTGCTGCAGTGGGATTTGGATCTCACTGACCTCCAGTTTCCTCCGAGCCTCCTCCTGCTCCTGCTTCTCCCTGGCCATTCTTTGGGCTCTCTCAGCTTCTGCCTTCCTTCTGTCCTCCTGCTCTTTCTCCTTGGCCAAGTTCTCGAAGTTAGCTCGGATGCTGCTTGTTTTATTGGCAACTGTAACAGGGAAAAGAACTCAAAGTCAAATCGTATCTCGGGTTCTATATAAAAGTAGCCTGGAATGAGTTTTTGCTACAAATTTCTGCTTTTCTGCCCTCTGAGCTTATAGTTCAGTCAGGGAAATCCTTCTATTCCTCTCTCTTCCTCCCTCTTCCCAGCTCAAACCTCTTGTGCACCTTATTTCTCTTCCAAAAAACCTGTGTAATGCTTCTTCCTCCTCTCCTTCATGGTCCAGCCCCCACCACTACCCTACACAGTTTATTCTCCCTTATTCTCCTTTCTTTAACTCTGATGAGCCTCAAGAGAAAAAAAACCAATCTGGAACAAAGCAAAACAGCCTCTAAAGGAGAGAGAGAGAGTATCTGAGGCTGCTAAAGAGCTGCAAATACAGCAGTTCTCTCTGGATGACCCTTACATCTCCAATATCCCAGGATTTCAGACATTATCACCTCCAAAGGAAGGATTTGGGGCCAGTGCCTTACCAGCTTCTACTGGCTTGGTCTTCTGATAAGTTGATGTTGGTTTCTCTATGTCTTCAAAGGTTGCTGCATTCTATCAGTAAGGACAAAAAGGATACATGTAAAAACCCCCACAAATTCATGAAGACATTCCCACAAGACTCAATCTGAGACATTTTACTGTGATACTGTCCCTAAGGCTTTTAGCACAACATCAAGATCAAATCAGGAAGGATCAAAACTTTGCCAACGGAATGATCATTTCTGCAAGTCAAGCTAGAAGGAATTAATCTTCAGGGGCAGTTCTAAACACATCAAAATCCTATTAATTAAAAATAGAAAACTTTATGAGTGACTCATCAGAACTAAAACCAAGGCAATAAACATACATTGTGTAGCTGTTGCTGTTCTAATCCCCATAAGCTGGCATCAGCTCTGTGTGTATAAATTTGCTTTTTAAAGGTTTAGAAAAGCACAGAATTCTGCCCTTAGACTGGAGAAGTGTCCAGAAATAGAGAGTAAAGCAGTGCAGACCCAACCAGGCTGCAGAATCATGGCTTGACAACTTACCTTGTCCATCCGATCTTTCTGGACTCCATACTTCCCCCCAAATCCTTTGGAATAATCTAAAAGCAGGACAAAAAAAAAGGTCAGAGCAGGGAGTTGGGTGCCCCACCCACCTTGCAAACAGCCACCTCAGGAGCAGAGAGCCATTTCAGCTGCATGCAGAGCCACAGAGACAGCCAGCAGGGAAAAATGCAGCTCAGCTTTGATGCAGAGAGGACACAGAAGGCCAGGAGCCCTCAGAAGAGCAGCAGGTGACAGCGTGGGCCACATGCATTCCCTGAGGAAACAGGAAGCTGAGGATTGAACAGGGATCAAGCAAGGAGTAAGGGAGGAGCCCTCCTGATGCATCACTTCAGTAACACAGCCTTTGACAGCACCAATTCTGAGCCCCGTGCAGGATCACAGAGCCTGAGCCACTTTGCTTTGCTCAAAGGAATCTTCAGTGACCACAGAGGTGTTTTGGTTTGGGTTTTTTTGGGTTTTTTTTTTGGTTTTTTTTTGGTTTTTTTTTCTCTTTGTGAATGGCAGCAAAATATAACAAATTTCTCATTCCAGTGGGTCTGGTTGTGAAAATATAACAAATTTCTCATTCCAGTGGGTCTGGTTGTGACACCCAGCTGGTGAATATTAAAGCCACTGGTGGGAACTCCTGCTCTACACATGGAAAGCTGCACAGGCCAGCTTTAGCTGCCCTAAAGCAACTCAGCAGCACAGAAATGGGGTGTCTGTGCTAATCCCACACCAGCCCTGAGCTGCACACTCCTCCTCCCAGCTGCTGCTGCCCTCAGCACTTGTCACACTCCCAAATTCCCTCACCAGTGACACTGGTGATAAAAACAACAAGCAAACCCACACAGGAGGGGGGTTCTGCTCTCATGGGAATGTCTGAGGAGCACCAGAGCAGCACAACAGCAGCAGCAGGAGGGTGTGGCTGGAAAAACAGCTCTTTGTGGTGGCAGTGAGCTGGAGGAATGTGTCCTTACACTGTCCATGTCCCCTATCCATCCCTGGAATACAATCCCTTTCTCCTCTCATCCCCCAAACCACTGGCTGTCCCTGCCAGACACTGCAGGCTCTGAGAGTCTGAGTGTGTGTCACTACAGCACAGGAAAACATCAGCTACCAATGAACAACCTCATTTTCTTCAGCTCTGTGTGTATTTCCAGTCAGAATAAACACACTACACTTACATTTTCCTGCTCCAGACTCCTCACTTTAAGGGAAAACCAGGAGCTCATGGGTTGTACCCCCAACTATTTCACAGTGAACAAACAGAGCATCTGCTCACAAACATTCCCTCCTTCTTTCAAAGACTACAATCATTTTAAAATGATCTTGCCACAGCCCATTGCTTGTTAATGGTTACATTAACATTGTCATTTGCTGAATATTTTTGCACCAATTTACCCAGGCAAAACTTTAGATTTAGTCTCTAAAACTGACTCCATTAACATCATACTGTAATGTTATCATCACACTGCAGGTACAGCTATGAACTAATTCAGGATTTTGCACAGCTGTTGACTAAAAACTGAGTGTTTCCTGACTTGCTTTAGGTAATATTTTAAGGGGAAAATGAAGGAAACTGCTGGATTCATGGAAGAACAGAAGCAGAAGAAAGTGTCTGCACATTCCTGGCGTGGATCTACTCAGAGAACTATTTCAGACTGTGTGAGAAGTGGCTGCACTGGTAAGAAAGTAACAAGTGAAAACGGTGCCTTGTTGAGATTCATGCTTGGCTAGTTTCTCCTTGTAATCAAAGCCCACAGCAGATGGGTCCTGCCTTTCTGTCTGTACACCAAATTTCCCTCCGAAACCACTCTTATAGTCTGAAAAAGCCACATGGGACACATTAAAACCAAGGCAGGGGAATAAAGAAGTTTAGTCAGAGACAATCAAAATAATTTTTGCAATGTTTTCAACTGTCAGCAATTTTGGATGGTGAAAAAAAAAAAAAAAGGAGTATCTCAAGACACTTTTGTAAAAGTAAATTGAAAAAAGGCTCAATTTGAGATGATTTATCAGATATAAGAGCACCATTCTGAAGTCACAGAAAAAACAGCATTTCTCATCATTTTTCATCCATACTGCATAATGCACTTGCATTTGATCAAAGATATGAACACAGGCAATTTGTTCACCAAAACAAAACAACAGAAGATACAAGAGAATAAACAAAATAAACACCAAAACATACAAGAGAATCAAAGGAGCCTCATGGTTTACATTTGTACAGAGATGTGAAGATGGGCTCCACAGAGACCACCCTTAAAGGAAAGAGGAATATTCCTGCTGCCACACAGCTTGAGGGAGAAAAGGTCTCAGCTAAAAGCTGATCATTCCCTACTGCTGCCTAGGGAGCAGCCATTTACATATATATATATATATTTATATTTATGGATGTAAATATATATGTGTGTTATAAAATGAGGGATGGCACAGAAAAAAAGGACTTCAGGCAATCCTCCCACAGCAAATCTGCTGGAGCACCCAACAGAACAATATCTGGAGGAACAGTTTTAATTTCATTCCTTTAAAAATATTAATTTCTTTAAGTTGAGAGCAGTGACAGGCAGAGAGCTGAGGAGCAACAGCTGCATTTTACAGGGAGTTGTATTTTTACTGGGCTCCAAGAATTTCACAGGAATGGGAACCCCACAGGTCAGGAGGAAGGACTGCATTTGGTTTTGGACTCTCCCTGCATGAAAACAGGGATACACACAACAGAATCCAGAAGGGAAAAACTATTTGTGGAAAATAAAAAGGAATTCCTGACCTGTGGTTTGCACAACTCAACTGAAAAAGGAAAATAATCCATAAAAAAAACGTATTTTCATGCTCATAAAGGGAGAATGAGGAAAGAACAGCAAGGCACTGAGAGCTGCCCTACCTTTCTGGGACTCGTGCAGCTGCACCTTCTCCTGGTGGTCCCAGCCCAGGGCACATTTGTCTTGTCTGTCTGTCTGCACACCAAACTTGCCTCCAAAGCCCTTCACATAATCTGAGAAGTTTTCAGAAAGCATTATTGAAATTCATACCTGTAAACTGCATTTAATAAAAAACCAGGAGTATGCTCTGGGAGAAGTTGTTAATAATACATTCACTTGTTTATGGGGATCCAAAATCTGCACACATTAACCACAAAAAAACACCTCCAAACAACCCAAAAACTCCCATCCCCAAAAAGTATTTTTCCCAGGTTTAAAAGGGTCTGAGCAACTATTTTTAAAGAAGATAATAAAAACCTTTCTGCGATTCATGTTTTTCCGTTTTGCCTTGATATTCAAAGCCAACAGCACTTTTATCCACTTTGTCCTTGTCCACACCATATTTACCACCAAAGCCCTTGGAATAATCTAGAGATAAGAGGGAAGAGTTTTGTTTGTGAGTGTGCAGCAACAAAACCTTGAGAAAAATGTGATAAATCAGGGCTGCTAGCATTGCATCATGTTCTAAAACAAGCACTGACATCCTCAGTTTAAGCTTGATTTCAGACACTGAAGTCAGAAATCCTTCAGGACACATTCTCCAGGATGGAAAATAAAAATAGCATTTTGCTGGGCAACACCAGCTGGCCTGACTCCTTGGTAAAATTCTGAACACACTTATGGTGAAGTGAGCTTCAAACCCAAAACTTCAGCAACAGCCTGGATGCTTTTAAACACCTCCTGCTTCTTGTCAGCATCTCTAGAGTGCAAACATTTCTTTGGGATAAGCAGAAGACAGACGGCAAAAAATTCACCAATTTTCAATAAAATCACTGATTTTTTTGATCAGATATGCCTGGAAACTTGAGCAGCAACACCACATTAACTCTGAACACTGCTAAGTGTTTCAATCCACAAACAGCTGATTGTTTTAGAATCACCTCTCTGTGGTGGTTAAGCTGAGTATTTTGATTTACAGATTTTCCAGAGGAGCTGTAAAAACCCTCTGATCATCCCTTAAAACCAGGCAGAGTATTTTTTAGTTTTTTTTTTTTCAGAAGTCGAGTTTTTCAGCAAAGTAAATTTTACCCAGCGTTACCTTTCAGCAGGTTAGGAGTGCAAAAGGGGGTGTAAACCATGAGTATTTTTACAACATGGCCTATGGGCAGTGCCTAGAGCCCCCAGGGAAGGAGGCTGCTAACACATGTGTGTCTATTCACCCTTCTGGGAGTCGTGTTTCTCAGTTTTCCCCTGGTAATCAAACCCCACTGCACTCTTGTCCACTCTGTCAGCCTGCACTCCGTATTTTCCACCAAAACCACTTGAGTAGTCTGCATTGAGAGTAAAGCACAACAAAAACAGGGTGAGGGCAACTTGGCATGGACACAGCACAGCCTAGCAATTGAGGGGAAAAACAAGTTATTGCAGAAGTGAAGTATTATGACTGCTTTAGCACACAAAATTCAGGTTAATTTTAAACACAAGATAAGCAACAGTCTTAGAGTTTATGATGGTTCCCTTTGAATTTTTTCACTATTTCCAACAGGGTGCAATATAGCAAAAGCAACTCCCAGTCTTCCTGACATGTCCTTGAACCTCACTTTAGAAAAATAACACTCCTGACAACCCACTATTTCCTTGTCTTAAAACCTCATGAAACTGCTAGGAAATTCACTTTTTCCTGCTCTGTTCCACCAAACCCACCATTTGATTCATTGAGAATGTCATGCAGAGGCCCCACTAAAAGAGGTACTTCCCATACAGTGAAAGAATCTACTCTATTTTTTTATAGAAAATGTGCCCACCGAGGTGACCACCTCCCCACTTTACCTTTTTGGGAGGGATGCTTCTCAGTTTTGCCCTGATATTCAAACCCAACAGCTGACTGGAAGAGAAATAAAATGACAAGTGTGACAGAGGTAGGCATTAGGAGAAAAACTGCACACACTTCAGGGGACACAGAGCACAGCAAGTCTTTCCACACTGCTCTGCCCTTCTGGACTGGGGGCATAAATACCTCTTTAACTTATGGCACACATTAATTTAGAAGATATTTCAGTGCCTGTGCTCATGGCCAGGGTTTTGTGCTCCCTTGCCAAGGAAAATTGCACCAGCAGCACACTCCAGTCTGGCCTTGACAGGTCCAGCAGTTCAGTATGACAGAAATCCAGGGACTGTCAGGCAGTCTTGGAACAGGACATAATTATCCTGCCTAGTAGCTCATCTTGTGATACAGGACAAACCATCCCCAAACATTCTACAGTATTCACACTGACCTTGTAAAAGAACACAAAAAAAAGTAGGATTTTAACATCTCTTTTCAGCTTTCTTTTCAACTCATCTCAACTTCCCACAAGGGCTATTTTCTACTCTGCTTTAAACAGTAAATTATCTCCCTAACAGTCAGTGTCAGCTTCTGGTAAACTTCAAGAAGAGCAGCCCACACCAGCACCCCAAGGAATTTGGCAGGTTTATGTACAAAAGGAAGAAATAAACCCCTGTGGGGGGCTGCAGGAGGAGATGAAACCACTCACCTGGTCAACTCTGTCTGTTTGTACTCCAAACTTGCCACCAAAGCCTTTCACCGAGTCCACTTGGGAGCAGTGCTTGGAAAGTTTGGATTGATACTCATGTCCAACAGCTGACTGGAAGAAATGGGTGAAATTCAGAGACAGCAGCTCCACACAGCCCTGTGTGGCAGACAAAACACTCCACCAAGCAACCTGAAGGGTGAATTTTGTCACCAACATGCATCACTGCCACTCCTCCTGCTGAAACCAACTTGCCCAGAAATTCCTACTCCCTTGGGAAGCCTCCCCAAGGATGCTGCCATGCCACCAGCCCAGCCTAGGCAAGGGAAGTGACTGCAATTTGATGGGGACTGCTTTGTGCCCTGCATTTGCACTTCAAAAGCACAGGAATGGAAACAAGACAGGTACAGAGGGAGTCTTGATGGTGCTCATGCAGAACCTGAAGTGAGCTCCAGGTGAAACACACAGCCTTGTGTTTGTTTAGGGGTCTGTTTCAGCTGACAGGGGACTGCAACAAATACAACAACACAAATACAACCAAAGCCAGCTGCCACTGGTTTGGGGAGGCACCCGAGTCTCCTGCATAAATCACAATTTATCTGCATCTTCCTCACATGCAAAATGGTACTGAACATGAGGAGATGCCTGTGCCACACCTGTGCCAAAAGCATCCTGGCCCTGCAAGCTGAGCTGAACAGCTCCATCCATCCCACAATAACTGGCAGGGCACAGGGATATGTAATTCCACACCTGGAAGTGCCTCCACACAGCCCTTGCTAGTGTTACACTGACCTAGTGCTGGGGAGCCCTTCCAGCTCCTGGAACTGATGCTGGAGCCTCACACCTCCAGCAAAAAAAGCTTTTTCCTTGCCCAGTGCCAGCACTGGGAACTGGCCAGAGCAACCTGCAACTCACCAGTAATCCAACACTGGATAATGCTGTGCCAGGCAGCTGCTAAATTGATTTGAGGACACAAGGTGTCTGCTCACCTAAATACTTTGGATTTTACAGTGTTTGCTCTTTTTTCTTCCCCACAGGGGCTGGAGGGAACATTCCCAGCAGAAGGAGAGCAAAGCATCACTGCCTGAGGTCCTTGCCAGGTAACAGATCAAGGAGATGGCAATAACAGGACAGGCAATAAAGGCATTACAAAAGCTCCCTTCTTTTCCTGACTGGAACAATCACAGCCCTGTTCATTCTGCAGGTGTTCTGTGGCACAGTATCTGTGAAATGGGACAGAAAAGGCTCCCACCTCCCTTTACTCTTCCCATTACATTTTTGAAGCTCTGAAAATTTTAAGTTCAATGTGATTCTACCTGACTTCCCTTTTGTTACACCAACTGAGGTGTAAGTGTGGTGTTTTCTTGCACTTTCTGCATTTCACCAAACACCAAGCATTACAACCCTTAGAAAACACTTAGAAAACTATTTTTTTTTTTTTTTTGGCAATCTGTATTTCAGAGACAAACACCCCCCTCACTTTCCTGTACATTTCCCACCAGCTCAGGAGGTATGGCACACACAATGATGGAAATGCTCATTTTAACTCAACACCAAGGTTTTGCCCTAAATGCAGCAAAACCCTGCACCACGACAGCACTGCAGGGAGCCTGAATGGCCAAGCTTCCAAGCCAAGCTTTAGGAGCAGCAACACCTGCACAGGTACCTGCCCAGGAGACATCTCAGCCACAAGGCTTCAGAACTACAGTCACAGGGGAGAAAGGTTTATTTACAGACAGAAAACCATGAGCACCTCGTGCCACCAGCATCACTCACATGGCCATGAGCAGAGTGTTTTTCCCCCATGATTAATTCTGCCCTGTGGGAAACACTGCTGGTTTTTGTTCCTCTCCTTTTCCCCACAGGTGAGGGATAAACTGCTGACACTACGGAGCAGCAGCAGGACAGGCCTGCTGGTTGAATCTGCTCAGCAATTCCTTTTCTCTGATTCAAAGGCTAGCCTACTTCAGTGGCACACTGAGAACTGGGCAGCAATTAACTCTGCTCAATATGAGAATCCAGCTAAACTTTAAGGCTGTCAAGTTACCAGGAATGCAGAAAACAAATAAAGTAAGAAAACTTTCTTATTTAGAAATGTTTTGATTCTTATTCTAGCAGAGCTCATGAAAGAAAGCAGCCAGAAGTTGATATGCCTATTTATCACAGGACTAAAGGAATTACAATAAGAATTATCATTGTTTTAACAGTGCAACATAAGGAGCCATCAACTCCTTATATAAAAACCCACCATCTGACTGAAGTACAATATTTTAAATACTTGCATTATTTGTCACAGTTTGATCACAAGAGCTGCACCCTGGTTTTAATGCAGCAGCACATCCTTTTTTCACTCTCTGGCAGTCTCTATCTATATGCAGGCCCAGCATCCAAATAAAAAGATCACACTGAATTTATTAATGCACCAAGCCCTTTGTTCATCCAGAAACATCAATTTAAAAACTTCAATCCTGACTCCAGGGGACTCCTCTCCAGACTTGGCATCACTCAAAAACCACATGGGGCCACTGCAGAGCCCAGAGCAAAGCTGGGAGAAGCTCAGAGAGGTGCTGGCCAGGCTGATCATGATCACCCCATCCCAGGGCTGCCCCATCCCAGCCACACTTACTTTATCCATCCGATCCTGTTCCACACCAAACTTCCCTCCGTAGCCATGGGAAGCTTTTGGTCCTGTCTGCAGCTCCCTCTCCTTGAGGTTTTGGTGCTCTTGGAATACATTCTCCCTCAGCTGATGAATGCTTTAAAAGACAACCAAGCAGCAGCTTTTACTAAAGGAGGTTTCAGCAAGCAATTTTATGAAGATGCAAAATACAAAGCTGACAAAAGTATCATCTTAGTTGGAAGTTGGATCACTTGTATTTTTCAGTGTACCAAACTTTTCCTCATATTCTGAGACACTGGTTTTGCCCCACTGCAAAATGTTGTTTAAGAAAAGAAACTGCTGGTTTTAAGATTAATTTGGAAGGGAGTTTTGCTGTTTTAACAATCCTTTATCTAGAACTGATTTGTGCCTGAAACATATTTTATTTTTCCTCATGTTCTAATTTAAATTCTTCCCAACACTTTCTATTTAGATGGCAACTTTTCAGAGCAGGAATGATCTCTCATCACACATTCCCTGTGGTATCAGGGCCAATTCTAACAGAGCATTCTGGACAGCTTCACTGCAAAATAAATATGTAAGGAAACTTGCACCTCCCCAAAGTGATCCCTTAATATTTGCAGGATTTTAAGTGAGGGGAGTGCTGGCTATGAAAAGAAGGGTAACCTAAGGTGTAATCTGTACTTTAAGCACTTCCCACCTGAGTTTTAAGCTTCCTCAGGTGTAATTCAGCCAGCAGGAATCCCCACTGCCCTCAGAACAGAGCAGACTTAACACTGATCCCTGAAGTAACCAGAGTTCAGTCTCCCTCTGTTTGCAACATCACACATTTCTTAAAACTGCTTTAAAATTCTGTCCTAGACACTTTTTGCAGTAAACACAGGATTCAGGAGATGCATCATTTCTGTTTCATATATCCCTCTGTGATGCACTCATCTGCTTTTCCACCAGAGAGCTCAGTTTGTTACTCTGCCAGGGTTTTTATGAGTTTGGTGGTAGCAGTGCTCTAAACAAAGTGTAACAATTAAGGGGCCAAACATTTCCTTAAAACATCACACTGGAGCTGCTCAGATCCCTCAGCTTCTCCCCTGGCTCTTGCACCAAAACAGCACAAAAAAACCCCTTTTTCAGATACAGAGGCAGGAAAAAAATCACATTTCCAGTGACAAAGCAAGATTTAAGGGTCCCTACACCACATTTCTGCCATTAATTTCAGCTCTGAAGACACTGACAGATTTGAAAGACCAGCAATCTGGCAAATAATCAACCTTCTGCAGGGCCTCTTGTTTTAATTATGAAGACACAAGTAACTGAGATGATGAGCTGATTAAAAGCTGCCTGGGACTGTGCCTATAAATACATTTCACAGGAGAGCTGCTTTACTTGATGTGCTCTTGGTGGCCGGACCCGTTCACGGTTTTTGCTCCCCAGCGCTGCTCCTTCTCACTCACATCATTCTGTGAAGGACACACACAGAAAAATAGAGTTAAAAACCCAAATAAATCACTAGCCACACACATTTCAGAGCTTCCAGCAGTCACTGAGACCACAAGTGTCAGAAAAGCAGCTTCACTTCTCCTCCACTGCAGGGACACGCTCATTTGGCCACGACACGTCCCCCACCCCGCAGAGTTCCCCCTGGAACGTGCTCCTGGTGGATCAGCAAGCCCCAAAAGCCATACCACAAAGTCTGGATCCGTCTCCCAGTCGTCAGCTCCATCATCCTGGCTGACAGACACCGTGTGGCCTGCAGTAGCCTTCCACATCTGCAACAGCAGCAGGACAAAGCAGGGTCACGCTCCGCTCACCCGCCAGCCCGTTTGATTCGCGCAGGAGCTGACAGAGGAGGTGTAATCCAAAATTCCCAATAAAGTGTGTTATTTAACCACACCACCAAATGCATTGGTGTCTTCTCAAGCTGGCTTACAAACCTGTCTAACTCTCCCATCTGCACTGTAAAAAGATCAGAAGCAATTGCTGTTTCAAAGAGAACAAAGTCACCTTTCTTTGCTCAGATTAACGCGTGCCTTTTGGTGGAGTCACCGCGCTCAAAGACTTCTGCTCACACGGGTTTCCAAGCCAACACACACTTCCAAAGACTGCTGCTAATTCTGGATGCTGTGCACACAATCAAGGTGTAGAAATAGGTGATTTTTTTTCTCCCCCAGGTGTTAAAAATGGTGAGCACAACATTGTTCTTCACCTGCACAACCTCCTCTGCCGTGCAGGGAGCTCTGAGAATTTGCACACAACACAGACACTGCTCCAAAAACAGAGAACAGGAGTGTCTGTGCCCCCCAGGCAATCCCCACTGCTTCCAGGAGAACCAGAGGGTGACCTGCAGGAAGCAAGAGTCATAAAAAAGGCAAACAATGTTCTAGAAACAACACCCAGCACTTTCAAGAGGTTAATGATTGGGGGCCTCTCACTTTCTGGAAACTTTATCCCCCCCAAAGTATCAAGTTGGATGCTTTTAATTAACACTTCTGAATGCAACTAGTTAGCAGAATTCCTGATCTTCCCGGTGCTGGTGGGTGGATTTCACACCCTTTATTCTAGGTGAATCAAAACAAAACAAATACATTCTAGAAAGCAAAACTAAAACATCAAACTACAAGCTGCCTGTTCACCCAGCTTTTTCAGAACACACTTCAGAGAAAGGATTTAGTTTTTCTTTGCTATTCAACTAGAGCTCAGTTTTTTAACATACCATCATTGTGTCCACTTACCTTTATCCTTCTAATTAAGAACAGATTACAAAGATAATTATCACAGGCTATTTAATTCACACAAGCATAATTCAGTGGGCGGGATGCAAACTCACTCCCTGTTAAATGCATAACTAATAGTCCCTGGGTAAAGTCCACAGCTGATTCTGTCAGGCTTGTTCTGCAGCCTGGCAGAACGAGCTGATGAGCCACTTTTATGGAGCATTTCAGAAATTTCAGGACTGGTAACGTGTGAGTGAGAAGAGCTGAAAAACTGACATTCAAACACCAGGGTAAAAAATGCTGGAGTAGCCTGAAAGGAGGGTGTCAAAGCAGAGCAGGTGACATCCTAACAGTATTAGCTGGTTCCCCCTCATGTTTTTTCAAGTCTCCCGTCTCCAAATTCCTCTGGCAATTAAGGAACTAACCTTTATAATAGTACTTCATATCCAAAAAACCTCTGAGACTATGAGTTTATAACCCAAACTTTGAGAACATGGGTGGTTTAACATTGCCCTGAAAATACTCTGTCTAAAGCCTTCTCTCACATGACTGTGTCTGATTGTTCTACTCTTTCCTACTAAAATCCATCAAAAAAAAAAAAAAAAAACACCCAAAGGCGTTGGAAAGCAGAACCTGACCAGCTCAATAATGAAATTCCAACATGGTTCCAAGTTCTTTCTAACTTCTCCTAAGAGAGATGTTTTGTATCCATCCATCCGTGCTCCAGCAGATGTTTGAGAATGGAACACAAGTGATGAGAGCTGACCGAAGGGGTACTGTGTATCGTAAATTTCTATACACTTCGTGGCAAACACAACTTTTTTCCCCCAAGCACTTGTTTGTTTCTTATGCTCACTTGATTGATGTGTTTTGTTCGTTCAGCCTGGACATTTCCAAGAACAGCTGGATCCTTCAGCCTAGGTTTCACAGCTTCCTCCTCAAGCTCCCGCAAACAATAGCGCAGGGAAGAAGGATTTCACACGCACCCCCGTGTGAAAATCCAGAAATCCAGCACGATTCCGTGCAAATCACGCGCACAAGCGCCAACATTTTTCCTTAGCTCAACCCTGCACCCTGCGAATTCCACAAGCAGCAAAAGCAGCCCCGGCGACCAGGGCTCCACATCCAGCAGGAATAAGCCCGGTTTCCGCCTGCTATTCCAGCACCGATTCCAGGGCAGAACCAGGAGAAACGCGATCTATTCATGACTCACAGGCTCACGTGGTCATGATTCCTGAAGGAAGCAGCAGCAAACGCTCCGGGTTCGAACACAAACCCAGGCTATAAATATATACCTCGAATGTATGCGCTGCTATGACTAATCAGCCTCACACATCATCCTACCCAGCCCCTCCAGCGGGCACCTCCCCGCTGCCCGGGGCCTAGGGACCGGCTCCGGGCAGCAGCTCCGGGGACACACGGCCCGAGCCCGGCACCGCTGCTATGGGGAGACCCCCGCCGCAGACGCTTCCCCTTAAGTTCCCAGCTTCGGAGTTGAAATAAAATTTAAGAATAAAAAAAAACAACAAAAAAAAAAAGACACCGAGTCGCGACGCGCCCCCCTGGTTCTGCCTTGCGCTCCCCGCATCCTGCTCATCCCCGCCGCGCTTACTCTGCCCCTGCCGCCTCCTCCTCCTCCTCCTCAGCGCTGGCTCCCGGCCGCTGCTTCCCAGGCTGGCGGCGGCCGCTGCTGCTGCAATTTCCGTTTCTCCCGAGCTCCCACTTCCTCTTCCCGGCTCCAGGTGGGAGCGGGACGGGCTCCGCTCCGCCCCGCCGGGAGGGGCCGCGCCGGCGGCTGTGGGAGCGCCGCCGCCTCCCCCGGGGCCTGCGGGTCTCCGAGCCGCTCCGACTATCTCAAATATTTATTACTGGAGCTGCTCCGTCCCTCGTTTCTTTCAGCCGCTCGAAAAACGCACCATCAGTAGTTTTTAAAATGGCCACAGGGGAGTTGCTGGTGCAGTTTTGAACATCCTTTTTTAACGCTCGCTTTTGCACCGTCACGTTTTGGAAGTCGCATCTACTCCGTGCTCAAGGGGTTCCGTCACTTTTTATCAGTGGGCAAAAGGTTCCGCCGTGGCTGGGATCCCCCAGAGGATCCAAATGAAACGATGCCACAGTGGAAACTACGGGGTTTTAAAACACTCTGGTAAGAGGGACTGGTTTGTCCGCTGTTCGTGTCTTCTACAGGAGGGGAGGACCCCAAGGAACGCCATTTCCAGCGAAATAAAACATTACAGATAAACACACAAATTCAAGCTGCGCTAGAGGGAAAGATGATAAAAAAATCTAGGTGAACGCAAGAACAACTTAATTCCAAATGTAGCCAGTTCATGTTATAAATAGGCTCAGTTACTTTTATTCTGGATTACATACAGGGCTATTTACCCCATAAACTGAAAACAGCATATTTGAAAAACTGGGCTGAACTCCTTCTCAAAAAGCTGTCTGCTAGAAAACACGTGCAGAGAACCTCAATCCTTTAGGCATTACTTCTGTCTGGTCTGTGTCATTTCTGGAGTCTTCACCTGTCCCTCCATGTATAGGTGGGAATACCAATCACATTTATATATATATCACTTTTCATCCATCTGTTCCAACATCTCATATAAAACCAAAAGGTACTGCTGCCTAAATTAACTACAATTGTCCTTTCCCTCCCAAGCCCCCTACTATTAATAAACAATGAAACTAATAAAATGTAGAAATTAATAAAATGTGCACCAAAGCTACAACCCTGACAGTGGGAAACCTTTTAAAAGGAAAAACTTTCCTTTTAAAGGCAAAGTAACTCTTCGGTTTCTTGAAAAAGTACCACCCCCAAATCTAGTGTCAATTTTTTATTTACCTGAAAAATAATTTTGCTGCCCCTCCCTCTCAATCTTTAGCCTACCAAGTTCCAAAAATAAAATTCTGCTTTGAACTAATTTACCTGTTCTCCAAATTTTGGCATGATGAATCAATACTGTCCACAAGACACTGCTAGAGCAGCTTGAAAGACAGAGTTAAAGCATCTGTTTTGAGAGTCCCTGTCCTTTAAACATGCAAAAATTGCAAGTTTAAAGTTCACTCAGATAATTCTGAAGCACGCAGGCAGGATGCAGTGTTTAATTTTTACAGCCCTCATTCCAACTAAAGCCTTTAGAGACATTTGGCAATTCACAAAATGTTGTATTTCATCAAGTATTGTATAAAGATCACTGTGAGAGACCCAGGTGCCTTTTCCACGTGCAGCTTGCTTTCAGCAGGGTGTGTGGGAGTGATTAAAGTTGAGCAAGACACGTTTTTCTGGATCTCTCTGCTGTGTAACTCGGAAGTCACCACACACACTCTGGCCAGTTTGTGAAAGCTTTCGCCATTTCACTCATTTATTCTACCTCTCATGTCAGTTCCATTGTTCCATAACAGTTAAGGTTTTACAGCCTCAAAATAATAATAAACGCATTTTCTGTTCACATTTTACAAGTCTATCCCGCCTTGGTTTCACTTTTGAGAAGCAACAATACATGACTTTGAACACCTACTATCACATCAGTGACCAGCAACGCCTAGGCAAGGTTTCTCTAAACAGCAAAGTTTAGCTGAGCAGTGAGTCAGGATTTCCTTCTGCAGTTCCATTTCAGGGTTTGTTATGTTTTTTTTTCTAGAAAGATTCTCTGAGAATATAAAAGAGACTGCAAATGAACAGACAGCAACTCGTACAGACAAGCCAGACAAACAGAGATGCATCATCACTGAGCAAGGCTTAGGGCATCCATGGCAGTGTTTCTCCAGGCATCCCACATCTTGCTCTTGATCTGGAGGACATGATGAAATATGTTTCCATTATTCTGCAACTTTATCCTTCTGTCTTCTACTCCATGAAATGGTTTACAAATATATCAAAATTGACATGAACAGCCCTACTGTGAGCCCATTTTGCACTGGTTCCCTCAACTCCTATGTTTCTCCCCAGATATGACCATGATCTCAATTCTATTACCAAAGCAACTGCTGCTGCTGTCTAGGACAGCACTTCCATCTTCACCCTGTGGACCAGAATACACTGAAGTTGTGTGACAGGTCAGGTTTGTTATCTTAAAATGCAAATCATAGCTCTAACTATGAGTAGAAGCAGGCAATAAAGCAGTTTTTTTTCCAGAAAACCGATATTAATGCATGTGAACTTGAACAATTCCAAAGAAAATGTCACACCTACTGGAATATTTTTGCTACTGGAGAAAGGTCATCATTTGAAACCAGATCTACAGGGCAGCAAACAATCATGAAGATGCTTTATTGACAATACCCACTCACTGCAAAAGTTTCTGCCTGCATACAATTAGATCTTAGCTTTTCCATAGTGTTTTATTGGCAGTGGAAAATGCATCAGTACTTTATTGAAAGCAATAAATAATACTGTGATAAAAATAGTTCCAAAGTAGACTGTACATATTGTTACATAACCTGAAAATACACAAAAGATTAATAGAAAAACAGAACAGTAACAATGAATTTCAGTTTTACAAGCAAGTTAAAAGTGGAAAACAAAATAAGAAAAAAGACATGCTATATATATTGTTGCATAATAAATAATGCACCATCTGAACAGATCCTTGCTGGCTTTTTAATATGCCATTTACAAGTGTCAGATACATTTTCTACTCATACAGTCCCAAAATGGCTACAACCATCCAAACAAAAGTCCAGACAAGTCTTTAGAACAAGTTTACAAAACACATAGGATGACTTACAATAAGAAAAGTAAGGCCTTTATTAGAAGATGCACTGCTTTAGTTTTTCAGCCCATTTGTACCTTCATCTTTCACTACTCATTTGACAGGAGGCTGCAGTGCTTTAGGATTGGTCCATTAAAACTGGTTCCACCAGCATCTTTCCACCAAGTGTTTTCAAGCAAAAAAGGTCTAGGACAAACAAAAAAGAAAACCCCTCTGTGGCCTGTGGCTCACGACCAGGAATCATTTCGAAGTCTGTCTTCCTCAGGGAAGGAAAAGCAAAAAAGAAAACCAGTCCTGGGTTTATGGCTTGTTTTCAGTCACTGCGGAGAGTCGCTGCACACACACAGCAGAGGGTGTTAGGGCTGAGGCAATCACTCCCACAACGTGTCCTGCAGGGTTATAAAAGAGTTCCTCCCAGCTTTTCACACCACTTCTACTTTAAATAAAGACAAACTGCCACTACTTGACACGTTCTCTGTGTGTGGAGAGGTACAGCTCTGAGAGGGACAACGGACCGTCCCCTCCTACGGCAACAAAGGCTCACCTGAAAAAAAGCTGGACTTGTCCGATCTAAGCTAAGAGCTCCAAAAGACAAAATATATACTGCTCGGTGTCATGATACTTTTACAAAGGTATTAAAATCCTTTTCACCTTCAGTTTTGTTATTAAAAAACAATGATAATTACAGTAACAGCATAATTTACAAAAACCCTACATTGCTCATAGGGACATATACATACAAGCATTACAGTACATTCAGTTGGAAAGACTAAAATCAGAATAAAAAATCAGCAATGATTTGATTTGTAGACTGAATAGAAACAGAAAAAGTAAGTAACTATATAAATGAGAAGTCACATAAATATAAGAAACGTTTAGATTCTAAAATATTTTCTCTATAGTACTCATGAATTTATTTGCTAATTAAAAACTCTGTAATAAAATATCTCAAAGTGTCCATTTAACAAGTATTAACAGGTTAAGGGTTCCAAATGTTCAAAATGCTGCATATCACCGGTAGAAATAGTGTGGGTAAACTGCAAAAACAACAAACAAAAACAACACACAGAAAGAAAAAAACAAACAAAAACACAGAAGAAGATTCCATTAGCAGGTTTGAACCAGCATTTCATTCCCAGACTGTCACAAAGAGCTCAGCAGTGCAGCAAGTGATGATGCACTGAATTACTGCCACGCTGGATATCACTTTATTGCCTCCTGCAATGCAAATAAAGCAATGAGGGCAAATGTTTCTGCCTCCAGGATTTCCACCCCACATCATCTGACTACAGCAAATCCTCAGCCAGGGAGGAGAATTTGGGGGAGAGGAGACTTAAAACTTCAGTTCCTTGCAACTAAAACTACTTTAAGAGAGCCCCTGAGATTATGAACTGACACAGTCATGTGGTCTGAGTTGCTATGTGCAAGAGTTTCCTCTCTCAGCATTTTATATGTAAAGATTCTTTAGAACTCAACTCATACATGCAAAAAGGTTCTGAATCTGAGGAAGCAAATGCAGGAGTTGGAAGGGATGCTACCAGTAAAAAGAAAGAAGCTGCAAGCAGACAAGACAGACAATTTACAGTCCATGAAAGATATCAGTGAGGGGGAAAGATCCACTGAATTGATTTTGAAAAATTCATTGTAGTATAAAAAATAAAAAAAATTAAAAATGGATTTGTTTTCAGACTTGCTTGCAAAATGAGAGAAGTACTGTGCCATGAGAAAATACAGCAGAGGCTGCTGCAGAAACATTGCAGCCCCTGGAGAAAGACAGGACTACAGATCTTTCCCAAGCCAGAATACATGGATGATTTTGTGTTACAGCACATCAAGCTGCCTTTTATCAGCAGCACTGCTCCCAGCTCCCCAGGTGGAGGCAACTCTGACCAAGCAAAGACTTTGAGGGATCTACAATCTGAGCTGCAGTGTCACACACTGCATTATTTTCTTTCCATCCCTGATTTATTCCCTTCCCCCAGTCCCACTAGCTGTGCTTCATCCAACCTTTGATTTCAGCCCTTTCTACAATTTAACACAGGTCCTTTTTGAGGCTGTTGAAAAAACCTCACAGGAACAACACAGTACTGACAAAATCTAGTATTTGAACACTCAGTCTTTGCTGTAGGAAATAAACTTGGGATTTTCAATCTAACAACCTACCCTGAAAACCTGGACTGTTTTCTAAGTGTGTAAAAGCACTGCAGGAAAATCCCTGCTGTTTTATTTCATAAATAGCTGCTTCAGTGTCATTCCTCTCAGCTTTACTCACCAGGAGAAGGCTTTAACAGGAGTAGGTCCTTACTGTAGCAGAATCCAATCTTTGTGTTCCTGATACACTGCCTATTCCAAGAAGCATGGGAAGACATGCAGAACACAGCATGCATGTTAGTTTTCAAAACAAAACAAAACAAAAAAATAAAGACCCTCCACAGCAATGGTGATTACAGCTTTGGTACTCAACCAACTCTTAAGGTTACAAGTTAGAAAAGCAGAATTTATTTTACAGTTTGTATATTAACCACTTTTTGTTCCAGGGGTTAACAAAAAATTCTAAAAAATAAAAAAATCTGCTTGCCAACTAGCACAGAGAAATTGGCAAAGGTGATTTTGTAAGTTATTTACTACTTTATATAGTTTGTAAATATCTAATATTTCAAAAGTGATTTTACATGGTAAAAATTTAATTTACTTTTATTTACAGAATTTTCCACATGAATTCTGGTAGATATTTTGTGCTAGTGACAGTATCTAAAATTTGGAAGAGCTTACTGAGAGTAGCATCAGATGCAAAAATTGGTTTTTTTGAGCTTTATGAATAAATAAAGAGCTTTCAGAACCTGAGGCAACTCCAACAGATTGTGTTCTCACCCTGTCTGTTCCAATAAAAAAACATTTCATATTTGTTTCTACGTATCTTTTGTAAACTAAATTCAAGTCAAAGTTTATTCTTATGCTGCTACAGATATGGTTTTTAAACAGACAAGATCCCCCATGTGACAGGTGATCCACTTCCACTTCCAGATGGGATTTTGGGGGTCTGCTGTTATTGGTTTGGGTTTTTTAATTCATATACCCAAAGATTATTAAGTACACAGCAATGAATGAAACAGTGATTTCAAGTATGGTCATTACTGAAGTGACCACTGCAGGAAGGGGTAATGCACCTGTCACTGAAATTTTACTCATCTCAAAATTATCTGAGGAGCTTTACTCACATTTTTGAATGCATTTTAGAGCATTTCAGAAGTGGAGCTAATCAGAAATTATGCATCATGTGATTAAAAGACTCTTATTAAGCTGTCATTTTACTTTCCTAAATTACATTTCTTTCTAGCTCTGATTCTCATTTTGTTACTCCAGTGATGTAAAAAAGAAACTCCACCTCTAGTACAGCTCCCTGAAATGACAAAGCACCCTATGGTTAAACACAGTGTTATAAACACAACCATGCACAAGGCAGATGTTTTTATGCAGCAAAAAGGTCATTTGGACTTAATTCCCCTGGAATCTCAGGCAAAAAAATAAAACACATCATGCTTAAAATTATACAAAATCAATACCATCAATCTGCATCTTCTTTGGCTGCATAGAGGGTGAAGACATTGAGGTTGTAACTCTGAAATTTGCAGGAAGAGTCTCTGCTGATCCAGCAGCCAAACCTCTTATGTCCTTTGGTCTAAACTTCTTTCTCCACGAAGGTGCTCTCCTAAAGCTCTTATCATCATCCTGTCATATTGACAAACAACATTAGCAGGGCAGAAAGTGTGGGATTCTTACTGACATTAAAAGGATTACTGACAAACTTAAGTAAATGTATCACCACTGAAGGAGGTAATTGTGAAGAAATGAAATTTAAGTGCATTAAATGCTGCATTGCCAAGCAGGGTTTTCCTTAAGCACTTGGGTAAATGTAATTTAATTACCCAAGAGCATTTTCTTTCCCCCATTAATATATCTGCATCTTTCAAGCAATAGCCCCACCTCAGAAACACAGTGCTGCACTAACTAAATACAGTTTAAGTCCCACCTCCAAAAACATCTCTGGCAGAGAAAGTATTGTGTCAATGCAAAAAAACCCACTGGGCAGCTCCATTTGCCAACTTTCCATTTAGCAACAGTTCAATCCTTTGAATGCTGTTTTACCTCAGATTTATTCCCTTGTACAATTAATGTGTCTACATTGTTTGAAGAGATCTTCATGATCAAACTGCCCTGTGCCACTGAGCAAACATCTGCTCCCTCAAAGCTCCTTTTGCAGCTTGAAATCTCCAAGGAAAACACTTTAGAAAACCATCAGGGCTTTCTGATGGGTTGTTAAAACCTTGCTAGAGATGCACATTGGAACAGATCTGTCAGGAGCTTCCCCTTCCCCTGTCCACTTCCTCATCCCAGCACCAATGTTTTTAAGGCTGGTTTCCTGAGCTGGTTAACCCCAGAAGGGTTTTTGTCACTTCAGCCTTAATCTGGAACACTTTTGCCTCATTTGATGGGATCAAATCCCATCAGCACCAAAGATGAGGCAGCAAAGAATTAATTAAGGCTCTCCTGGGGAAGTAACACCAGCCTGAATCTGTCCACTGAGCAACTTACAAGGTTAAAGATGGAAAATGCCCTCCTCTGTGCTGTGGGTGCACAGAACAGCCTCACACAGAGAGTTTTACACCCATCTCAGTGCAGTTTATACAGTAAGATCACAGGCTGCCCAACAGAAATTACTTTGATGTGTAAATACACCTGGTGGTCTTCTGCACCAGCATGATTCAAAATTAACATGAGATTTCTTAAAAACCCCTCAAAGCCCTTTGAAATACTGTTTTTAGGATAAAGTGCCTTTCTCTATCACAGCTTGTTCATTGCAATGCTGGCCACTAATTTTCTCATATTTTAGATAAAGAGGATTCAGCCCCAAGTGCTGCTATTAGACATTAACAATGTCACCTAGAAAGCCAAACTTGCAAATCATCCCAATACTTTCATATTCAAAGTCATCTTACCAAAACACACAAACCCTGCTGTATTTAGAAACCCTCAGAGACAAGGAGTTTCAACTTTAGGTTTCTGTCACTATTCTGTCAAAAGCTTGAAGAGGCTTAGGCTAAATTCTTTCACTGAGCAGTTCTGATAAAATTTCCAGGACCATAAAATGGGTCAACAACTTGAGTAACTTACTTCATCAAGTCTTCTGTCAGTGCCCATAGCAAGAAGGTTATTGAATTCCCTCTCCAGAACAGCACGAGCCTGAAGTTTGTGGTATGAAAGAGATGGAAGTTAATTCCAAAAGATTAGTAATTAGTAACCTATAATGATTTTATAAACTTAACAGGACCTGAATTAAGTGCTTTCTTATCAGATTAATAAACATACTTCATACTTGAAAGGTCAGTACTGGTAAAGTTACAATTTAATTTGTAACTTATTAAAAATTTAAGGAAGATTTAACAGCTCTCCTCTAGTTGTGGCATGAAAGTTCATGATTCTGCCTCAGACTTAATTATTTCAGAGTAAAAACTAGCAAACAACAAAAATGATGAGTTTCACACTACTGTTGTGAAGATGGGCTGTGAGGAAAATATTCTAACTATTTTTTTCTCAAGCAGATTTACCAGTGAGAATTGTTATTAACAACTAGAAAAGCATGACTAAGTTTTTATCTTGTGTGACAATGGACAACTTTGCATTGCTAAAGCTTCTAGATGCTCTTAATTGTGAAAAAACCCAATCAGCTCCACTTTTAACCTTCCTAGGAGGCCTGAAGTGCCTTGTTGATGCTGTAGTACACTACAATGACACAGATTGACTTCAGAAGGCTGAAAAAGTGACTCTCTTATTTTCAGAAAATGTTTTCCCTTTTATACTATTTTACACAGACCAATTTGGTGACAAGAAGACAAACTTCTTCAATCACATTGGTCAGACCAGAGGGACATCAAGAAGTCCCTCCTAGGGAAAGAATGTAAACATTTTTGCCGTTACCAAAACACGTCTCTTGTTTACAAAAAATTCCCTGGGGAAGGAATTTCAGAAAACCAACCATCTCAGGCACAAAACCAGGGCTACACCTTGTCCTTGCTCACCTGTGTGTTTTGAGTGGGGATCTGCAGCAGGAGAGCCAATGCATTGTAATCAAAGGATTCATCTAAGGCCACGAGTGCTCCGTGAACTCCGCTCTCGAGCAGGTTGTTCGCGTATTCCTTAAGGCCGATGGACACGACCCAGTGGATCATCCTCTCGTTGCTCCACACCAGGACATCTGGGGAGGCAAGAACACAGTGCCACACTCATCACAACACCACTTCTCTGAAGCAAATCAGCCACAGACATGAACTGGAAGGAGAAGTAAACATATTTAGAAGTCTGCTGGCAGATGTTTCAGACTGTAACTTTGATATTATGAGAATCACCTCTCTAGAGGAAAGAGATGCACCCACTCCATTTGGGAATCTAAAAACAACCAACCAGTTATAACCCTGGCTTGGCTGCTGCCAGTTAGTTGTGACTCCTGGGAATGATCTCAGGCACAATCAGCAAGTTAACCACCAAAAGATATCAATGATTTAAAAGCAAAGGGAAAAGAGCAGGCATGGAACTTTCTAAGTGAGTTTTTAGACTCAGATATCAGAAAATACTTCTGATATTAGGCAGGGAACAAAACTTCTATGGGAAATCTTGGAAAACCATGAATTCCCACCCTGCTTTCTCTTGTTCAATAATCACCATGAGTCTGGAAGATATAAATACCTAAGTCACTTGGATATTTTTTTCATCAACTGCTGGGCAATAAAAATTACCAGCCACAAGCAATAATAAAACCATGCAGATGTAAAGTTATGTCAAAACGGGGAGAAGAAGAAAATAAAGACATCTCCCTCCCCAACATGGTCTTGACTCTCAGTCTCCTAAAACATTTAGTTTCAAACTTCAAAATATGAGTTTCAAAAATGTTCACATTTGTAGCATAAGTAAATGATTTAATGATGGGTTTTATCCTTCAGTGTTCAGGGCCTACATCCAGACACACCTTGTGCATTCAACCCTTGATATTTCATAAATGGTTCCATCCTCTAAAGCCTTTTCTTTGTTAATGAATCTTTGAAGCTGATCAGTGAAAACATGTCACAATCAGATTGAGGTGAAGGCAACACACTAACCCTTAATTTCCTTCTGGCTTTCTTCTCTTTTCCTTTCCAGTTCTTTCCGATCATAATTCAGTCTTCGGAGGCACATAATTCCACACTGGAAACTGTTTCTGTTTGGACCAGAGGAAAAAAAAAATCAGAAAAAAAATTGAGAGATGATGCAAACACTTAAATGTAGGTGAGGACTGCAGCTTCAAGCCCTTTACCTGTGAAAGCTGTCCACCATTTTCAGCTGCCCACGCAGGTCTTTTTTAGTCAAGTGATCCAGCATCCGAGCATCCACCAGGCATTCCATGAAGTAGCTGCGGTACTGAGGGAGCCCCAGGCTGGGCAGCCACTCATTGCCAATCCACTCGTGGTTCATGTCACCATAGGCTAAGGTCTGCTTGGAAAAAAACAAACACATTAAGGGACAAGCTCATTGAAATGAGAAAGGAAAAAAGAAAAGCTATTTTAGATTGCTTTGTTTAATTCTTAGCCTGTGAAGATAAGCACATCAGAATACTGAATATACTATGTGTGTGTTTTCTCTAAAGAAGTCACCCTCATGGAGAAAAACAAGTTCAGATGTTCCCACCAGCAAGTAAAAATGCCTCAATTTATACCAAGAAATAGCATGATAAAATATGCAAGAGCTAACAAAATTTTAAAAAAAGGACTAATGTATATGGTTGGATAGCAAAAGGCATAGAATTTCATTGTGTTGAGATGTTGCAAATACTCTCTCCCTTGAAAACTGGGGGGGAAATTTTATTTTTCATTTTTCACTTTATAAAGAAAAGATATCAGAAAAAGAACTGCAGGCCTTTTTAAATACAGTTTGCTGTTTTCAGAAACTGATAAAACCCTGCTACTGAAGAACAAGCCATTCTAAATGCTAGTCCTTATCCTAAAAGAGACTTTTCTCATTACAGTTTTGATCTGCAAATCACCAGGCATTTTTTTAGAGAAAGTATCTATAAGGATTATCTAATCACTCCTTAGGCAACAAATCCCAGAAGCTCCTTTTTTCAAAAGCATAATAATTCAGATTTTTCTGCAAAAACTCAAAAGCTTTATTTCTCCTCTAGAGGAAGCACCTTCCAGAAAGGAGCAAGGCAACAGGGAAATGCACCTCTCCAAGCCATCAGAAGGTGGAAGAATGAAAGAGCTTCTTACTCTGGGCTTGTTATCACTGACAATCAACAAATGAGTAGCTGGGATATAGTTAATGGGACTTAAACCAGGTTTAAGCTGGGAGGGCAGCCAAGCAAGAAGAGCCCATACTGTTCAAAGATATGGATCATGGGTAAATCCCACGTTTTGTTTCTATCCCTGGATAAATACTCAGCTACATCAATGCCTGAAAATACAATTAGGATCTGCCACCACTTTAAGGCAAAACAATCAGTCAAGGGGGATTACAGAATTAGTGCATAGAAATCCACTTAACCATCCAGGCCCAGGGTATCTTGTGGCACACCTGGGATGGTGGCTGGGTTGGACAGGGACTTTCTGCACAGAGCAGATATTCCTCTTGGAATTCTGGCATCCTCAGAGAGCCAGCCCCCACCAAAACATTCAAATATTTAAATCACATGTATTTCCTAAGTGTGCACTGTAAGGAGATAAGCCTGCAGTTCCCCCCTCTCCCAACCCCCAGGTCACACCCAGAATCATTAAAAGATGCTGGCCTAAAGGAAAAACAGATTCTTTCATGCTCTAATGATTGTGACAGTTTACATACAGTCTGTAATATTAGGTAAAGTTTCCAACCTGAGCCCAGCTTCCCTCCTCATCTTCCTGTTAGGTGGTTAAGGAAAGCAAAAGAACACACACATATTAGTGGTTAAGTTTGGTAAGAAGGTCAAAGTTAATGGTGCACTGCAAGACTCTAAATCTACTGCATACCAAAAAATCTAGATAAAGCAAGCATCATGCAAGGCAAAAAATTATACACAAGGCACTTATTTTTGTATGAGAAGTTGCAAACCCCATCTACTGATTAAATTTTCTGGAGAGAAGAAATTTCTGCACCAATAATTCAATTTGTCTATTTGTCAATCAAGTCAGAGCTCCATTTTACAGATTAGAGTTTTGTTTACAATCTTATCAATGCTGATTTTTTTTTCCAGAAGGGAGGGAAAAAAAAAAAGAGCTATCAAGATGCAGATTGCAAAGTTAATCATTAGAAGAAGCAATGATCCAGAATTTTAGTGCGTTAATTTGAAGAAAAAAGAAAAAAAAAGAAAAAAAGAAAAAAAAAAGGCCAAAAGGTACTTGATTCAAATGTTCAAGAAGTGGGAAAAGCACTCTAAGGAAGAGAAGTGGCAACACTGTAAACTAACCGTTTGTTGTGTGGCTGTAAGATTTTCCATCTCTTCATGTGTTACCCAGACATTTCCCGTGGTCTAATTTGAGCCCACAGGGAAGCAATCCCATCCAGTGAAAGGAAAGCAGTAACAAAGAGGAGAGGTTGCAGAACAGATAAGCCATTGGTACATGTAAGGAGCAGGCATGGGCAAAGCAATGGTCTCTAGGTCAGGTACAGCTACTGACAGTCATGGCATGCAATAAAAAGCCTACTCACAGGGATCAACTTCCTTCACAGATATTAACAAAACTGAGCAGCACAAACAGCTGACAGGATTTAATTAATGGGTAATCACTCGGCTCTGCTCTAATCCAAAAAATACATTTGGAGTCTAGCACATAACTCCAGACTGCAGGGCAGACAGACTCATGAGACAAAATTCCCACTAAGTGCCTAAATTTACTATAGAGAGACAGGTGACTCCTTGATCATGTAGTCTGAATTATCTGGAGTTAATGGTTTTAGAGCTGCATTAAAAGAGCCTCCAACTATCCTACAAATTTCCATACACACTTGTATACTCCATCTGTATTTTAAATTCTTTGGAGGCCAATAACACATACTCTAAATACTTTGGATTACATACTCTTGACTGAAATAAACTTCTCTTTTCCTTGAGAAAGATAACTGAAGGAATAACTGCAGTTAATTCCCATGAAAAGAAGGAACAGCCTGAATTTAAAGAACACGTTCCTTCCCAGAAATTCTTAGCGGAAGTTCAGTTCTGTGCTTACAGCCAAATAAAACTGGGGAAATTCTAAGTGTTTTAACTCTGCAGGGAGTTTTCCTTACCGTCCTTGATGTGGGAGGGGCAGAGGGGCTGGTGAGGGACATGATTTCCTGGATGGCCAGGCGCAGTTTGAGCCTGTGCAGGGGGTTGCTGATGCCGATCTCCCGCTGGATTTCCGTGTCGGACAGCGCTGACATGATGGCGCCGCTCTTCACGTTGGCTCGGCAGGCGGCCACGTACCAGGCTGGCATCCCCACCCACAGCTGCAGCACACAGAGAGATGGGGGTGAACAGGATGGGGAGAACATTCCTGCCTCCAAACCTGCAGAGTTTTTATAAGTCTGTATGTTGAGGGGGGTTTTATTCGTGTTGGGAGGAGCACTCACCTCCAGCCACACCACCACAGTGGGCCCGTCCCACTGTGCAAAAGGCAAACCTTGTCTTCTGGCTTCCTCCAGCAACTCGTGCCTGCCATTACAGAAACAGTCATTAGTTACAATTCCATCACTGCACTACCTTCTTTCCAATAATTAACTTATTCCTTTCCCAGCCAGCCTTACATGATACACCCCCTCAGGCAGGTACAGCACACGCACAGGGACTACAAAGGGATGAAAGCTGAGCTGGGCAGGAAATCTGAGAGCAGCAGAGATGTGGATCTTGCCTTTCAGAACCTGGTGCCTGAAGCTCTACTGACACACTACCCAAAAGCCCCAACTCAAAATGGAGATGTCAGGCTTATTTGGCAATCAGATTCTCAATTGCTCAGTGTTCTGCCCAGCAAAGCTGAAGCAAAGCAGTCATTTCTCCTCAGATTTGAATCCTGTGGCAACACGTGAGCACATCAGACATGCCTGATCATCAGGTCACTGACAGTGACCATTTCACTGGTGAACCTCAGGCACAGTTTTCACACCCCCAGAGTTGTGTTTGGCAGCTCCATCCTGACAGGCTGTGCACTGAAACTCAGCTTTCATCTCCTTATGACACTATTTCCTTTGTTGTTCTGACACAGAAGTTTCATATTGACAATTCAGCTGCCAGAGACAATGGGAGCTCACAAAGCCCCTATAAATAGCTGCCAAAACTGTTTGATAAACCAAAGGACAAAAAACTAGCACTGTGGGTATAAAGCATACAATGCTGCTTGGATATGCCTGGCTGAAAACACAGAGAAATCCTAAAAAAAAAGCATTTTTACACAGCCTTTGAAAGCCAGTTATACATGGTTAAATCTCCACTTATTCTCCTTCAAAAATCTGAAAAAACAACTTCACCTAATTAGCCTGATCTTACTGTTCTTTATTCATGCCTGCAAGTGTAGAATTAAGATACACAGCAATACTACAGATTCAAGATCCTACATTATGTATTTACTATTTAAATCAAATAAAATCTCCTTGCCTTTTCAACTGTCTCACTGGATAGATCTAAAATGACATTTTTACAAGTTATAGGTATTAAAATACACAAGGCACCTTGAGGAGTGATTACTGACAGACAAGGAGCTTTTTTGCTACTCCCACAAAATGGAAATGCAGCATTCAGCTCTTTTAGACATATCTGGGATCCTTGTGTTATATTGGTGGGTAACTAAATATTAAAAAGCAATCAATGAAGCAATAAATACACTAGCAACTGCTTTATCAGTAGATAGCACTGCTCCACCTGCACATCAATGAATTCCCTATTGATCTGGAAGAACCTCCCAGTAATTTGTCCTAATTAAATGTGCTTCCCAGGAATGGGAAAAGGAGAGGAAGGCACTGCCAGACATCTGGTTACAAATAATCATTCTAGGTACCATTTTGGGATCCTTCCATTAAGGTGGAACAGTGTTCAGCAGTCAGCAGCTCAATATTGCTGGATTTCACTACCAAAGACTGTAAAAGCTTAGACATCTTTGTACACTTCAAAAAGATACATATATTTCTCAATTGGGAATAAAGGATTAGCTACTTCCCTGCTACTGTGGAACACATTACATTCATACCACAATTAATTAGCCCTGAACACATTTAATTCTGCTTTTCTCTTCGTTGTTTAAAGATGTAAAAATTAGAAAAATAAACTAATAAGATCATATGAAACACTGTTTGGTAAGAACAGAATAAAGTGCTTAGTACTGTATTTGCCAGAAAGGAACACAAATTTTTTTCCAAGTGCTTTAGCTTCCAAATTTGTGCCCATGCCTTCCTTTTTGGTGGTTGTACTGTGTGGAGTTCAGAGATTATCAATGTCATTCCTGGTTGTTTTGTGGGTCTCATTGTATACTTCATGGTAACCATGGAAGAGTGAATCCTTTGGAGTAGAACACAAGGAATACATCAAAAATATAAGGAGAGGTTGTGATGCCAACTCGAAACTCAGTGGTATTGTAGGCAGAAAATAATTGTGTGATGGAGGAAAACACATAAAAATAGAAACAAACAAAGAAAAACGTGTTTATGAGATGACTTTATGCAGAAATTATTCAATGGATCCAAAGAGGAAAGCAACCATGAAGTGGAAAATTAATTGCAGAATTTGTTCATATGCAGTAATAGATAAAAAACTTGCTTGCACAGGAAATCATAAACCCCTAAGCTCAAGATGAAACCCAGGCACAGAACATCTCATAGGAAGAATTCAGAAAGAGCTGCTGTTTCATCTGCAAATGATGCACTGATTTTTCTTCCCTATAGCAGAGAATATTTTTCCAACTATTCCCTTCAAACTCCACCAAGACACTCACTGTAAAGTAAAAATTCCAATAAAATGTGATCAGATCTCTGAAGGATCTCAAGGCCAAGGCCAACTCACAGCCCAACCATTGTACCAGTTAGGAAATAGGTGCAAAATCCAGCCCCATGTCTTTGTGAGGGAAAAAAAATCTGCAGTGGTGTCAGCAGTGTTAACAGATGGCACAAACCTGGCCCTGTGAAGGGTACAAGAGTGCCAGAAGAGTAGCTGGCTACTGGAATAACTCCTGAGTGACAAAACCAAGGGAGAGGTGCCTGGAGACTTAATAAAAAACCTGGCTGAGCTGCCCTTGGAACAGGAGCCCAAACATGCTGCTGTGCAAGGGGGGAGGCTTGTTGTCAGACACATCTCTCAGCAGCTGGGGAGGACAAAAGCTGTGGTCACAGGGAGTGAGAAATGATGTCCAAGCTGCAGGTGGTGCCTGATGCAGCAGAGAGTGCACAGAGGACCCTCTGGAGACCCTGAGAAAGATCTGTGCTCTCCCTTGGCAGGAGAAAATAAAGGAAAATCCCACAGGGAAAATAAAGCAGCCTGCAGCAACCTCACTTTGTGACTGGATTGAGACAGCAAGGGGATGGATCATGCAGAGCTCATAGCCAGAGGGGAATGCTGTACCCCAGAGTTCTTGGATGGAAACTGAAGAGGATTGATTTGGAAGAAGTTCAGAACACAGCAAACACTGCAGTGTGGGGAAGAGAGTGAGGCTGATGGAAGTGACAGAGCTTCAGGGTATAAAAACTGAGAAGCAACAGTTGTAAAACACGAGATGGAAACAGGCAGAGCAGCAGGGGAAAGTTAATATCCTTATTCCAGACTGAGTTTGGGGATGTGGTAAGTGTTTTGTGTGTGAGAGTTAGCTTAAATTTAGGGTTGCCTTCCTTTTTGATGAATACAGTGCTAAGCTGGTTGTGCTGTACACAGAAAAGGACAAACACAGTCGTGGCAAACACTGGCACTAGCACAGCTCACACAGGAGGTGAACACAGCACTATAAACAATTCTGATTTAGTAAACAGCAAACAACATTTTACAGGAATACATCTACCTTGAAAACACAAACACCTACTATTGCTGAACAACTTTCAAATCCCAGATTAAAAAACTAATCTAAGAGGGTTTAATATTTCCACTACAAAAGCTCACACCATGCAAATTAAGAAAAGACACTGAAGTAGCTGTCACACTCAACTAGGTGACACTGGATTTATTTCAGCAACACATTTTCAAAATATATTCTTTTGAATCTAGCATTTCTTCTCATGATCAGACTTTTTTGAAGAAAGGATAGAGGTTTGAATATATTGCTAAAAAATCCAAACGAGTTTTATCATAATTGCACAACGATCCTAATAAAAATAAACACAAACTTACCCTGATTTTGCACTACCACATCAAATGGTAAACAAAAGGAAAATAAAATAATGAAGGACAAATGTAAAACTGAACTCAAAGGCATACAAAAACCAGACAAATACTGAGTACTGTGATTTAATTCTGTAACTATAAATAGGTTTTTGTTAGCAGACGCTGAACACTGCCCTCAGCCTGTTTGTGCACATGCAAGCAGAAATCAGAAAGATAAATGAGCAAACAGGGATTAGAGACAGCTATAAATAGAATGAGCTGTTGCTGTTCCAAGCATTCAGGTAGCTGGAATTCTTTTTGCTGAATACAAGGATTGGTAAGCAAACAGAATTTGTTTTAACCCACTCTCCTCCAATATCAGAGTGAAAAGCAATTCAGAGAAGCTTTACCACTTTTTCTTTTTGATAAGGAGCATCTCAAGAAGGCAGCAAGGGATCTTTGACCCCTGAGGGGATCAGGACACCCCTCAGGATTCTGAACAGTTGCACGAAAGCATCTTGCTTGGATTTTTCAAATGGTAGATCCAGATTGTATTAATTTCACCGAGTGCTAAAAAACAAAAGGCTCCAGGGAGACCTTAGAGCCCCTTCCAGGGGGCTGTGCAAGAGATGGAGAGGGGCTTTGGAAGGCAATTCCAAACTAAAAGTTTTCATTTGTTTAACAGAGACAGCTGCCTTTTAAGCAATCTGCACCACGGAGCCATAAATTATACTTTAAGTAACACCAGTGAATTTTTGAAAAGCACAATGTTTACAAGAAAAAGCCATGATTTATCTGCAGCTGCACTTCTTGCATTTCTTAAAGCAAGAGAGTATGGATTGTTTCACTTGAGAATGAAACTTGTGGCTGCTATTGAGAAATACCTATATTGCTCAAAGAACAGACCTTACCACTCTCTAGATATGACCAGACTCAAACTATTTATTCAACCAAGATGTGGTATGGTCTTTAAAGCACTGTATAAAAGGGAAAATACCAGATTATAATAATATATGATTGCCTTCAGAGCAGCAGTCTGAAGAAAAACAGCTGAGGCTTCTGTTATCCAAACAAACCCACATTCCATTCCCAATTTTCAAACCAACACACTGCTGGTTTTCATTAGCAGCCACCAGGCATTATTCTTATTAGTTAATAGAATTTAGGTGCTGCAGGAAATCCCTCTCAAAGGGAAAATTAGCACCTTTTCTTTTCAACATTTACTGTTTGTCTTCAGAAGGCCAAGGAAAGTCTGATCTTCATCTTTTTTTGACAGCTGAACAGAAAAGAGGCAGCAGCAGTTTAAGGTATATGGCTCAGCACAGGGGGAAAAAATGCAAGGAATGGCTGATCCTACTTATAGAAATATGAGTGTTTCCTCTATTACCATATAAGCATCAAGTCAGGATTTCTACCAGAAGCAATATCTGTTTTTCTGAAAACAACAAAAGCATGCAAACAGACTCTCCAAAGGTGAGCAGTGAACTAAAGATTTTCTGGGACAGAGGGGAAAAATCCTCGTGACTAGGAAAAGGTAAGTGCATACAAGGTGCCATAAAAAAAGGAATAGTCCCAATTGATTTAAAAAAATTGAAGCAAGCAGGGCTATGTGGTGCAAAGAAATTATTCCAGCAGACAATCTTAAACAGAAGTGAAAAAATTAGTGAAGAGAGAAGCTGCCAACACAAAGGGACAGAGAAAGGAGCCAGCAAATTCTTACACAGGGATGTCTGCACACAGCGTCTCGTGCTTCCCTTCTCTCAATGCCTCCACACTCTGGAGCAAATAACAGCCAAGACAACTTTGGGAATCTCCCATTTGAATTAAAGCTATTTATAATTTATTATATTTAATATCTCCCAAAGTAGGGGTGAAATATAATAAATTTAGGGGGAATTTGGTAAGAGTCCACTTCTATCTGCAAATTTCTTCATTACAGCAGTTGAGCTGTATTTTTTAGCTTACATTCCTTTCAAACTTACCATGATCTATACTGCTATTAATGTTCTGGAAAAATAGCAGAAAAACCAACCAACAAACAAAAAACCCTCCCAAAACTACAGAGGCTTATTAGCCATAGCACCATATTAGGCAAAAATACCCCAAAATCAAACTAAAAAAATAAAACCACAGTGTTTGTAAACAAAGCAATACATGAATAACACAGGATTTGAGATTTGATAACTTACTTTTTCTGCATTTTCCTGTTCTTCTCTGCCTGCCCTCCAAGTTTGCTGAGACCTAATGCATCCTGAGAGGAACCATCTGCTTCCCCCATGCCACCTACAAAAAAAACCCAAACACAAGTCACTCTCAGTTTAATCCTTTGTAATATTAGTGATCAGGAATGTGTCAAAGCAAACCCCCAAGGCCATCTCTGCCCCCTGTGTAAGAAAAATCAAACCAACCTTGTCCTAGAGCTTCCTTGCTTCCTTGTCCAGGTCGTCCCTTTTCCTTCTTGCCAAACAGGCGGCCAATGGAGGATTTGATCCCCTTCTTTTTGGGGGCTTTGTGAAGGGAATCTTGGCTGCTGTTACTGCTGCTAGGATTACTTGTTTGCCCATCTTGTGAACCTGTTGAACTGTACCAAAAAAAGAGTCATAAAGGAGCCCACGTACAACAAATTCACCAGAGTTAAGTTTGGGTTCTGTGCAATTTAATTGAAGTTTAGTAACTCACTAATGACATTTAATTTCAGCTTTTGTGAGTTATGAAAAGAAATGTTGACAGCACAAGCTTCTGACTGGAAGGGCAGACAAAGTTTGAAATACTTGAGTGGAATACTCTGAAATACTTGAGTAGAATCCATCTCAAGTATTGAAAAGATTCACTTGGAAAACAGTATCTGTCAATCGAAGCAATGGCAATTTTGCAAGTAATTTCTCAATTTATAGCTAAATAACAACTTAAAGAGTTAAGAGTTACATTTTTCATATCCCAAGCATGAAGCAAACTTAATGCAGGCTTTGAGGAGCAAAAGAATTCCCATAAAGCCATTTCTAAGCATGAGCAAAATCTACATTCCTAATGTTTATGTAACACAGTCACCCATGTATGTATTCACACTCAGGAATTTTGAGAAACACTTTAACACTCAGACTGAGATCCTACAGGCTGAACAGCTCTGCAGTTTGGAGTTTTATTCTGATGTTCTGGAATTCCTGGCAGGTCTGAGTGATTGATTCCCAGCTACTTACTTCCTAATGTCCCTGATATCCTCGTGGCTCACAGTGTGCAGAGCTCCTTTCTGGACCCTGTCCAGGCGCAAGGACCGGGGTGAGGAAGGTGGGGATGTCTCACATTTGATGGTGGTTTTGTCATCTCGTACCTCTTCTCTGGAAGCTGGAGACTGATGGAAAAGGAAGGAAAACTTCAGGGGCAACGCCAAAATGTGAAGGCAATACCAATAACTTCACAAAATAGTGAAAGGAAGAATTTTATGTCAGTGTTAAAGGCTCACTCCTGCCCTTACCATTCAATTTTTTCCTTGATTTCTTTCTGAATTTCTTGTTACCTTCAGTGATGAACTACTAAATTCAGTCTTAGAAAGTAGCACTTCTCTTTTATTCATTTATAGGGCTAAGAACTAAAGTAATGCCTTCAGCACCATAAAATGAATATACCTGTCCCCAGTTTGAGCAAGTGCAAAGACAGAAAAACTAAAGAGTCTTGTGGAAAGAATTATTAGCAAGATCATTGACTCTGTGAAGTCAGTTTCTACACACCTGTGACTATAAAAGTTTGAGCAACAGAAAGAAGAACTTATTTGTGTGTGCACTGACAGCTTTTAAAATTAAGCACTGATGCATGAAGACTGCAAAGCAGTGGGTGCAAACAGAAAGCAGCACAACAGTCCACACCAGCAAAAACCAGGCAAACAAAGACAAAAACCCACAAAACAAACCCACACTTAGGCTAAAATGATAAACCATAATCTTGTTTTCATTACAGAGCTACCCTGAAAGAGCTTTATGTTCCTGTTATCCACAAGTGAGTCTGGGGACAGGGAGGGAGATGAAGGGGCACACCATGAAATAAACTAAAGGTTTTTACCTTTCTACGGTGTTTCCTTAAATCACTAGGCTGACAGATGCATGCAAAGAAAAGAAATTTGGAAAAGCTGTATTTATTGTAAACTGTAGCACAGACTGAGACAACTAATACAGACAAAACATTTTAGGGAGAATATAAACAACAATTACAACAATGGCACAGAGAGATACTGGGTATGAAGTGCTCCTTCAATCACAGATTACTTAAATGCATCCCTGAAGTGAGGAAAAGGAAGCAAAAAATAAATGCTTAGAGGTGATTATCTACCAAAGTGCCAGAGATGTTTGAGTGTATTGGGACTGTTGGCAAATTAGCACAAAGTATGTGCAGCAAAAAAAAAACCCAATAAAGTGTGTGGGGGTGCAAGGTGTTGCTTTGAAAAGGTGAGGACCTGCCTTGAAGCTCCAGGTCAGCCACAGCAGCCTCAATAAATCATCTGCACTCATCCCTCCTCACAACCCAGGGACTCCTGCAGCTGGTTCCTACACTGCACAAAAAGCAGCCAAGACTTCAACAATGCCAAAGAGTGCCAACAACAGCCCACTTCTATACAGGAATCTGTTCTTTTTACAGCTTTCAAGTGCTGGAATGTTTGAGCAGGAATTCACCACCACTTTTATTTTATCCTCCATCCACTGGACCTCACTCCCCAGGGAGTGCTCACCTCTGCCAGGGCACAGAGCAGAAGTTACACAAACAGCTCGTTCAGGCTGATGCTGACAAAAGTTAAATTTAGATCATTTGTTTAATAGCCCTCATTATTTAAAATGGCTGCAACCAAAAATAAAGTTGGTCTCTTTTGAAGTGGGACAGGGATGTTGTCTCCCTCCCACTAAGGATAACTTGTAATTGTTTTTGATTTAGAATACATGTAAATTTTGCAGCATTAATATGGAAAGTTTTGTTCAATCTGACTGTAGAGTACTACATTAATAAATCATAAGTTCACTGAATCATAGAAGGGACCTTTAAAGATGATCTAGTTCCTCCTCAAGCTCTTGACAAAGCACTGCAGCCTCATTTTACCAGTATAGGATCTTTCATCCATTAAATCTGATGAGCATAAAAATGAAAATGTTCACCACATGGAATGCACTGCCCACAAGGACTGCTCCAGAGAGCTGTAGGCTTCACCATTTATCATCTTGATGCTTTTTAATCATGAGGGGCTTTCAACTGACTGAGCTGCATAACCACTGGCATTAGGCTAATTTGCCTACATGATCAAAACCTAATGCAGCTCTCTATTAAAACATTGGAAGACACAGCAGAACTCAGTCTAATAATTCATGACAGCTTTTCCTAAAGTTTCTAGAAAGCTCTTGTTCTCTAATTCTTGATTTTAATCTTTCACAAATCAGTTGCCAGGTACAGAACCCATCAAATGCAACTGCAAACACGAGATCAAGTGATTTTGATGCACAAATAAGATCTAAAGTGAACTTAATTACACTTTTCTTAACTGCATTGGATTTCAGATAAGACACATTCTCCTGATCTAGTTTTGGGGAAAAGAGCTGCTTAAATTTGCATATGGTTTTCTGCATGAGGAGCATTTAGCTTATCTAATTATTGAGAAGTTTTAGAAGACAGAGCACTCCACAATCTGAATTTTTATAGTTTTTTTAAGAGGAAGATTGCTTGACTCTGGATATATGGCTAGAGCTAGTACAATGATTTTTATTTTAATTCAAAGAAGGCAAAATTATTCCCTTTTATGAAAAATACAGACTTTTTGGTGTATGTACACATATATTTTAAAAAGCCAGCAAAATCGCTTAGCAAAAATACTTGTTATTAACTGATCATTTTTTTAATATTTATGTAAAAAGAAGAAAGAGAGAAATTTGTATCTTAATTTTACAGATGTGTTTACATGCATTAAGCAGCTCCTAGAAGGATTAATCTTCCTCAGCAGTCATAGGAATGTCAAAAGAAGGAAAACATTTTTCTCTACTCTCCGAACTCCTAAGACTAAACTACTTTATGACCCACAAGGTCTAACAGATAAGTTAAAGAAATATTGGGCTTTAACAGGACACTACCACTCATGAATATTCAAACAGCAGTGATACCATCCCAATCTTCAAGATTAATATGCAAATCACTTTTTAGCTGCGTGTTTAGTGGAACAGTGGGCTGCTAAAAATCAAGTTTAAAGCAGAGGAGAATGCGGTTGAAAAGAAAACATTGCTTCTTCTAGAAGGAGGAGTCTGAAGAAAGACCAGAACAACAGAAGGAATAAATACTTAGGCACGAGATGTTGACCAAATAATAGACTCGAGCTCTGAACGTTTTTCCTAATCATTATGTATCTTACACTTTTTATAGAAGTTGAAAGGAAGCAGTAGCAAAACCTAGAGAAAGGAAAAATACAGCCGAGTAAGCAGGAGAGGACGGGGCAATCAAACAACCCAGAGAAAAAAGGGTCGTTTCCTTCTGCCCAGGAGGCTGCGGGCCGAGGTTACCCACCAGGGTCATGACGCCCAGCCTGTCCACCTCCCTGGCGGGGCTGTGCGGGCCGCGGCGGGGCGTGGAGCGGCC
>JBBMKD010000216.1:7059764-7077679 GCA_037834095.1 Argya squamiceps | reverse complement strand
ATATATCTATGTATCCAATGTGTGTATATATCTATGTATCCAATGTGTGTATATATCTATGTATCCAATGTGTGTATGTATGTATCTAGTACATATATATGTATCTATCTCTTTTTATCTGTAGGAACTTCCCCACATGAACCCCAGCTGTATATTTGAAGGGAAGGCTATTCCCAGGACAGAGAGTTCCAGTCCATGGCATACTCCATAAATTGCAGCACAACCAGATCCCAGTTGTGACACGAACCACCACCCTGTCAGATGACCCAGAGCAAGAGTGCACACAGGAATTTATATTGTTGCTGCATCAACTCCCTGCCAGGGACTGCTGGCATTGCATAACACCTCCAGTGCTGTTTGTTCTGACAAAACTGACTTGTTTCCAGTGCTGTGAGATGCCCAAGAAAGAACATCTGAATGTCCTTAGTTTCAGCTGACACTGCCAAAATACATGTTCTTTCTAGTTTTAATACTCACCTTCAATGGGAGATAATTTGTGATCTCCTTAAGCAGTTCAAAAAGCAGAGAAACTATTGGCAGCCTTTATAATCTCAAAAAATTTCGAGCTGTCACACAATTCCTTCCTTGGCATAGAAAGAGTGAAAAGAAAACTGCAAGAATCCTGAGAAACTTTCCCACTCGTGCACAAAGCTGGGTTACTTTTCTGTAATTAAGAAAGACTGAGAGCAACAGAATGAAGTTCTGCTCTGTTTCTGGCTGCCATCAAAATAATAAATGCACAGTGCTGGGGATTGGCAAGAATTGAACTCACAATGAGCACTTCAGAGCACTCACACCAATCAGTGGGAGAGGGCTGGATTTACCAGGGAAATAAATATTCCCTGCTGATCAGAACATTCTGGCAAACAGCCATACTCCACACTAAACTGAAATGTTTACTGAAAAAAAGTAACTTTCTGACCCAACTGAATCATTCCAAACACGTCACTCTTGCTGCCAGAAATAAATAATTCTCAACAAATGCCACACTGAGCAAAGTAAGTTGGTTCTCATTCAGTAATACATTTTCTAGTTTTGCTTTTTTTGGTTTTTATTTTGTTCCCAAGCTCCAGGATTTTTTAAAGCAATAGCATTTCTTCTACCTCAACCTTCAGAGCTGACCTTCAACCTTCAGTATTTGGATGCCACAACATAAAAATCCTTCCAAAAGCTGGATCCACCAGTGCAGAGCTGACACACTTGGGAACTTCCAAGATCCCAGTCCAGGAATCCATTGCAGCTTTCAGGGAACAGGTTCCCTTCATGTTCATCACAAATATAATCCACAGCTCTCTCAGACAGCACAATAAATGCTACGTGACAGGAAGATAGTATTTAACCTGGGGGGAACACTTGGAAGAAGCAGAGGTAAATCCTGAAAGTCTGTTAATTTGTGTATTAGGGATGCTCTACAAATAATTAATTTTTTTGGAATTTGATCAGGCAAAAAAACCCTTATTCCACACCAAAATGCAACACCACTCAAGTGCACACAATCATGAATTACAAGCAACCACATGGCCAGAAAGTTTATATAAATGCTAAAAATATATGTAATAAAAAAGAGAAACATTTTAAATTCATCAAATATTATTAAGTAGTAACTTCAGGCAATAGAAAGATGAAGTTGTGACTGTGGCATCTTTAGGAACATCTCTGAGTGAAATAAATGATTGGAATTGATGTGTTTAACCTCCAAGTGATATTTTGCTTTACTGTTATCATTCTGTAGACTGAATATCAAGCAAACCAATCACAGTTGTGGGCAGCTGAAGAGAGCAGGAAAAGAACTGGGGGAAGTGCAGGACATCAGGGGTGAAAACCAATGGGATCTGAGATAAATGCCTGTATAAACCACAATTATTCCAAATCATGACTGCATGGAGATGGCAAATATACAGTCTGAAAGAAAACAAGCAAAGAAAATTTAACTAACTAGGGTTATTTCTAGGGTATTTCAGAGTCACTTCGCTTTAAACCTAAGGGGTTTAGGTAGCCCCGATACAACTGGAAGTTCCTAGCAAGCAAAGTTTCATACCTGTTAAGTCACAGCTTTGGTTTGGGGTTTTTTTTAGGCTAAGAATCAGAACTATGAAATTATGAAATAGTTCAAGGGAATTGAGAGTTAAAACTGAGGGGAACTGACTTGTTTTCACCATTAAATCCAGCCTTGGGAAAAAACCACACACACCAACACAGATTGTGCTTTTTTGCCTGTTCCATGTAGTCAAACACACTGATTTCAGCCTTTCCACATCTCTGGCATGTGCTAAGGGGAAAGAGAAAAATCAGACTGGAGGGGACAAAGAAAAACACTTTCCTTTTCACCTCATGAAAATAATTTCCAGTAAGTATCCAGCAGATTGAATTGACTAAGCTAGAAACATAAAAGTTATTTCAAACATTAATAGAATTAATGCTATGAAACAAGTTTATCTTTTGTTCTCAAAAGCCCCGAACTTAAAAGGGAGTGGAAGAGAATACTTCAAATAATGCTAGAACATGGATGTGTCAAATTCTTGTGTTTCAGAACATTGAAAGGCTTTTCATGCTCAAAGTAGCTGTTTTTCCAAGGGGAGCTAACTCTAACTAGCCACCAGAGTGAGAACACACTGGAGCTCATTACATAATTAGTGTACTGGCCTCCTTTCCTCTGTGTGTGCATAAGATGTTTTATAACTGAAAAGACAAGCACCAAAACAGAGGTGCAGATTACTGTAAAAAAAAAATCCTCAACTAGGGGACACTGAGACACAGAAAAAGTTTAATGTCACCTTTGGTTAACTCTCAAAAATCTGTAATTTTCTTTGAAAAAAAACCAAAAAACCCTTTTTTTTCTTTTCCCTCTATCAAAAACTGCCAACACTGAATGAAAACACTCAAGTGAATATTGCTGCCAGTCAGTGATCAATACTAAACCTGACTCACTTCTCATCATTCCAGCCCTTTTTTTTGTTTTAGCAGCTCTCCTTCAAGTGTCCCTCTTGGGCTGACCTATCTAGGGCTTTGTCATTCACGCTGCTCAATCCTAAACAGGCAATTAAATTTTAACGTGTTTACAGTTGCAGAATGTTATTGCTCTGGAATGAAACTCTCTCTCTGTTCCCAGTGCACTTGGGAGTTGGAAGCAGAACCAACTGCCTGGCATTTGACAAGCCAAGGGCCAAAGGACTCCTCTGCTCCCAGCCAGCAGGTACCAAACATATGGCCAAGAGCAAAAGGGAAGAGCTTATAGCAAAGCCCAAGTCTCCATGGCAATAAGGAGGTTTCCAGTTACCATCCTGAGTGAGTTCCCTGAGTTACAAAGCACAGAAATCCAGATTTCAGGGCTGGGAGCTTCTGGGAGTGCAAGGAAACATAAAATGGAGAAAGGTGGGATTTGGCAGCTGGGCAAAGGGAATGCAGGAGCTGCAGGGAAGGGGAGGTGGAAACACATCAGCTCCATGTCCTCCCCTTCTCTGACCTAACACACACATTTCAGACACGTCCTGTTTGGGGTGCAGGGGGTAAAACACCAGGACCCAAACCTGGATCCAGCCTCTCTCCTGTGAGGATGAGGGGTTTTCCTTCCACCACATGAATCCCTGCTCAGACCTGACACACACAGCAGCAAAGTGCACAGAGCACTGGAATCATTAACAAGGCAAGGCAAACCCAAGGCACAGCTGCATCCTACAACTGCTCTGCAGTCTGAGAAAATAAGGAAAGAGGACATGAAGTTGTTTCAACAAGTCAGAAAAACTCACCCAGTCACTCCTATTACAACCTGCAGTTTGCTCTGCATTTTCTGTAGAATAACCAGCCTTGGGATCATCCAAACATTCCAAACCCCTAATTTCTCCAGATAGCATGTTCATCCTTTCACCAGCCTTACCAAATCAGCACAGCTTGATCCAAGCAGGGTGGATCACACAGGGTGATCAATGAACCCGGAGCAGACACAATCCCTTTTCATGCCAGCCTTTTAAACCTTTTTTAAAAGCTACAGATGTGTATCAAATCAAGCAGTGAAAACCTCTACCAAAGTACCTGATTTTGCCCCTCAGGGCTTTCTCCAAATCCTCAACTGAGGGGGCAAACCCTGCAAGTTAGCAGAACACAGAGGATTAACAAGACATGAACACACTGAGCACGAACTTGAAATACCAGTTTTAAGTTCTTTTCTTCACTTGCCTTTGTCAAAATACTTATGAAACGTTGCCTCTATTCAGGCAACACCGTGGATCTTGTGAGTAAGGAAGTTCAAAAAGTGAGAGAGCAAGCACAGGAAATGCAGAAGCAGCCTTCAGACTCGAATGAAACTTGGCATCTATTCATATGCAATGATAGCAGAAAACCTTCCAATCGCTTCGTTGTGGTGTGGCTCCATGCAAAGAGCTCCACCTCAGCGTGCAGGAATACACCCCCTGAAAGGGCAGATAAGGCACTGAAGTATTCAGAGCCATACCCAGCTTGTTTTTCTTGGAAAAACGTCCAAATCAGCTAAAATCTGCATCAGGAAAACTTTAGTCATGGTGTAGAAACAGGCTTTTCAACTTGGGGATGGCTACTTTGAGAGCAGCTGATAACAAAGTAATCCTTTCCAACACTCCAACCACCAAGATCCCAGAGAAACAGCTGAATTTAAAGCAGAATAAAGGCTACAATTCCTGGGGGGTGTTAGAAATAACAACTGCCTCTCAGTGACACTGTGAATCAGTGAACTCTGAAGGTTTCACAATTGGAGTTGCCACATTCCTGCACCCCCAGCCTGGTCTTATTTTGATGAGGAACTAATACAGTAAAGCAGCAGCTCAACTTTTCTCAGGTGTAGCTTCAGGCATCTCCATTTTTGGAGTCCCTGTCAGTGAAGAAACCTAGCCACACCCACACCCACCGTGGCAAAAGGAGAATACACTTGTACTTAATTAAAGAGCAAGAATCTTGCTTTACCAGTTGGGCAAGCTATGGGACAAAACCAGTCTCCATCTTTAATATGGCAGCAGAGGGATCTCAGTGAAGTTTTCCCTCTCCTCACACAAAGCTGGTCAAGATTTCCTGGGATTCCATGCAATCCTCCTTGGGGATGCCAAACTGTAGAACAACTGCAGGGTGTGCTGAGAAGATTTAAGCAGCTCTGTAATTTTCCTGGGACCCCCATTTTGGAGACCAAGCAGCTGTAGCAAGATCTTTTAAGTTGCAAACAACATTGAATTGTTAAGTTTACTTGAGCAAGAAAAAAAAATTCTGCACATCATCTCTAAACATATTGCACTCACAAGGAACAGCCCAATTCTGGCTCAGCTGGCATTAAATATTAAATTCCTATAACTTTTATGGATTAAAAACTTATTTAACCCCACATCCCACATTCTGGTCATCTTACATGACTGATACTGCAGAGTTTTTTTTACAAACAGACCCAGGACAAGACCCATCATGCACAACTATTTCAGTGACAAGATACTCCTGCTTGCAAAAAGGGTGAGCAGCAGCTGAGGCCCTGCCCTGTTCTAATCATTGCTCATCTTGGCCCCTGGTTGCCAGTTTCAGTTCTGTGGCTAGCAGCTCAAAAGTACATTTTTCACACTCTCTTAAGAGGGAATGTTTGGGAATAGCTGAATAAGGCTGGCCAAGCCACCCCTCATTAAACAAGCAGCAGCATGTCCTTCCCCCTCAGAGCTCTCCTATTATAAATATATATGTATTTATTATTTTTGCCAAGTGATGAACACCCCAGTCTTATAATTTCAGACTTGTTTAAGCAGGTAATAATACTCACTGAGGACAGATATGTGCCTTCAGCAGGAAATCTGACTTACCAGCTCTTCACATTTTGTTTTTCCTGCTTCTCTGTACTCTAGCACCCTGGTTTACAGGCTGAATGGATTTATTGGGTTAATTGAAGATAAATATGTCCAAATCTCTGATATTCTGAATAAATTGGACCATTCCATTTGCTCCACTTTAGCAAATACTCCAAAACAAAGCAATTCCAAAGTCCACACACAAAAAAGCACACTCAGGTCCTACAACAGACATGTCTGCTATCTAAACACACAAAAAAAACAAGGAAAAAATCAGCAGCATAGATTAAACATTGAAGAGCTGTTTTAGGAGGAGGCTTAAAGCTTTTTTTAAAAGTTCAAAGTAAATTTTTTGTCTGCCACAAAATAAAAAAAAGTCCATAATGAACAGTTCTAGATTTGATGACTACCTGAACCCAGAGAGCAGAAGGAAACCAGGAAGGTAAGTAAGGCTATAATGGAGAGAAGAACTTAAAAAAAAAATCAATAAATAAATGAAAAATAATGAAATTAGGAAAAGACAGGGGCAGGCTGTCAATATGGTGTTAGCACTAACAAAGGCTGAAGTGAAAGCTGTGTTGGTGGTGGGGAACTTGTGAATCTCCCATTCCACATGGACTGAAAATGAGGGAAAGGTGATGCAACAGGGAAGCCCTGCAGCCTCCTACTGCATTGAGACAAAGGAAATGCTTGGCCCATTTCTCCTCCTCTGCTTCCCAGGACTTGATCTTTTATAACCTTTGTACAAAATTCAGTCCCCACAAAGTGCAGCTCCAATGGGATCACAGTTACACCAATATCAGCATTAAAGAGACCCTGGGAGGGGGAAAGGACAGGTAAAAATCCTAAAAAGCTGCTCCATTTCCACTTGACATGAAGCAAAGTAATTCCAGATTTCTTGAGACAAAAGACTCAGCTTTTGGAAGATGATGATGTTGGAACCACACCCTGCAAAGACATCCTGAAAACTCGAGCTGCATGTTTCAAAAAAGAAATCACTGGATGCACCTGCCTCGTGCTCTTTAACACAAGGCTGAAAGAATGTTATGAGTTTCCAAAGCATTTTCCCATGAACTACACAAAAAGGTGGGCAGGCTGTGTGAAAAATACATCACTCAAGAATAACAAAAAGATTCACAGTGGTGTCCCCAAGGCATCCCTGAAATTATCTAACCCAAACGTTTAGTCATTCCCCTCAATGTACTACAATAAATAAAGATTTGAAGGGATAATGTGAAATTAGGAGTTTACCTAAAACAGGTATAAATATGTGGAAAAAGCCCAGGCAGATTCAGCCACACATCCAAAATCACCCTCCACACTCTGCCAGCCTTGGGTCTCCTGGGTGCAACATCATTCTTTACACCCAAATTAAATCAACTGAAGAACTCTAAACAAGAGAATCCCACTCATTAATATTTCATTTGGATCAGAAGTTTCTTTTACTTCTGGGTTCCCAAAGCAGCTTATGCCTTAAAATTCCAGTAGAAGCAGCAAGAGATTAAAGCATGAGATGCACCCAGAACAACAGAACCTTCAAGTATTTAAAATTACAGAGTCCAGCCTCCCACTGGGAACAGCAAACCCACAAGTGCAAGATACTTGTGTGAAAAGCAGAGCAAATAACAGAATTTAGGTCTGGTACTATTGGCTCAGCAAGGTTAATTAACAGAGTCCCATGACTCCCTGCATGTTCAGCTCACTGATTTCCCAATTACAGATAGGAATGCAGAGAAAATTAGAGTTTGGACTCCAACATTCTACTGGCAAAAGCATATATTGCTAAATAACTGTGACAGATTCACATAGGACAATTGAGAATCCACAAGTCAAAGCCACAAACCCAGATTTAAATCCTGCCACTGATCATGACAGCAATCCCTTCAGATTTGTACAGAGCTCCCTTTTCACCCAGTTTTTTTTTTAAGGCAATTTGGGGTTGCACAGTGAAAAAAAACTCCCAGATCAAGCATTCTGTAAAGCAAATGAGGAAATCCACTTTGAGGTGTCTCCCTCCCTTTTCATGACAGTGCTTGAAAATTCAGAAGTAGTTTAATAAAAGTGCTCATTATTTAGGAGACAGCCATGGACGTTGTACCAATAAAAACCCAGGAATTTATGATCCCCTTTATGGAGTGAACCCTCTCCACACTGAAGAATCTTTAGCTTTTACACCAAAGGATTTTGGTGGCCAAAACTCCTTTCCAAGCAATTCAAAATAAACCCCATTTCTCAGTAGTGGACAGGGTCAGTGTTGAAGACAATGATCAACAGACTCATCAAATGCAAGGTGGTTTCTTTACATGAACATTCATGGATCTTTCAACCAGTCTCAACTCTGTACAGGCCAACATGGAAATTCTTTCTTTTGTTTGGCTTTTTTAACTCTGTAAATTACTCAGCTCCATAGGTTGATGTAATTAAATCCTTAGACTGAGCACTGTTCTGTGAATTTGAGGTAGGAAAATAAAACCTCCCTTCTCTCAACAGTACAGTGTTTAACAATCTCCATGCTTTATTCATTTTTACCAGTTAATCTACCCTGCCATTCTACAGAAAAGGTACATGTGCCTCTAAAAACAATGTTTTAAGTGTATAGAACCAAATTTTATATGCATTTCTGTGAGAGGTAGGAAAAATAAAAAAAGTAAGCACTGTGTGCTTTAGAATATTTCTCTAGAATTGGATACTCAACTCTACTCTGTACTAGCAATAAGAGTAAAGCAAAACACAGCACGGCTCAATACCCAGAGACTAATGTTCTACAGAGAGGAAAAAAGCAAAAAAGCAAAAAAAAAGTTAATTAAATTAAAAAATAAAACTAAGAGCTGCCCATTTTCCTATCACAACAAAGAAAAATGTTTATTTTCTGAAGAGAAGTTCTTTTTTCTCCTTAATAAAACTCCAAAGGTCACAAATCAAATTTTTCAAGCTTTTTTTCCAAGTGGCCCTTTAAACAATCTGTCCTGAAGATACCTGATTATGCTCAATAGTGCTGGTGTGAGGATCTTTTCCTTAAGGAATCACAGAATCCTGGAACAGTTTGGGCTGGAAAGCACCTTAAAATTCAGATTTTAAATCTGCCACAAGGCAGGGACACCTTCCACTAGAGCAGCTTGCTCAGAACTCCATCCAGCCTGGGCTTGAACCTTGGTGCACTTCACAGAATTTGTAAAACAAAAGACTAATTCTGCATATTCATCCTTCTGAAAACATAACCAGAAGACAGATGAATTACAGGAATATGCTGACTGTTATTTATATGTATCCATCAACAGCTATGGCATATTTCAGACCCCACCAAAATTACATTTCTGCTCAGATCTCCACCACCATCCTCAAAAACCTCAGTAGACAGGAGCAAAGTTCAAGGCCACTGTGGAATAGCAAAAGGGAAATTAAGCAACAAATCTTCTCTTTAGAAAAATGCTGCAGCCACTGCAGGACAGCCCACAGAGCCTTGTCAGGCTGATCAGAAGAGAAAAAGCTGATTTTCAGTAGAGCTCACATGAAACCAAAGGTCAAGCCTGAAACAGATAAAGGTCACAGGAAAAAAACCAAGGGAACCAACCACTCACATCAGCTCAGAGGAAAACAACACATCAGAGTGAAAGAGCATTAAAACTTGGACTTGTAATCACACTCCTCCAATTCTAAACATCCAAACTCCTCAAGTGACCTACAGATATGGATTCAGCTCCCTACACAATCATCTGCAGTTCCCAAAATGTGCAAACATTATTTCCCTGGGAAAAAAAAAGGGAAATTTCACATTATTTTCTGTGAAAAAGTCAAGTTGAATAAAAGACTCACTCCATTCAGTAGCAAAATATAATAATTCTTCTTTCAGCCCAGAGAATGTGAAAACATTTTTCCTGGCAAGAATTGCATTACATTTACACTTGGGGAACCCACAGGCAGGATTACAAAGAATAAAAAAAAAAGAAAATTGGAAAGTTATGAGCATCCAGATTAGCTGAGACACACAACACAAATTTCTCTCCTCTCAGTGTTTGCAGCTTGACATGTATATACACAAGAGATTATGGTATTTTCTAATATATGTCAACAGATACCAGTCAGCCTTAAAGTGACTTAAGCTGCCTAAATTGCCACAAGCAGCTTCCACAAAGACCTCTGTCATATTCCTTCAAAAATGGAAAACTGAAAAATAAATCCCCCAATTCAATTGTGAAGTGTATGCACGGAGTTCTGAGATGCAATGCTAATTTAGGGAGAGGAAAAAAGAGGTTACTAAGAGGCACTTAAAACATTCTTTCCAAAAATTCAAGGTCTGTGACAACACTCTTAAAAAAAGAGTCCTCCTAATTCAATGATCAAAACCTACAGTGAATAAAACCAACACTCAACTCTCCTAAATATATTCCAGGAAGGATGAAACAAAGTCTCAGGCCAGTGGACATTAAAATTAAGACTAAGAATTTGTAAGGGAATTGTGTTCTTAATTCATATTTATCTTACAAAAAAAAAGCCAAGGGGTTTGATTTTTCTTCTGGAATTGCACATCTTCAAGCCTTGCTACTAAACATCTTCAAAGCACTTTTTAGTTACACTCTTAGGAAAGAATGGGGAAAAAAAATACAAGGTAACAGAGGAAGAATTCTCTAAATACCAGAAGACACTACCTGTTGTGCCAGAGGCTACAGGCAAGCCAGCACTGATGAGAGTGTCCATGTGATGTTCACCTGGCTCTAAATAGGTTCTAAATATATATTTTAAATACTTTGGTTTGATTATAGCTCTTTTCACCTTATACTCAGCCTGCTTTTAGGCTGCAGGTTAGACTAGTGCACCCCAAGCATTAATAAACCCACTGTCAGACATCTGAAAAATAATCACTAGCTCCTGTTTCAGGGCCTCATCCACTACCAAAAACAAATAAAAAGCATTTCTTGTGCAGTCACCAAAACATTCTCCCTACGAATAAACTGAGGGAAATAAAAATAGTTTCAAATCTGCTCATGAAGGGGATGGATGGGACATCATTCAGCAGGAAATTTCACCCCAGATTTAACAGCAGTAAAATTCACCCTCAAACACAAGGAAACTCAAAATGAACTCCAACTTTAATCTAGCTAAAAGGTCTATTTATAATCAAGCAAACCTTAAATTAAAAAAGCACAGTACAAACAGCAAGTTGCTAACAATAGGCAAACAGATGTCAGCTGGGCAGGGGTGGATGTTCCAACAAACAAACCCAAACATATCCACATGTGAAACCAAGAAGGCACAAGCAGTGTTGGACACTCAATATACTCCACTGCATTATTGAAGTGTAGCTATTCCTTTTTGGCAAAAAAATAGAGCATTATTTCAGATAAATTCTGAAACTTGCTAAGTTTGGAGCAAAAGGTGTCTGTTTCTGTGTCTTGAAAAGAAAGAAATGTTGGGGAAGCTGAGGTTTATTGCTGATCAGTGAAGAATCCTGAATGTTAACTCCTCTGTCTGATTTAAACTAGTGTAAAGCCAAATTAGCTCAGTAATTTACCAACAGTAAGAGCCAATTTAGCAACTGAAAAATCAACTGAAAGTCAACACAGATGTCTGAAAATGCAACAGGAAGAGTCCTATCCATCTCTGCTGGCAGAGCAGGGCAGGATGTGCCTGCTCTGACAGCCCTGTGGAACCCCCTGGCTCCTGCAGGATTCTCTGGGAGATTAATGGCTGTTTTTCAGAAGTCAGCACTGCCAGGGCACCTCAGGGCTCAGCATCTGGGAGGGCTGGAAACGGGAGCTGCACTTCTGAGGAAAGTGCTGAGGGGATTCCAGCTGCTGCCCAGCCTGCCACAGCCTTTGCTCAACGTGTTCTCTGCCATCAGTTGCAAAGCAAAACCTCATTTCTGCACCCAGGACATCCTGTATCACTCAAAACTTGTCTGGGGGAAATCCAAACATGACTGTTCATAAAACAGCAATGAAATCCTTGAGTTCATCATTTCAAAACAATGCCAGGGCAGTCTTTGGATATTTCTTACCTGTGAGTATTTCTGATTTTGTCTACAGGGACATACCTGAGCTTCACTGAATACAAGCATGAACTGACACACACCATTTTTAACTGAAGTGTGAAGTAGTGAGAAAATACCATGAACAAAAAGCAACTTTTACTTTAACCTTCTATTTTGCTCACCTTGTACAGAAAAAAAAAAAATAAGGCATGATAAATTTAAGACCAAAAGATCAGAGGTGCAAGATGAAGATGGATCTTAATAGGTGTTGCTTCATATTTGTATGGTATTTATCAGCTTATAAAATTAACATACATATTAAAATTTTCATCCTGATGATAACTGCTGTGAATTCTTTTATTTGTGACAGGCACCAGAGTCACTGGAGGTTAAACTCTGCCCTTCACCACCCAAAACAAGCATCAGGTTTTCCTTTACAGGAAACATCTACATGAAATTCTATCAGCAAAAGGAACCCTGGCCTGCAACACTTTAAGAACTGTGGTAACTTGGGCCTCATCTACCTTGGGTTCAAAATTTAACCTTTAAATGCAGTTTTACAGATTAATTTATACATTTGAAGCAAACAAATCTCAAATTTTGTAGAATGCACTCTGAAAAGCACTTAAAGGGCATAATTAAATCCACTAAGGCCACAATTAGAATTATAACTGAATGTGTTTGTTATAAAGCTCTTTAAGTAAAAAATTAATGCTTTTTTTTCTGTGAAAAATTCTAGAAAGGATAAAAACTAAGTTCCAGCACAGCACTTTGATTTCCTCAAGCTCATTTTCCAAGGTCAGAGTACAGTTTGACTGGGGTAATCTGTAATAGAAGGAAACTCCCAGAAAACAAAGAGCATTGCCAAGAAATCCAGTTATTTTATCAAGGCAGTGGTGATGTATTTCACTTCCAGCTGTCCACACTAAAAACCCAGAAAAAGTCAGCTTTGCTTTGAGTAAATGTAACAGATAAAACACATCTATATAAGATTAAAATGCTCTTCTCTCAGTGAATTACATCCACAAAAGCTGCCTTACACTAAATAGCTGTCCCAGGTTTATGGAGTTAGAACTGATGCCTCAAATTCCCAGCTGCTCACCAAACTGTGTGCTTCTCTGTGGCCCCAAAATCTGCATCACTGCTGCAGCAAAAACTGCATTTATTTCTGGAATCTAAGAGGTGCAAGTACTGATTTGCCATTTTGAAATTAATTATGAACACAGCAGTGTCAGCTTCTTTCTTACAGACAGAAAACTCAGTGGATGGAAGGAATTAAGCACAGGGATGCCACCAGAACTGTCTTCAGAGCAAAACCAGAAGAGTGATTCTGGTGTAGAGGAAATCCATCTGGCATTCCTGGTTTTACACCAGGGCTTTCCAACAGTCTCAAACTGGCTGCTTCAGCTAAAGATACAAACCAGGAGAAGGACACATAGAAAAAATTCAATTCAATAAAGATAAAGTTGTCTAAAACCAACTACAAAGGCTTGTCACAAGCCAAGTCTGAGAAAGAAATAATGATTTGGGTACAGAATGATTTAGTAATCCATGAAATTACACCAGTCTTTGTAAAATCAGTTAAATTAACCTTGCAGATCTACTAAATTGAAAACAACTGCTATGATAAAAAAATTAATCTACACTACTATCCCTTCTTTGCTGAAAAAAATATAACACAGTTATTTTAGTAAATTTAAAGATATCCTGACTTCACCCTGCTTGAAATCCACAGCTGAACAACTTGAGGCAGTAGTTCAAAAGAATTCTCAGCTTGAAATAATTAACAAAAAAGGCTGAATAGTTTCAAACCTTAGCCACCATAAAGTTTTGACAGTGAACACGTGCTGGAGTTTAAAAAAACAAAAATTGTCTCACCTCATCAAAAATTTACACCCATGAAGGAACTGACTCTACCATAACAACAAAAAATCCTGCCCAATACAGAAGTTACTCCTGATGTAGCAGCAATAACGAAAATACTTCTGATTTCTGAAAACACCACAATCTCTTGAGCTTTCTGAGGACAAAAACAGCACTTCCACAGCATGAAAACAGTATTTTACAACAGCAATCTACAAAAATCCATATGCTGGTTTATGTTTATATAAAAATTGCAGTAAAATTTCTCCCTCAACTGACTTGCCTTTCCAAGAGCTTTCACATGAAACCATGCACTCATGGCATTCTTGAAAAAGGGAACTGTTTATTCATCTTTCAAAAACGTTCAGAAAGTGATGTTTACATGCAAGCAGCCTCCTAGATTCAGGAAGGAAAGAGAACTGCAAAGGAAAAAGGGGAACAGCAGAGTTGAGAGCTGGGATGATTCTGCTCAGCCACAAACTCAGATCTGACACTTTGCAGGTCATGCAAGTGGTTAATGGCCTCCATGAATGCAGCAAACCTGACAGAGGATGAGAAGTCACAATTATTGCAACAAAAAAACACAAAAGAACGATTTTTGCCTGCAGCACATGATTTAACAGCAAAGGTTGGAAAACTTCTCCTTTCTGATTTTCAAGGCTGTAACAGAACTAGATGAACACGTGTAACATTTCTGTTTCCACCCCTCAGTAATTACCAGCCCCAATTAGCACAGAGAGAGTCATACAGTGATTACACTATAATGAGAGCAGTGAAACAAAAGGATTTAACACCCCTGTCTGAAAGGGAATAAACATTTAGTGCAATATTTAAGGATGTTAAAGGGAACATTTGTAAAGGCACAGCATCACTGTGCCACGTTTGGGACAAGCACCACCCTGCCAGGGAGCACAAGGCTGCCAAGAGTTAACCAACACCTGGCAGCAGCCCCTGCTTTGCCTACAACCAAATGCTTCTCCACATGTTCAAAGTCCACCTGTCTTATTTTGAACTACAATGGACAAAACCCCCAAGAGTTCTGCAGGCACCAGTCACCTCTCCTAACTGTGCCCCTTATGTAACAAACCTGGCACTGCAGGCCACGTGCATCCTCCACAGGGCACTAATTAGGAACTCCTAGCAGGACCAAAAAAAAAACCACCCTCAAAAAACCAAATCCAAACTTTTCAGAAGTAATTGAACAGGTTAAACAAAACACTCAGACTTTTATATTTTTGTATAGGAAGCATTTCTGTACACAAAATATATTTTTGTACTCAGACTTCTACATTTTTGACATATATATATCATATGTCTTTGCCATGACAGCATTCACAAGGCAGCAGTCCTCAAGTTTTTAAATCAAAACTAGAATGGTCTGGGTGGAATTCACAGAATCCCAGAATGGTTTGGGTTTGGGGGGGACCTTAAAGACCACCCAGTTCCAACCCTCTGCCATGGGCAGGGACACCTCCCACTCGACTAGGTCTTAATTTTTAAGTACTTGAATGCATCAGGCAATTAAGAAACAGCATTTTAAAAGTACTAGCTGCAGAAAAAGTCCATTAAACAAAAGGATGTAGGTACTATTCCACATTTATGGTAGGCCAAGGGAATTCCAGAAAATGGGAAAGGGCTGCTCTTCCCTGCTAGAAAAAACTCCATCAAGTTCTATCAAACAAAAGGATGAAGACACCATGACACATTTATGGTAGGCCAAGGGAATTCCAGAAAGAGCTGCTCTTCCCTGCTAGAAAAAAGTTCTATTGAACAAAAGGATGAAGATGCCATGGCACATGTATGGCAAGCCAAGGGAATTCCAGAAAGAGGGCAAGAGTTGCTCTTCCCTGCTAGAAAAAAAGTCCACCAAGTTCTATCAAACAAAAGGATGAAGATAGCATTCCACATGTATGGTAAGCCAAGGGAATTCCAGAAACTGGGAAAGGGCTGCTCTTCCCTGCCTTCATTGCTTTTTGTATCTTTCTCCAAGTGAGCAAGCACCAACAAACAGATCCTCCAGGAGAGATTCACCTTCCCCTAAGACAACCTGACCCCTCGATAAATCACACATACACAAAGCCAACAGCCCACCACAAAAACCCACCGAAAAACCCTCCCCACAAAGGCCCATCCATACCTGTGGAAGTGCAGTATTGAGCTGCCTCTGCAAGGAATCCCTCTCGTGGCCAACCTCGTGCAGCTTGCCCTGGGTGAGGGCCAGCGTCTCCTGAGTTTCCCGCAGCGTTTCCAGCAGGCGATCCCGCTCCTCCAGCATGGACACCATCAGCTGCTCGAAGTGGGAATCGGCGTCCGACTGCAGCGGCGAGCCCGACGCGTGGCCTCCGCTCCCCGCGGCGGGAATCTCGGCCTCGCTGATGGTTGGCATCACCTCGCACATCATCTTCAAACAGGAAAAAAAAACCCAGACACAACAGAGGGCAGAAATTTCGGTGAGAAAAGAAACTGAACGGGAGGTTTGGGTGCTGTCCATAATACCCCGCTCAGCTCTCCCCAGGACAGATCAAACACCAAACACCACCTTGGTGTTTGTCACTATTTCGTTCGGAGCAGAGAAAAGGTACACGTCAACTCCATAATGAGAATCTCGTGACTCCTTGCAAAACCAGATTTTTTGCAGCTACGTCTCGAACTGTGACCTCGTTTTAATGGATTTGTGATTTTTTTTTTGCGAGGAGTAAACGGCTGCCGAGATCTTTTGGAAAAAAAAAAAACAAAGATAAAGCATGCAGCCCGACACTTAAAAAAATTACACACTTCACCCACTAACTGATTACACTGCGCATTTGGGGAATCACTGTCTGCTTCTTCCACTGCTTCAAACGTCCAAAGATTGTATCTACAACAGTACTTTGAGCTTGTGTTGGCCGTGGAAGGTTTATGGTGGTGAAAGTGATGCATGGTAAATGAGTGGCAAATCCAAACGGTCCAACTCGGGAGATAAAAACACGTAAAGGAAGATAAAAAGCAGGAAAAAAAATCGTTATGAAGTAGTAGCAGCTGTCAATGCGGACAGCAAAAATAAAGGTAAGCCAGAATAATTAAAGGCAGGGGATGAATGCAATTAACAATGCAGATGGGAGCACTGCACTAGTGGAAGTGAGCACGCTGAAAACTGGCAGCACCTTTGAGGAACCCTAACAGATCCCTACCTAAGCAAAGGCATCGAGGTTTTAAAAAACACAGAAAAAAAACCCACTCGTGTAATTCCAAGAAAGTTCTTGAGGCAACCTCCCTCAAAAGAACATACCGACAAGAACTTAAGGCAAAATCAGGAAAAGTAGCTCCCCCCAACCTCTCTGGTACCACAAACTTTGTTCTCAGCCTTTCATCTCACGCTCATACCCGAAAATTTTAAAAGAACATTTCATTCAGAGTCTTGGAGTGGGTTCTCTCAATCGCCTCAAAGATTTGGAAGAGCCTGAAATGCTTTGTAACATTTTCATGCGTGATTAAGACAAGCCCTGAATTATCACCACTACGTTATTTACCTTGCTCAATAAAACGAAAAGGCTTGGTAAACAGGCCCCAGGTTTCCTGCAGCACCAGTTCTTCTCTGTTTTAGCAGTTTTCTGTTACCCCACAAAACCTTTTGGATTGCAAAGCACCCATCCAGCTCCAGTCCAATGGCTGTGTAATCGAAACACGTGGAAAAAAAAATAATAATAAAATAAACCCGCCGAGGAAAGAACAGATCCAGTAAAAAGCAGCAGCTTCAGCTAACTCGCCAAGTCCCCGGCACAGAAGAATGTGAAAATAAACTGTTTCAGCTTCCCATCCCTCTATTACTGGCCCATAGGTCCTGCAACAGCTGGGATGGAGGAATCATGTGCAGACAAAAATAAAAAAAACAAAAACGTCGTCCGATGCAGAGGTGCAACAAGCTTCAACAGTTCATCGCTCATAAATTCCACTCAGGTCACAATCGCATTATTAAACAGGGTACGGACAGCAGGGGAAAACAGCACGAGCTTTCTTGCCGAGGATTTGGAAAAGCCTCCCTTCTTTTCTCTTCTATTAATTCCAACGGGAAGCTCTCCCTCCAGTTCCCCGGGTCTTAGTTCAAACATTTATAATCCCAAGAGCAAGGCGCCGGCGTCGCTTGGGAAAGGCGAGCAGGGAGCGAGACCTGTTGTTTCCCCCGCACCAGTCCCGCAGACGATGCTCCGCAACCGAGAACGGGGAAAGAAAGGACCCGGCAGCTCCGGGGGCACCGGCCCGGTCCCGCCGCAGCGAACAAAGCTGCGGGCGGAGGACGCGGGGCTCTCCCGCTCCCCCCG